>OZ007593.1:174389530-174989530 GCA_963931845.1 Maratus michaelseni
AAAAAAAATCTTAAAATCATGAAATATTTAAAATCGCTGCACGAATTCTGAATAAATGTTATTGAAAAAAAGAACAAAATTTACTATATTGGGCTAAAAGGTAAAACTGGGGGGAAATCGCAGCAAATCGAGAAAAGACTCCAAAAGTCGAATCAAAAATCGCAAAGGACAAAATTTACTACATTGAGAAAAATTTAAAACAAGAGATATTTTTTTTAAATGTCACAAAAACGCCGCAAAATGTGTTAAAACTCCAAAAATTGCAAAAAATTAAAACATTTCTGTACGGATTCAGAATAAACTTTATTGGAAAGAGGACATAATTTACTATCTTACGTCAAAAAATTGATTACAATCGGATTTCTTTTACTAGTGGCGAAAAATTACCATAGATTCAGATAAAAAAAAATAAAAACGGAAAAAATTGCAAAAAATTTAAAAATAGCAGAGGACAAAATTTAGTACAGTGAGCTAAAACACTGTAGCCGAAAATCTCTCACGAATGTTAAAAAATCGGCGCGAAACGCGAAAAAACGCTAAAAATCGATTGAAAATAGAGGAAAACAAAATGTGCAAATTAGGCTAAATGTTTTAGACGAATTCTTCTTACGAATGTAAAAAAATTGCCACGGAACGCAAAATATTGCTAAAAATGGCATTGAAAATTGTAAAATCTTCAAAAACCGCTGAGCAGAAAATGTACTATATTATACAGTTAAAAGTTTGAAACCGATTTTGCATTTTCAAATTGATTATTTTACCACTAAATCTCATTATTTCTAAATCAAAATTTTATAGAAACAACAGTTAAAAGGTTAGTTTAAGATATTAAAATTTTAAAGTATTAGTGCAAAAATCAGTTTACGGCAGAAGTTTAAATAAGATGAGTATGCGCAATGGGAGCCGTAAGTGAGTTCGAGAAAAAATATTTTTTGAAAGGATTAATATTGGTATTTCTCCTAACTAAATATGTCGTTTATAAGTAAACGTATACTTAAAAAACGGAAACGGGTATGTTTTTTTCTTTTTTTTTGTATTTTGTGTTTCGAAGCGGATGCAATTTTTTTAAATATGCAGAAAAAAACTAAAGCCGCCGATGTGACTTTTCGGGAAATATTTTATTTTGAAAAGGTTAATATTAATATTTTTCATACGGATTACACCGTTCGAAAGAAAAATAAATGCTAAATAAGTGATATATATATATATATATATTCATATTTTGATCCGTAGTGCGGAAACAGATGTTTAAACATTGCAGAAAAATGCGAAAGCACCCGAAACGCATCGTCCAAAAAATAATTTTTTTGAAAGGGTTGATATTCATAGTTTTTAAAACGGATTATCGTGTCGTAGAGAAGAAGGTACCTGCTTTAAGCGGTTTTTTTTTCACTTATTTCGAACGGTCGAGTGGATGCGGAAAGTAAAAGATGAGAGACGCGAAAAACGACGAATTTGATTTAAAGGGTTAATATTAATATGCTTTAAACGTATTGCACCGTTATATAGATAAAAGTACGATGATATGGCGTATATTTTTTGCTTTTTCGTATCTCCATTTGTCTAGCCGAGAAGAGCCGCAAAAGACTGAAAAAAAGTACGGTTAATCGGTTACTTCCCTGCTTTGAAAACTGTGCAACGGGATTTCGGCCACCTCATTGTGACTTTTTGAGCCATTTTACGATATTTATTAAGGTTATTAGTTAATATATATCAATTAATCCACAAAAAATGAGAAATCTTAGCCGCAGGTGCATTAGGACCTGCTTTGGACTATCCTCACCCAAATTTTCAGACCTCTACATGTAATAGATTTTACTGTAGCCATCACGGACACACAAGCATCTTTTTTTTTATTAATATAAATTATTTCTGAATGGATTGAATTAACTGAGTTCAAAAGGAAGCACTAATGATATAATAAATTATAAAGTACAATCTACATCGGCGTTCAATGCATTCTTTTTCCTTCATTCTACTTTTGTTAAGTAATCAGTTGTTTAAAACTTGTTTTAACACCAATTAATAACATTTACTTATTATATCAATCGTAAATGTAATCAGAAATATTCTTACATACTATATTTTCCAAAATAGGCTCAATAATGTCAAAATAGTAATAGGCTTTGAACATTGGAAAATTCACGCTAACCAGTGTGAAATGCATAACTTTTTCTTTATTACAATTTCAATTAAATTATTTTTTCTATGAGGTGTCGGATGTAATTTATGTTTTACATTATATACAGTAAAAATCTGCTAAGACAAACTCCCAAGGAATGGGTAACGTTTTTGTTTTAGATAGGTTTTAGTATTAGCAGTTATACCGCTACTAATTTGTTTGGTATTAATTCACTCGGAATCACATTTTTTTTTTTCGTTTAAGAATTTTATTATAAAAAATTATGTTATAGACAGCTTACGTTATAAACGATTCCTTTATAGACAGTTCTTTTTCGCAAGTTTGACTGCATTTAGCTTGCGAGAGATACAGATTATTAAAAGATCTTAGCTCACAAAAAATATTTCCTAGCCCCCCCCCCCCCCCCCCCGTGACATTACTCGCTGGTTACGGCCCTGGGTGGGGGGCTAAGTTAACGCTAGCCCCCACTCTTCCGAATATCGAAATTTCAAATATGCCAAAATTTAGCTCTCAATTAGCTCTAATTTTTTGCTCTCTAATATTAGAATTTGCTCTGCATTCGGTATCGAGATATTTCTATTACAAGAAGGGGGGGGGGGCATCCCCCCACATTCGTATATCGAAGTTTCAAATATGCCAAAATGTAGCTCACAATTAGCTCTAATTTGCTCTCTAATATTAGAATTTGCTCTGGTTATGGTGCCGCGATATTCCAATTAGAATGGTGGTAGGGGGGGGGGGGGCTAAGTTAATGCTACCCCCCCTCCAAAAATCAAAATTTCAAATATGCCAAAATTTAGCTTTTAATAAGCTCTAATTTGCTCTGCATTCATTATCGAGATATTTCAATTACAAGAAGGGGGCAGCCCCCCACCCACATTCGAATACCGAAGTTTCAAATATGCTAAAATTTAGCTCTCAATTAGCTCTCTAATATTAGAATTTGCTCTTTTTATGATATCGAGATGTTTCAGCTACAAGAACACCCCCCCCCCCCCCCACTTTCGACTGTCGAAATTTCAAATACGCCAAATTATAGTTCTCAATTAGCTCTAATTTGCTTTCTAATATTAGAATTTGCTCTGGTTATGGTACCGCGATATTCCAATTAGAATGGTGGTGGGACTAAGTTAACGCTATCCGACTTCCGAATATCGAAATTTCAAATATGACAAAATTTAGCTCCTCTCAATTAGCTCTAGCTCTCTAAAACAGGCGTAGCGTGACTGAATTTTTTTTTTTTTTTTTTGGGGGGGGGGGCACAAATGTTTATTAAAAACATACATGCGCGCACGCACACATTCCCATATACATATACAATGGTATCTTGGTTGAAAACGGTGTCGCAGGAATTTTTCACATTGGGTAAAAGGAATTCAGTTGCGATCTTCTAGCCCCCTAGACCTAAAAGTTTATTTTTTTTAAACATTTTCGTCGTACAGCAATTTTTGAATTTTTGGCGAAATGTTTATGTGATTCTTAGCGTTTTTTCGCGTTTTGCGACAATTTCTTAACATTTGTGTTAGGACACAAGTTTCAATCTTTTAACACAATATAGTAAAATTTGTCCTCTGCCTTTTTTTAATTTTGTGTGATTTTTAGCGTTTTTTATCTTTCTGAAGCAATTTTTTAAATATTCGTACGAGAAATTTGGTTTTATTTTTTCAGCCGATATAGTACATTTTCTCCTCTGCGATGTTTTAACTTTTTGAAAATTTATTATATGATTTTTCGCGTTTCGCGGCGATTTTTTTGACATCCGTAAACGGAATCTAACCAATATTTTAGTCCAATATTGCAAATTTTGTGATCTGCGATTTTTAGATTTTTCACGAATTTTTTATGCAATTTTAAGCATTCCGCGGCGATTTTCTTAAACGTTCGTAAAATACATCTGTTTTCAATTTTTCAGCCCGATATAATAAATTTTGTCCTCAGTGATTTCTAAATTTTTCTTAAATTTTTTATGTGATTTTTAGTGTTTTTCCGCGTTTTTTGGTAATTTTTTAACATTTGTGATGCGTATCTGGTTTCAACCTTTTAACCCATTATTGCAAAATTTGTCCTCTGCGATTTTTAAATTTTTCATGAAATTTTTATGAGATATTTTGGTGTTTTTTCGCGTTTTGCTGCGATTTTTAAACATTCGTAAAAAGGGTCCAATTTTAATATTTCAGACCATTGAACTAAATTTTGAACTGTGCGATTACATTTTGTACTCAATTTTGTACTTACTGATTTTAATCGTGAATTTTTCATGTGACTTTTTGCGGAATTTTTTTTTTTTTTTCGTTTCGTGGAAGTTCTTAACATCTGTAACAAGAATCCAATTACAACCTTTTAGTCCAATATAGTAAATGTTGACTTCTTTTCAATAATGTTTATTCGGAACTCGTTATAGCGAATTTGTTATGCGGGGTTTGGCGTTTTTTCGCGCTTTGCAACGATTTTTTTTACATTCGTAAAATGAATCTAGCTACAATCTTTTAACCTAATATAATAAATTTAGTTCTCTGCGATTTTTAAGTTTTTCGTGAAATTTTTTCCAGTTTTTACACATTTTGAAGCGATTTTTCTAACATTCGTAAAATAAATCTGGTTTCAGTCTTTAAATACGATACCGTCAATTTTGTTCTCTGCAATGTTTTAATTTTTCGAAAAATTTTTTGTGATTTTTTTTTTTTTCACGTTTTGTGGAGATATTTTCACATTCGTAAAAAGAATCCAGTTTTAAACTTTTAGCCCAATAGAGAAACTTTTTTTTCTCTTTCCAATAAACTTTATTCGGAATCCGTACTATGATTTTAATTTTTCATGCGATTTTAAAGCTTTTTCGCCTTCCAAGGCGATTTTTTGACATTCGTATCCTGCTGCAATTTTTTAACCTAATGTAATAAATTTTGTTCTCTGAGATTTTTAAGTTTTTCGGGATTATTTTTTTTTTTGCACATTTTACGTTTTTATGCGTTTTGCGGCGATTTTTCTACATTCGTACAGGAAATCTGGTTTCAATCTTTGAACATATAGTAAATTTTGTCAACTGTGGTTTTTGAATTTTTCGTGTTTTTTTTTTTCACGTTTTGTGGAGATATTTTCGCATTCATAAAAATAATCCACTTTCAATCTTTTAGCCCAATACAGTTTTTTTTTTCTCTTTTCAATAAAGTTTATTCATTATCCGTAAAATGATTTTAATTTATCATGCGATATAGACTTTTTTTTTTTTTTTTTTTTTTTTTTTGCGTTTCGCGGCAATTTTTTAACATTTATTACAGGAATCGGGTTTCAATCGTTTAGTCCAATATTGTAAATTTTGTCCTCTGCGATAAAAAAAAAAAAAAAAAAAAAGGAAGAGAGAGATTTTTGGCGTTTTTTCGCATTCTGTGGCGAAAGGAATCTGGTTTAACTATATTGTATTAAAATTGCGTACATAAAAAATTGCGTACATAAAAAATTGTACACGATTTTCTGCGGTTTTTCGCGGTTAGCTTCAATTTTTTAACACTTGTAAAATGAATTCGTTTTCAAGCTTTTAGACTAATATAGTATATTTTGTCCTCTACAAGTTTAGAATTGCTCCCGAATTTTTTGGTGATTTTTCGCTTTTTCGGCAAATTTTTTACCTTTTTTTTTCTAAACGGAAAGAAGTAACTCTGTTAAATTTTGCTTTCTTGCAATTAAATTAAAGTTGGACGAAAACAAAATCGTCGTAACGTGAACTACGATGTTCAAAATATTAAACTAATTTGGGTCGAAATAAAAAAAAATAAAAATTCAAGGTTAGTTTGATTAACCAGATCAGGTGTAGCCTGCACGGGTGTACACTGTTGACAGCAGTTGGACCCCACTACTAGGTTCATTTAATTCGAGGTTCACTTGGAAAAAAAACGACCAAGTAAAGGAGGAAAGCTCCACTAGATCATTTTATTGAAATTAATATTTTTGTAACAAATATAATAAACAGCACCACAGCAACTGTATCTAACGCCTGGTGGGGGGGGGGGGGGGCACCACCCGCGGTACGGCTCTGATAATAAATAAAAGACATTTATAAAACTTTTAAGACATTTGAAATAAGTTTAAACGGCACTTTTAAGAAGTAATTAATCATGTAATGTATGTGCACCTGCAAAATTGTATGGAAAATTGCACCTTCGATAGCAACGGTTTTGCTTAACAATGGTATTTCTGGAACGGATTACCATCGTTTACCAAGGTACAGCTGTATATTAACTTTAAAACAGTTCATTCAAGAAGGCTTTTATTTTGAAAAAAAAAAAAATCACAACCATTGCATCTTAAAAATGCGGAGGTATAGTAGAAGATTAAGTGCTGTCAATAAAAACTAGTCGTTGGGGGCCACCGTAATACTTACCCATCATGGATATGCATAATGTAAAATATTAAAATAAAAATGTGTAAACTACTTATAAAATGCATTGCAATTCAAATAAAATCGTGGCTTGATGACGTCACAAACTTTAAAGGCTCGATTACTGAATTGCTTGAAAGAGGTTTTTCCTTATAACTCCAAAAATAATAATCCTATTAACTAGCGGTTTATTGCATCTGATTAAGCGTTAAATTTCCAATTAAAATATATCTTTGAAGTGAAATTTGGATGAAATACATGGTCATGAAAAATCGAAGAGTGTGGAAAATAGGATTCCAAATATCTCGGCAACTAATTATCCGATCGACTTCATGCTTTATTCAAAATTTATGTTTTTTTATTGTCTTTTATATTCATTTCTTAAAATAAACAATTTCGAAAATTTTTATATACCTTTCATCAGAACGAATATTTCGAGAGTCCGAAAAAAATTGTTCCGGTTAATCGAGGTTATTGAAATGAAATAGGCTTCTTCCCATTATTACATACTATGTACATACCAAATTGCAAGTCTCTATCTCAATTTTTTCGGGAGATAGAGCGTTTACAGACACACAGACGGACGGCAAATTTTTTTTTCTAAAAATATGTTTTTCGGAATCTCCAGTGTCTGAAACGTGTAAATCCGTCAAAAATTTTTTTTCGATTTTCAAAACGATTACAAGACTTACCCTATACTACGTATGATGGGTAAGTAAAAATAATAAGCAAGAGAGGGGAACATATTTAATAACTAAATGAAGGAAATATTAATTATTTGTTATAATCTTAGTGATGTGGGGTTGCATTCCATTGATAAATAACTCCAACGACACAGCTTGGAAAAGCAGATATTTATGACTTGATTAAATTATAATTAAAGTTACAACAAATGAAATGAAATATAAATTGCGGGGAAACAGAACTCCCGCTTGATAAACACAACTACATTTTCTAAAGTCTACAGAGGGAATGAGAAGAAAAGAAAAAGTACATGTAGATACTAACCGCAGACCATCGGAAAAAACAGCTGACATATTGAAATTGTCCGCAGCTGTAATAGAGTGATAGTTCAAACTTTTGTTTAATGAATGTTCCTATCAGGGTTTTACTGCACAACACAATTTTTGCTACCAAATTCATTACTTCAAAGAAAAAGAGTTCAGCTATCTATACTGATCTGACATCTGATTAAGTAAAAAAAATGAAGAAATATAAAATTAAAATTAAAATAGTTATTTCATTTCCATTTTGGGCCAATACAAGACAGGTCTTAATCGACTGTATCAACATATTTTAGAAATTGATGTTCAGAAAGATGGAAGGGCACGCCCCCCCGAGGCTACGCCTATGCTATATTAGAATTTGCTCTCTGCTTCTGGTATTATTTCAGTTACAAGGAGGAGCCGAGTGTTAACTTAGTTTACCCCCCCCCCCCCCCTCTCCACTTTCAAATATCGCAATGGCCAAAATCCACGTTTTTAAAAAATTAACTTTAAAATCAAATTTCCACTTGATCATTTAAAAAGAGTTCAAATTCATTTGCATACTATTTCTCTACGAAAGCGAATTTTTGCATGGGGGTTCTTAAGTTTCGTAAATACTTTTAGCACACCTAACAATTACATTCATGCTAAAGATTTATGCATTCATACATTCGACGCCTTTTTTTGGAATCCAAACCCAACAACTCTAAAAACCCGAGCCCGAGAATAAGCAGCAGAAAATCATTACTAACATTTTAAAATTGTTTAAAGATTTATTTTTTTTAATTTAAATATATCTCGTTACATAGAAATAAATATTAATCCTAAATACTCTTTTACGTTTCGTAATTTTTCATGTCCCTGAAAATTTGTTTAAAATAACAAATTTATTATTTACTCCCACCCACTGGCAGAAATCAACATTCTTATATTATTTGTACAATTATGGCAAAAAGACTTGAATTCTGTTTCCCAGTAATTTTAGAAAATGACTTCAAACAGAAAGGGACGATAGACAAAGGATATCCCACTGTTTTAGGTAGATTTCGTAAGAAATACTACCTATTACATTCTCACCTAAGTTGGAAATTTTGAAAAATTTTTGCAGATCTACGACAACCATGACTGCCAGAACCCAAAACCACCCCCAGTTCAAAAGTTTATATCTATCTATCTATCTATCTATCTATCTATGTCACTTTTTTATGGACACGATAAATGGAAAAATTCTGCATAAATCTTTTCCAAACTGATACATAAAATCAAGGGGCATAAAATCTCGATCAAGTTCGTTAATGGGCAAAATCGAACCAGGGGGGGGGATGGGGGGGGGGGGGAGGGGCTTTTTGTGAAAACAGAAAAAAACCCATGATTTTTTAATTATTATACGTATCGAATCCGTTTAAAGTTATTATTACTTCTGGGAAAAGGGCCGAAAATTTATGTATGATAGATTTTTGATATAATTAAAATTGGCCCCAAGGGGGGGAGGGGGGTTTCAAAAGAAAAAAAAATAGCTTCGTCAATTCACAAGATATTAAATCCGCGTAAATTTATTATTAATCCTCTTAATATTATCTAAAACTTTTATATTGACAAGTTCTTTATAGGACCAACCGTTATAGCAAATAAAAAAAATTAAAAACAAAAAAATCCCTGCCGGCTCCGCCTGCAAACAAGTTATTTTTCGAAGTAGGCGGTTCCAACTCCCGCATTTTTTCGAAACTGATACATAAAATCAAGGGGAGTAAAATCTCGGTCAAGTTCGTTAATGGGCACAATCGAAAAAACCCATAATTTCTTAATTATGATACGTATCGAATCTGTTTGAAGATATTATTATTTTTAGGAGAAGGGCCGAAAATTTATGTATGACAGATTTTTGATATAATTAAAAATTGCCTTAAGGGCATGGGGAGGGGGGGGGGGGGTTAGAAGAAAAAAATTCACAACTTCGTCAAATCCCAAGATTTCAAATCTGCTTAAATTTATTATAAATCCTCTTAATATTATCTAAAACTTTTACATTGACAAGTTTTTTATAGGACCAACTCTTATAGCAAAAATAAATAAATAAATAAATAAAAAATCCCTGCTGGTTCTCCCTGCAAACAAGTTAGGTTTCGAAGTAGGCGGTTCCAACTGCCGCATCATCGCAAAAGGTCATTTCTTTCGCAATTCCCGACAAACAGGCGCCCTACGGTCTGCGTCTTCGAAATCTACCTGTGCTTGTAGGCCGAGCCGTCAGAGTTATTTTTTTTATGTTATTAACACTGACCATGCACAGGCTTCAAAATCAGGTCGAATATTTGTCCTTTTGTTCTATCAATAACAACTCAATTCTATTTTAAACAATTTTTTAAATGAATTTAAAACACTTTAAGAAACTAGAGTATGTTCTTGTTTCTCAAATAGCAAGTTTTTTTTTCCGCTCTTTTCAATTTGTGAAAAAATAAATTAAAATATTTTATCTTGAACCCACCCGAGCCCGAAGACTGGCATAAAATTTATAGACCTAATCCGTTTTGCGCCCAAACTCGGATTCGAACTGATCCAGTTTCATATTTAATGCATGCTTAATAAAAGAAGAAAAAGTACAAATTTTCAACGTTTTTTAAAATGGTAAATGAATCACTTATGTATGTGTATGTTTGAAAATTTTTCTATTGTTTTTAGAGTATTTTGTACGGTTGTTTTATTTTTTTCCTTGTTTGTTATTAAATCAGTTTGACAACCTCCTACAGTTGTCTCTAGAAGTTTAACAGCTTTTGTAATGCAGTAAAATCGAGTAAAACTGTTAAATCACAACTTGTAGCAGTGTAATCACCTGTAATCAAAGTGTTATCAATTGTAATTATGTATTTCTGAGTGTAATCAACCATAATCTGTAATCTATGTGTAATCAGTTATAATCACATGTCATCACAGTAATCAGCTGTAATCATTGCGATTCCGTAATCTCGTACACAATTTTTTCTATTGAGAGCCCCCTTGGCCTCTACTCATTTCCCCGGCAAAACTATCGCCGGAGCGAAACGTCTCCATTCGACCAATCATGGCGGAAGCCGTTGGTAAATAACATGAACCTCTATAGAGGTTCATGGTAAATAATGTCATGTAATCCTCCCGATAGCGATTTGCAATATCTTAATTTTTCCAACATTTCTGTAAATATCAGTCCAATTAAGTAAAAGAGAACTTCGTTTTATTTTTCTTTGCACATGAAAAAAAAAAATCATCCATATATAAATACGAATTACTTTTATTTGGTAAGAAATATCTAGGCGCTAGTGTCGAAAATTTAGTCGCCAGGGCGACCTGGCGCCCGGTATTTTTGCACCCCTGGTATATGGTATACCTTAAAATAATCCAGAAGGTATACGCCGTATCCACCGTATATCCTCCATTACATCCCTGTCTGCAGCCTTCACTTTTCTTAGCATCATATAAGGTTATTAGAAACAATTTAATAAGAAACATAGGGCCTACAATATCAATGTGCACTAATTTACCTTTCTATATAATACTTTGATCATATATATCTGTGTTTGTGCGTGCATGTGTCAGAGAGAGAGAGAAATAATATGAGCACCCCCTAATTTTTACTTCTAGCTACAGCCCTGACCAAGTAAATATTTATTATGTTACAATTTAGTCCTTGGATTGATCATATTATATGATCAATACATCCCCCATCAGCATATAGGATATTGAAATTTGCAGGTCTAAGCAACTAAACATAAAACAAACTTTTGTATTGTGTATAATCTATCTTACAGGAAGTAATTCCTCACTGAAAATGCTATGAAATAAACTACTATTGTATTGAATATATTTAACTTTAGCTTCAACATCTAACTTGCAAAAATGAAGTGATCATCTAAGAAAGACAAAAGTTTAAAAATGAGAGAGCATTTACCAGTATTTGTTTTGGGATACAACATGGATAAATAATATTTTGAATGTAGTGTTGCATTTAGTTTTATAAAGTTGAAAATAATTATTTTATGAAAGTTTTATTTAACATTTTTAAAAGATAATTTTAACCTGACATGAATTATGACATTTATTTGAACACTAATGATTAATTTAATCCTTATTCAGCTTGTAAATATCAATGTTAAAAATACTGATTTAAATCAAAGATTTAAAAAAAAAAATCATTTGCAAGGCTAACACTAGGATTTTTCAAAATTTTAGGGAGGAATTTTTTCCCAAATTTTAGGAAAATTTTAGGGGTATTTGCGATATTTTTAACATTACAAGTATGTAATAACAGTATTTTTGTTCTAATCAGGCACATGTGGTACACTGCCAAAGAATATTCCCATCATTCCAATGAATTCAGCCCTTGTTCCATGTGCTTGTGTTGTTTGTTGCGAATGAGGGCATTTAAATTTGTGCAATAACCGGATTCATATTACAAACTGTTTTGACAGCTTATGCTTACTGCAATTGTATTAATTAGAATTTTGAGTTCCTGGATCATTGAGCCTAACCAGAATGAATGCCCTCCATCTCTCTCTTTTGGATATTCTCGGGGAACCTAGAGAACAAGAGGCAGGAAGCAGGGGTGATTATGAGAAAAAAAAAATTCTGAAGCTCACAGAAAAACTTCTGAAAGGTTTTTTTCACATTACTTTGTCGAAATTTGCATTTTTTCCCGCAATATTTTGACAAAACATGCATTTTTCGCGATTCTTTCACGAAATTCGCCTTATTTGCATGATTTATTGACAAAATTCCACGTTTTTTTGCAACTTTTTGATGGAATTCACGTATTTTTGTGACTTTTTGACGGAATTCGCTTTTTTTTTTGTGACTTTTTGACTGAATTTTCATTTTTTTTTTGCGACTTTTTGACTGAATTCTCTTTTTTTTTTTTTACGACTTTTTGACTGAATTCTCTTTTTTTTTTTTTTTACGACTTTTTGACTGAATTCTCTCTCTCTTTTTTTTTTTTACGACTTTTTGACTGAATTCTTATTTATTATTATTTTTTTTTTGACTTCTTGACGGAATTTGCGTTTTTTTTTTTTTTTTTAGCGACCTTTTGACGTAATTCCCTTTTTTCTGCGATTCTTTGATGAACTTCTGTTTTTTCTGCAATCTTTTGACGAAATTTGTATTTTTGTGCGATCGTTTGACAAAATTCGCCTATACGCACGATTGATTGACAAAATTTCGCGATCCTGCAATGAAATTGGCAGGTGGTTTTTTTTTCACAATTTTTGATGAAATTCGCATTTTTTCTGTGATTTTTAGACGAAATTATTTTTTTCCCTTGATT
The DNA here is from genome assembly GCA_963931845.1 of Maratus michaelseni. Taxonomy (NCBI): domain Eukaryota; kingdom Metazoa; phylum Arthropoda; class Arachnida; order Araneae; family Salticidae; genus Maratus; species Maratus michaelseni. Next base: position 174,402,322 of record OZ007593.1, read on the forward strand.
TTTGGATGAAATTCGAGGGGTTTTTCACGATTTTTTTTAAAAATCGAAATTTATGTTTATTCCACGATTTTTTAAAGAAATTCTAGTTTTTTCATGAGATGTTTTTCAAAAATTTGCGATCCTTTGAAGAAATTAGTGTTTGTCGCAATCCTTAGATGAACTTTGAGGTTTTTTCCGGATTATTTATCGAAATTAGCTTTTTTACCCTACGATATCCTTGGATGAAATTTAAGTTTTTTCCCCCCGATTCTTTGTCCAAATTTGCTTTTTTCTGCGATCTTTTGACGAAATTTGCTTTTTTCCACGATCTTTTGACGAAATTTGCGTTGTTTTAGCGATCTTTTGACGAAATTTGCGTTACTTTAGAGATCTTTTGACGAAATAACCATCTTTTTCGGTGACCATTTGTCGAAATTCGCTATATTTTTCGGTGAAATTTTGGCGATCGCGAATTTTTAGGAACCAGAAGAATATTTTAAGAGAATTTTAGGGGATAAAATAATAGTTAGGAAATTTAGGGGGAATGCGAGCCCTGCATTTGATTTAAATCAAGCTGATTTAAATCAAACAACCCTGGTTACAAATTGGGTGTTTTGATTTTTATGCAGAATTGTTTCCACAGGATTCGCATAAATTGCCTTCTTTCAAACTGTAATTTTTTTATATTGATTAGATTTTAATCTGAGTAAACTAATAATTAATTTGAAGTCGGAAACAATGCCACAGATCAAATGTTTCACTAAAGTCAATTTTTTTTTTTTTTTTGTTCTGTTTTTATACGCCATTTAGAATTTTAAAAAAAAATAGTTAAAAATACCTTAGGAGTGCTTATTTTGTTTTAAAATAATTTAAACTAACAATTGCAGAATTCTAGCAAAACATGAGTTTTATTTTACAGATTTTCTTGTTATAATAGAATTGTAGAATGATCTACATATCTTTTTTTTTTTTTTTTTTTTTTTTATGTTAAACCATTAATATGTAATAAAATGCTTCATTTTCAGCTGATTATGTTAGCTGTGGGTTTTTTTTTTTTTTTTTCAAATTCTTGCTTTATTGGCTGCCATTTTGTAATAAAGTGATAAAATGAAAAATGCTTACCATTAAAATCTTAGTCAGAACAAGCTGTAAAAATGTAATAATGTTTAATTTTTTTGCATTATTCATTATTAGACTTTATATAGAGAAAATTTCAAAAAGTGGGTTTTTTTTTAGAAAACAGCTTAATATACTCTACAAATCTGATCAAATGGATGTTGCTTTAATGCCCAATCAGATAACCAGATAAAACAGTTATCTGGAATACATTCTGGATAAATGATTCTTTACTGCATTATACAGGTATAAAAAGGCTATTTATAATGTGACATAATTCATTGATCTGTAAAATTTAAAATAAAGTTTTCACATTTGAACAATTTTCCTCCACTTACAGAAAATCCACTTTTTCTCACAGCCACTAATTTTGATGCTAAAGAAATATAACAGATGCACTAACTCAAACCAGAAATCACATGAAATATTATGAGAAAATTGATAATTCCACACAGATAAAAAATGTCCAGGGTGGGAGTCAAACCTAAGACATTTGGGATAATGTGCTAGAGGTTCTAGGTTCAACTCCTGGCCTGGATATTTTTCACTCAGCAGTTAATAATTTCCCTTATAAGATTTCTTTAAGGGGGCCAGAAAGGTTTGAAATGACGGAAATTGACAGAACTTTGATCACAGATTAGAAAACTTGTATTTAATTTACACCATTACTTCTTTTTAAATTTATTTAAAAAATATTTGTTAAATTATAAAAAAGAAAAGTTTTAATATTGTATAACAAAATTATTCTGGCCAAAACTAGTGAAGTCTAGGTTCTATATTTTTGAGTCATCATTTCTTCTTTATACTGCTTATTACACTGTCTCTCAAGTATGCTTCAAACAAAAACAAAATAAAGAAAAGTGTAATAAAAAAATTTTTACAACTTGAAAAAAATTATTATATATATATATATATATATATATATATATTTTTTTTTTTTTCGTTTGATAGTTTTTCATGTATAGTTTGTAGACAATTTAATTTCAATTATTTTCAATTTTTCTAAAAGAAACATAGAAACTAATGTTCAAAAGTTATCATGGCAAAACTGCTAAAACAGTGTTTCAAGACAATTGATTTTAAAGTGTTGCTCTATACTGCTAAAATAGTGTTTTGAGACAATTGATTTTAAAGTGTTGCCCTAGACAGCTATTGCCAGTCTGCATAGCTCAACGTTTATTGCTCGTAAGAGTGTAATTTTAGGAATTTTCTTATCAGACCAAATGTACTATTAAAAGATTCAAATATTATAAAAATAATAGTAATACAAAATACCTTTTTTCTTCATTTTAAACCTTTCTGGTCCTTTAAATCAATATATGATTGTGATAAAAATAATTATAACAACATTAGTTGGACATGAAGCTGATTAATATGTTTCTAAGTGTAATGATATTGTTTTGATTTACTGGAACAGACAATTAACAAGAGAAATGCAACAGGATTTTATTTATTTATAAAAACTAATCATATGTGCTATATGGTACCACCATTTTTATACACTAATACAGTAGCAATATCATATCGATGCAATAAATTATATCAGAATTAAACAGTGTGCAATCCATTATGCACTTTTTTTCTTAAGGAGAAAACAATTATTTAATTTTAAATAACAAAATAACATAATATTCAAGTATTTTGTGCATTTTTGTTATATATTTTATATATTTTGTGTCTTGCATAAAAGTAAAATCAAATGTAAGCAGAAGACCATTTTAAGCTTTTGAACAGAAAAAAAAAAAAAAAAAAATAGTATTTATATAATTGTACGCTTTAAAAAATATATCTTTTCACATTAAAACTTAGAATAAATTAACAATGAAGTGAGCAAGTATATATACACACATATATATTAGTAATATAAGAAGAGGACTGAAATAGTTACATTTTTATTACTATAGTGAAAAAAGTTTCTTCTAGAAATTTCTATTTATTTAAATTGAAAGGAATACTATCATGTAATATTAATTTGTTAAGCATATTTTAGAATTCAGGCTGAGATAGTTATCATATACATCTATCAAAGTTTTAAATTTTATGCTAAGCATTGATATAAAGACAAGATAAATCATCAAAGTACATATAAAAATAACTTTCCTTAGTGCAAGTTGCAGTGCAAATAAAATCCACAAAATAGACATATATGTGCATTCCATTTATTATACTGCTAAAGTTTTTGTCATAAATCAATGATGCATAATTATCTGAGTATTTCACGAAGTAGAAAGCAGTAGCTAAAATATATTATAGCTCCCAACTCTACAGAATGAAAATTCAGCGGATTTAACAAAAACGGAAAAATGTAATAATGTGGCATAATATCTTCCTAAATAGATAAATTCAGATGGACTTCTTATTTCTTTTTATAACTGCACCAGTACAAACACAACTCCTATCAGTATATTACGGTATATTATAATATATTTTACTTAAACAGGTACAAATATGAAATTTATTTTTGATAAAGTAAATTAACATCTTCTTTAAATAAAAGAATAAAATCAACAAAGCTAAAAGAAAAATCAAAATATTATTTATCAAAGATAAGCATTTTAGTTAAAGAAGAAGCTAAAAAGAACTTTGATGTCAATAGAAAATTTTAGAGACTTTAGAAGCATGTGGTGCAGGGAAAGGAAAATGTAGTTAAGAATTAATTGCAAAAATTTGCATCATCTTAGAGATTACATTTTTTAAGCGTTTGGGAAATTAGAAAAAAAATTAGATTAGCTGGCAGTTATGGCATACACTTAAAGCTGCACTTCCATTTTATAAGGGCCTTGGCATTTTCAAAAAATGTTTGGCATGGTTCGGGCTTAAGGATCCTGTCACCTCACGCGCAAACACCCTCTCACTAATGTTAATCCTATGGGACAGTTATTTCCCAATATCTCGTTTGCATTTCAATATTTTTAAATGATTTTTTTTGCATTGGATAGCTGAGATCAATCTCTATAACTGCTGTTTTTTACTTTTTCAATTTTCTCTGCAGATTTTTTTTTATGAGGATACTTTCATTTTCAAAACCAGTTCAAAAAGTAAAAGTATCTCTGTAAAATAAATCTGCAAAGAAAATCGGAAAAATAAAAAAATGGTCGTTGATCAATCTCAACTATCCAATGCAAAAAAAAAAAAAAAAAAAAAAAAAAAATCGTTTACAAATATAGAAATGCAAACAAGATATTTGAAAATAACTGCCCCATAGGATTAACATTAGCGAGAGGGCGTTTTCGCGTGAGGTGACAGGATCCTTAAGAAAATGAGATTTGTTGCTAAATGATATAAACATCTATGGCGAAAAAAAAAAAAAAAAACCTGATGAACTAGTATGTTTGTTTATGTATGTATTTAAAAAAATTACTTTTGATTATAAATATTATGTAAATTGCTTGGGTTTATGAAACAGTGCAAGGCCTTCTTATCATAAAAACTACTACACATTCTGGCATATAACACACACCTTTGAATGATACAAGAAAACTGATAGAAAATTACAGGTGTGCGCTATATACCAGTTATAAAAATGACAGATTAAAAATTAAGAAAAAAAAAATTATCTTAAGAACTTAGATTTCTAATTTAATGAACATGCTATTTATTTACAAAAAGTTACTTTTGCCATCAGATTATATGAAAAGTAATAGGTGTACTTAATAATCATTATTTTATTTTTTGCTATGTATCTGATGAAAGTTTCTTTGCAAAGAAGGGAGTGCACATTATATGGCGAATATACCTAAAAAAAGAAATCTGAAATTTTAGGTGTGCGTTATACACTGGAACATGTTTTATGTCAGAATATACGGTACATGTAAATATGCCTTGAAACAGCAAATAGGTTGCCAGGAAGTTCTTGTGAAAATATTTCTTCTGTTGCCAAGGCCATTTTCTCATTCTTGCCAAGCTTATAAAGGAGAAGTACTCTTTTAAAACATAGCCCTAGGATTATAGTGAACTTGAGCAGCACACCAAAAAGCTCTTTGCTTAGATTGAAAATAATGCTTTTCAAGAAAATTGGAGACTTTAGTTCATAGAAAGGAAAAATATCAAGAAATGACAATATATAATCTTGGATTGTCTTGTCAACACCAAGAGAAGAAAGGTGCTTTACTTTGGAATGTTTGAGTGAAATTGTCATCTGTACCCCTAGACCGCCCCTTTCTTCCTCCTTTACTTCTCTGAATTACAACTGCTGGCATTTGAACAAGCTGGAGCGGTGATTTAGCATCCTTCAATGCCTGGGTCAAATTTAGAATCTGACCCCTCAAAACAGACATCTGCTTCTCAAAGATATTCCGATCAAATCCTCTATCCACTTTAAATAGTTCGAAAAGATCATCACATAATTCCTGAACAAAATTCAAATCGGACAGCTGCGGCAACACAAGATCTCTGGTTTCAGAAGAAAATGGCTGCCGAGCCATTGGAAGCCAAGCCCAATGAAATGGATATGCACGCCATGAATCTGGATGCTTAAAGGGAAAAGCTAGACCATTATCAATTCCAGCTATTTTAACTTCAGGCTTGGTAGGGATTGTACCATTAGCTACAGCAGGATCAGGTTTGGTATACTTTATAAGCCAATTATCATTTCCTCTATCGGTATTTCGAACAATATAATCTAATACCACAAGTCTTTCAAACTGCAAATGAAACTGTTTTTGCAAATCTTCTGGCAGAGGCTCTGAATCAAACACACGCAGCCAATAATCAGCATCCTTGTAACCCTCAACAAATAATTGGAAAGATCCTGTTTTAGGAGGAAGTCCAATCCTATTAAAATGACTACGGGTTTTGGGGAATTTTTCTATAATATTCTTTTTGGTCCTTGACTTAGCTCTATCAATAGCAGAATAATTAAATGACTCACTAACTAATTTTACTACTTTGGTTTTGGGGACTATATTCAACTGAAGCTTCTGATCCACTAATGAAGCCCCGGCTTCGGAAAGATAACCTTGATTTGGAACAAGACAGCTACGGCCGAAACAACACGGACAACACACCTTATGACACCATTTAGTCCATTTCGGATTTAATCGTCCATATGGTTCCTCATCTTTTGGTTTAAACACACCTATTTTGACATGATTGATGTTTTTGACGAAATAACTGCCACTAGATCCCTGGTATATCCTTTCTGGAATTACTCCATGGATAATTGCATGTTCAGCTTCTCTAACAACAGAAGTGAAGTGGAGATCTTCAGGAAAAACGTTAACACTACAGCATAATTCTGAATCCATTCTTGTCAACAATGGAGAACCTTCATGAATATTTTCAGGGGTACTTGAAGTATTGAGGGGGCAAAGAGCTATATCAGGAAGGCAGTCATTAAGTTTTCCAGAAACAGGCATATCTGAAAGGGGAAAATATATAAATTTTAGCCCATAATAAATTATATAAAAATTTATAAATAAATTTTAAACTTATATCTTACAACTTAAATATGAGGAGTATTTCCAACAATTAACTTCCAAAGTGATACAATTCATTTTGTTTCACATATACAGTTTAAAAGAAAAACAGAGAATATTGTCCATTCGGTTTAAACTAACAAAATGTCAGTGATTTGCACAACCTACAAACCATTTCAGAAATAGTGTTTAATGTTGGTAATGTAAACAGTGAGCATGTGTAGTGAGTTATTCATTTTTAGATTTATTGATAAAATTAAAACTTTTGCGCATTGAATATTTTAACTCCTGTAGTATTAATATTTAAATTTTGTATATTTTAATAGTTCATAGTCAAATCATCGTGTTTAATTTTGTTAATGTAAACAAATTTAAGCACATAATAAGCTGTGTGGGGCACAAATTTAACTTTTACGCACTTAATATTTTAACTTCAGTAGTATTAATATTTAATTAATTTTTGTGAATTTTAATAGTTCATATCAAATCATTGTGAACAAACAATGAGCTGTGTGGTAAGTCGTTCATTTTTTATATTCATTGAAAGTTTGTTTGAAGGGATTTGGCAACGGCAACAATGATAGATTAGTTTGTTTTGTTTTGTTGTTTATAGCATGAAGAAAAATTTTGCTTTTTGCATAAACTTTTTTATTAATGCATGGCAGATGTTGAGACACCTCTTGAAAGGAGACCACGTTTTAATAGAAGCAGCATACAACATCAAAGAAGTAGGATCAGAGATGATTTCTACCCACCATCCTAGGATGGGCCCCTTATTATATTGTGCCTTGCTATATCCTTTTTTTTTTTCTGTATTTCCCTAAAAGAAAAGCTCTTCCTGCATTTTTTAAGTACACTCATGCTCATAAATTAAGAATAATGACTGTGACAGGACACTTTTGATTTTAGACTTTTTGTTGAATAGCTGAAGAAATGCTTGACGAACCATCCTAAAACTTCGGGATGTAAAAAAACATGTTTGACCTCCTTTTTTTCAGTGAAGGTTTGAAGGTTTTAGTTACAAGGGCAATTAAGGGGCCAAAAATACATTGAATAAAAATATTTGGCAATCATACTGTATCAGAAAATGCTCAAAATGGTCTGTCACTGTGTAGTAAATGACTATGTGTGCCCTGTACAATGTTGTACATTTGTATACAGGGCTCGAAAAATAGCGTTCCCGGGGAACACAGAAATCATTTCTGGGAACGTATTTTTTCCCACTTAGGTTCCCGGTGGGAACTTAAATGGAAGTACTTGCAAGTCGTCATGGCCGCCACCATCAGCAATGAATTTTTATCCTTCTATGAACCACGGTGATTTTCGGAAGGGGGGTACAAAGAACGCGTGGAGTGCCGAGCACACACAGAACAATTTAAAAATTAAATATTGAATTTATATATGTATATTGTGCTGTACTCTAAAAAAAACCCATTTTTTGATTTTATCTTTATATAAAGTCTAATAAAGAATACAAAAAAAATTAAACTTAGCTATATTTTCACAGCTTGTTCTGACTAAGATTTTAATGCTGAGCATTTTTCATTCTATCAATATGTTACAAAATTATAGCCAATTAAGCAAGAATTTGAAAAAAAAAAAAAAAAAAAACACTTCCCCCCCCCCCCCCCCCCCAAAAAAAAAAAAAAAAACCCACATGTAAAAATACTTGGAAATAAAATTGTTTGACAGCAAAATATTTTTTTTCCTTATTATTTAATTTTAAACCACAATTCTGCAAAAAAATACTTAATATTTCATTATTTTTTAAATATAGAATTTAAAATTAACTAAACATATGTTGATTTGTGTAATAACTGAAACACTCATCTTTATTCTTTCCTTACATCTTGTACAAGCTGTAGTTTGTGTTTTATTAAATTGATCAGTGTCAATCTAGAAAAAAATGTATCTAATTGATATTTAAAAAATATTGAGTGCTTAGGTAATAAAGGGAATGGATTGGTGCTGTTTAAAGAAAATCCGCAAACTTTGGCACACAAAATCCTCCTATTTTACTAATCACATTTCTTCAACGTTTTTGCATTTCTAGATTTTTAATGCTTTCACTTTTTCCTACCATTGATGCAGTAACCCTAGGTACAGCAAGTATCAAGTCATACTATCATATCTGAATCTTTAGCCCATATTTGGCACCAAATAAATTTCCATTCCCTTTAATATCTAATTACGTCTGTCAGTGGCCACCTTTTGGCACTTTTCCCACAAGGAGAGAGTAAAATTTTCTTGCATTCTATCAAGTATTCTACTTTTGCTGGTTGCAATATGTTTATATTAACATATTTATTTGGTCTATTTAATTTTAGATTAACACTATTAAAAATTTTAACAAAAGTTTACTGTTTAACACTTTTAAATAAAAAAAGTGGCTACTAGTTTAAAGATAGTGGCCATTTACAAAACTGCTAACACTGGCCACTAATGAAATTTCCCAATTTTGCCTTTTACCTAATATTATAAGTCCTCGTTTTACCCAGGGTTGTATTGGTGTAAACATGGAAAATAACAGTTTTAACTTTCCTGGTCAAAATATGTTTTGATCATCAGTAATTAAAACTCATTTTGATTTGAAAAAAAGAAATTAATTTTTTTTTTTTTTTGTTAAAACAAATTTAATACAACATGTGTTACTTATCAAGTAACAACTTTTGCTGTATTAAGGTTAACTCAGATCAAACTTTGGAATTTATCTTTATTGCTGAAGACTTTGCACAATAATTCACCAGGTCCATTATGAAATCCAAAAATTTCAAATGTTTTTTTTAATAGAGTTTCAATTATTTTTGAGTGGTTGAAGCAATTTTGACCACTTTTAAATGGTTAAAACCAGTTTTGACCACAATCCTGGTTAAAATGAGTTTTCATTGATCAAAATTACAATCCTGGATTTACCTTCTCTTATGATAAAGCAAAGATAATTAAGTTCATCGATGACACAGAAAGGGTGCACTTTTGTTCTTGAAGGAAGATTTGCTGATAAAATTGCTGCCACTTCCTTCCTGAATTGTATTATTCTTTTCTTCTGTGGTTCTGTGGTATATTTTAAATTACATAAGAAAGGGGGGATGAATCAGATTTCAAGTTTTACTTTTTGTGCGAAAGACAAAATGATATTTTTCAGTTCACTTATTGTGTTTTGCACAAAACTGTACAAACTTACAGTTCATCTGCATGCTTAGAAGAGAAATCGTACAAATTAGCAGCTATGCCTGTATTAGTTATTCCTACCTTAAGGTGGTATTTAAAAAAAAAAAAAAATTCCATTCTCAACAACTCAAAATTTTGAGACACATTTTCAGACTCATTTTTAAAAGTAAAGACATGTAACTTGGTGGCGTGATTTATGAAGAGATTTATAAGTGACCCATGTTTTTATTTTTCATTCAATTAATTAGAAATTGATTTACAAACAATTATTTTCACAGTACGATATTTTTTTTTTGTTTCCAGCGCTATCGATTTGTTAAATTCGGTTAAAAATGTCCACTTTGACAGCATTTTTTGAAATATATTCTGCCTTTATCAAAAAATCGAGACAATACGGACATTATAAAGTTTCTGAATAAGAGAACCTGCCAATTGGATGCATTTTAGAGCAAAAATGAATTTAAAAATGTGTCTCAAAATAAGCAGTTTGGATTTGAATACACCCTTAAGTAAAATATTTTGCATTAAAACATTAAAAGAGTGCACAAAATAAAATAAATAAAAGTTTGAAAACATCAAAATAATGTGTAAAATACAAGTGAAGGGTATCTGTGTGTAAAAAAGATTGATGGGTTTTATTTTTGCAAATATGGATTTTTTTTATGACATACTAAAAGAAAAAAATCTTTAAAAGTGCCTTCAATATGCTTGAAATTGGCATAATTTAATTATGTTCCTTAAGAATAAATGTCTTTTTATGAAAATTTGTATATTTTATCATTTATTTATTTAAAAAAGTTTTGGGTTTTTTTTAATTCCACCATGGGTTTTTTTAGCTCCATTTTCGAAGCTCGCCAGCCGAGCCATACATGACATAATCAGCTGAAAATGTAACATTTTATTCACAAATTAATGTTTTAACATAAAAACATTTCAAAATTGATGTGCACCATTCTAACAAAACATATTATAACAAACAAATATGTGAAAATGAAGCTCATGTTTTGCCAAAATTCTACATTAGATTAATTTTTTTTTAAACTAAATAATCACTCCTTAGGCATTATCAATTTTTTTTTACTGTTCAAATGGTGTATAGAAACAGGGCAAAACCCAAAACTGACTTCAATGAAATATTTGATAAAATACTAGGGTGGGTTTTTTTAGGAAACATTTCACACTGGGTTTTTTTTTTAGAGGACAGCACAATATGTGTATATATATTAATTATTTGTTCTGTATACGTTTGAATAAATTAATAAATACAATATGTAATGCTTAATCTTAGTGGGCAAATGTAATGCAACATTTCCCTTTTAAGGTATACATCTATAAGAATATGAAGTGAGGGAGGAGGTGCTTTTGGATAGAGAACAGTCAAAACATAAATTGATAAACCATAAACTGAAATTTTTGTTTATTATTCAAAACTGTGTCTATGTAACACAATATCTTCATTCATTAAGCTCTGAAATTATTAAAAAACTGTGAATACATACATTTTTCTGGGAATCTACACTTTTCATATAGGTTTCCAGCTGGGAACCTTAAAATTTCTAGAATTTTCGAGACCTGGTATAAAAATAACAATTTTCATGAATAGCAATATTCATGAAGATATATAAACATTTCTGTTAACAAGTTCAAATGTTTTTTCTTTATAGCATGCAGAGTTTTCAACTATGTTTATTGTTTAAGTCACTTTTCAAAAACATGACAAAATGCAAACATTATACTGCAATCCAAAAATGAATCTATTGAATATAATTTTTAACTGTGCGTGTGCATGTACAAACAATATATATATATATATATATTTATAATCTAGGTATATTTAAGGTTATTTATCAAAGACCAGGGAAACGTTAGGTTTTTTTCAGCTAGTAAATAAATAAAATAATATAAATAAAACACAAATTACAATAATATATGATGTATAATAACATTTTGTGATGCATATGGCCCAGTTATAGTCAGTCATATACGTATATGTATATGGCATGTGTATAAGATGTATATATATGGCATAACCAACTTAAATAATATGTATGTAATGATGTGTATGGCACATATGAGCGTTTAGAGTATATATATGGATATATAAGCTTTGTGATGATCTTGACGAAATCACAGCTGCAATCTTGGCACAAATGTAATTGTGGAGGCCGTTATAATCCAAAAGTATCATAATAATATCTAAATAATATTAATATAAATATAATAAAAATTTGGTAAGATGCTAAAACAGCCTTTTGGATTTTTTTTCACCAACTGCGCCAAGTGGCACAGGATACAGAACTCTTCCCCTTGATTCACATCACAACTTTTATCGGAAGAAACATCAATTCAAATATGCAAAATAAAACTAGTTTTACATAAACTAAATTTAAGATATTATAAAGTAATTTAACTTGCTTGTAAAATTAAGCAGGAAGAAAAACTGAACAAAGATAGTTCTCTTAAAGATGGAAGATCTTTAAAATACCTTTTAATGCTCTGAACATTATACTACTTTAAAGAAAACATATTTTAAAATGAACTAATCATCAAAAGTAGCAAAATACTACGCAAAAGGCTAAAAAAGCATGCAGCATTTCAAAATAACATGTAATGATATAATTAATTATCTGGAAATTAACTGCTTTAGTAAAACTAGTTATTAAAAAATAAATAAAGCTGTTTTTCGAGGCTAATTACAGCATAGAGAAGAAAAGCAATTGGTCTCTGCATATTCTATTCTTGAATCTAAAGATGAAAATATGTGATGTGGGATATAGTTTATACCTATAGATTTCACTTGTTCTGTTCTAGCCAGAAGCTTATTACTTCAAAAAATTAGTAGTCTGTACTTAATTTGTTGGAAACTTTAAAGAGTCGCAAAACTGCAGGGTCCTTTGCATTACATTTAAGTATTTTTCTAAATTTAAAGAAAAAGAAAAGAATGAATGATTGCGAAATGAAAAGTGAATAATTAAGGAACACATAAACACACGTAAAATGGCACAATATTTTACAAAACATCTCTACCAGGCAGGATTATAATTTTTACCAGTGAAAATTAGTTTTAACCACTCAAAAGTGGACAAAACTATATTAAATAACTTTAGCTTGACATAAGTAACCTAAACTCTACATTTATGTGAATATTAATGCTAGATATATTTAAAATATAATATTAACAATATATTAATTAATATTCTATGTTTAAATGTAATGTTCAGCTATTTTGCCAGAACTGTAACATCGTTTTTTCCCCCCTGCAATTTCCATCTTATTTGTTTTGATTGCGTCAATTAACCAATTCTTAAATTACAGTAGTGAAATATTTATTCTAACTACAGAAAAGTTTTATTAATACTTTTTTCTTTAGTATTCAATATTGAGTTATGAATATTTTATCTGATAACAATCTTAGCTTAGAAAATAAGACAAAACTTGTTACATGAAACCCTTTTTTGAGTTCGAAATAAAATTTTAAAAACATTTCTTTTGTTTAATATGATTTATTTTCTTTCAGTTTCCACATAAAGGTAAATATGTAATCAATTTATTTTAATTAAAAAAAAATATATATTTTTAGAAATTTTTTACGCTGTTAAATTATTAAATAATGAAACTGAAGTGTAACACCAACTAAGTAAAAATTTTGAAATATTCTGACAAACCCTTCTAAACATTGTATCACATTTATTTTTTAACTAAATAAATTTTTACCTTTTCCCCAGTCAAAATGAGATTTTTACCACTTGATGGTGAAAATATATTTGACCAGGATGGTTAAAAGCCAGGATTACATGGTTTAAACAAACTGCTTTTCTTTTCTTTTTTTTTTTTTTTTAAACAAAAATGTTTGTCATTTATAATTCAACTTTATGAAAACTCTTATTCTTTAATAATTTTTATCTTTTGAGTTCAGATGATCATTTCAACAATGTTATGTCTGTAAATCTGTATAATATCTAATATGTACTAGAAATCTTTGTTCCCCCAAATATGAATGGATCTCTATTTTTGGAAAATATTTTGCATAAGTAAAATTATGTTAAATCATTAAATTTCAGATAACAGCTGGCAAAAAACAAAAAATAGTAAAATACAGCAAATGTTACTACAATATGATAAATCTTATTACCTCAAAACTAAGTAATTACACACATATGATTGATTGCTCAGCATATGTATTAAATTTATTAACCAATTCATAACTATATAATTGCTGAGCAATTATTAAAAATTGTTACACAAACTTAACAACTACTTCACCAATAAATGTTTTCGATTATAGATGCTCTAAAATTACTGCTCCCTTGCGATACTTGTAGGAATTTTATATCAATGCATCGGTGGAAAATTATCAGAAAACCTCACCAACCAAGGATTTATTTTACCAGCCAGTAAGATGCAACCCCTGCACAGTTCAAAATTGTTATGACAAAATTTACATGACTTCAAAAATAATTCATTACTACAATATATTTTGGAAGTAACATTTTAATTTTTTTATTGTATATAAAATTAAGAAATATAAATAACAGAGGAAAGTTTAGTATAGGATAAAACTTAAGAAATTGTTTACATTGTGGCAATATGAAGAGTTGCAAAATATAGCTACCAAATAAAAATAGACAAAAATATTCGTTATATTATCTTTACACTGAAAGTTTTAAAATTCACTTGGCTTGTCAAAAAACCCACCCACCAGCCCAGTAGCAGAATTTTCTGCATTAATCTGCAGAAAAACAAGATTTATTGGTGACCCAAGAATGCTGGACCAAGTTTAGTATCATAACAAGTTATAGAAACCCATAAAATAAGCAAAATTTGTATTTACAAAGAAAATATAAGAAATACAGTAAATCTAGGGACAAAAATTAAATTTTAGCAATTTTTCTTTGCCCAGAATTTTTTTTTAAGGCTGTTAGATATACCTGCAAGGTATTAAAAAAAAAAAAAATCTGCAGCGCCCGCTGCCATGCTTTTGATACCGGGCTCGCTTTATTTTACTTAAAATTTGTAAGAATATACAAAATACTGATAAAAAGACATGCCATATTTAACTTTGAAAGACTAGTATGCCTGAATTCAAATAGCGCTGCAGTCAACAGTTATATTGCCATAGGTAAAATGCAACAAAATAATTATAGAATTACTTATACTGTACACATATGTTTAAAAAAATCTTAACAAAAAGGTTGGGTATAAAGGCAGGTAAAATAAGTAATTACAGCACCCTTAAACTCAATAGAAAATGGCTCATATCACAACCTGTACATTTAACAAATGTTGGATCCATGGCAGAAAAAAGAAGAAATCCCAAAATTACTGCATCACACAAACCTGCCCTTTTCATTCAAAGAGGCTAGATGCAAGAAAAAAAAATTAAGATCCTAAATTTTTGCTTGGAGTTATTAGAGGAAAGTTTTTTTTTCACTCTTTTGGAGACTTTCTATATTTGCTAGGCTCAGGTATCTAGAGCCTACAGCATCTTCCAGTGGGAGGTGCTCCTCATAGAGCAGGCAGAAACTAAAACATTAAATTTGATAAAGCAGAAATACCCTAAAAATTTATTCATGGTCCTAATAATGAAATTCAAAGCAATAAAGTCAGCTTTTCAATTTCTTTTTTCTTTTTAATATGTGAAATAACACTATTATATGAATGGTAGAAGATATAATTTTATTTTAATGATAACTTAATTATTGATCATATTCCCTGACAAGCATGCCAGTAAATTCGAGCCTGGTTACAGCAGTGTCAAATTTCCACCAGTATTTCCGAATAATAATTATCATGCCTCTTTATTTAAACAAGAATTTTTGCATAAATATAAGACAAAAATTATTATTCAAAAAAAGTGGTGAATGTTTGATGTTTTGATGCTCTGTCTTCCCCAAATGCGCCAATATGTCTGGTAATGCAGGGGAATATGGTAATTTAATAATTTATTTTTAAAATCACCATAATTTGATGTATTTAGAAATTATTAAAAGCATCTACTGTTAATGGTGAAAGAATGTACTTATCATTTGGGGTTGTACAAAGTAAATTGGTTAGGAACTGGAAATATAATGAAATTGGACAAATCAACAAAGTTCTTTGCAACAGCTGGAAGAATTATTTTTATTTCTTAACAGTAATAATTAAAACAAATTTGATGTATGTTTTAACAACATAAAGTTTTTAAATATTGAAATATATCTGTTCAATTCCCTTTTTTTCTTCTTGATTTTTAAATAATAAATATATTCTGTATTGTTTACAAAAGTATTTAAATTACTTATTTTACAAAATAATAATAATTTAATAATAATAGTTTGTACTATTTATAATCAATTAAAAATACATTCTATATCTATAAATTATAAAATAACAAATTATAAATAATCTAATTAATATTCAATTACTAGTTGACCTGCCCAGTGTGGCAATGGCCTGGGATAATAGATAAGAACCTTAAATGTACCTAAAACAAATGCTGAATTAAGGCACTTTTTTTTTTTTTTCTGGGAGGGATCAGTGTCGGGGGATCCACTGCCTTTGGCAGTATATACCTTCAAATTTGCATTATATTGTGTTATTTTACAAAAATATGTCCAAACAAACCTAGAGCTGAGGACCACACTGTCTTAGGCAACTCCCCCCCCCCCCCCCACCTCTTGAGGTTAAAGAAATAATAATAAAATAAAACCCTGCTGTCAGGGTAATATAGCTTCAATTATAACATGAGTTATGAACACATGACATTGTACAAAGTGTAAAAGATTTTGTACAAATAGAATAAAGATCTTTTATAGATATAGTTATCAAACATTTTATAAAATCATTTCAATTATATATATTTATGTGATAAAAGAAATGATCTAGCAAATGGCTTTCGATTTGGACACATACTTTAAATTATCACTGATAATACTAAAACACAGGAGACACTATTAAGCAAGTTTGTGGATAAGTATATACTGAATTACATATAGTGATATGCTGGGAAAAGTGTCTTTATTCTTACTTCAGTGGTCTACATTTTTAATTACGAATAGTTAAATGATCAAAATTTAGATAATATTTTTTATTAATGCTAATAAATAGTTTTGTTTGAATAATTCTGGTACATATATCTATGCACTATGAACATATGGTGGCATGGGATGGCTTCAGGGAAGACTTTATTTATGGCATTATATATCATACATAGAAAACAATGTTATTTAAATTTTAGTATGCACTTTAAGAACAAACAAAGCAATAGGTGAATAAATATATGTAACCTACAGAAATAGAATTAAAGAAAAATATATTCAATCAATCAGTTGAATTATTTAAAATATTACAATAAAAAAGTCTAGCACATACCCACTATTTCTTCCATTTTAAAGTGATAGAAAAATGCAGCACAAATTTAATCCATATTTTTTGTTCAAAATCACTTTCACAAATAATCATTATCAAGTGAAGAATGAGTATTCATATATGATATCAGTATAAGACCTGATAATAGATCAAAAGAGAACCACCTGCCATTAATGTTACAGTCAGATAAAGAAAGATAAATCTTGCAAGCTTTGAAATGACAGAAAAAAAAGAGTTTTAAAATATATAGAAGAACAATCAAGATTTAGAATACAAATATGATCATTGCAATAATACAATCTTCTTTAATTTTTTTTATAGATAAGCTCAGAATATTTGATTTTATACAGACAAAGTATTTCAAAATATTTCTATATGAATGTAAACACACACATTAAAAAAAAAAAAGTAACAGTATCAGGGTTGGGTTTTTGACATGACAGTGGTAAAAACCGTGTTTTTACCAGTTTATTCCGTCAAAAACCTATCATTTTTTATTGTCCTCCAATTTATGGTGCAAGTGTAGCATACAATACATTTCTAGATTGATTTTACTTTGTTGTTCTTGTTATTATTATTATTTACAATTACATTTGTTAAATTTATTTAAAAGAAGATCATTTCCTAATATGGGAAAGATTTAAAAATACAAGAGCAAAAGAAAAGAACAATATTTGTCATAATCTTCACTAATATAGATTCTACTAACTGCAATTAACATTAATATTAAATGATAATAAAAGGTCATTGTAATTATTAAATAACATTCAATATACATTTTTAATAAAGTGCATTAAAATTATTTTAGAGATGCAAACATGTTGTACATTGTATGACAATAGATGTTAAGCTTAGACTGGCAGTGAATAAATTTCAATATTCTTAGATAATATTTTAAAATGCATATCTTATGTATTTTATAAATGCAATTATGGTGATTTTCATTTGCACTTCAATAAGTAGAATCTTAAAGTTTTGTTTTCAACAATGTAATAAATTGTACCGAAATTATACACATTGTTTAATCTAATACTATAGGTTACAGGATTTCTTAAAAAAATCTAATTGTTTTAGACTATGCCAAATACCTTAAGATCTTCTAACAAAGATGTACACGTATTATTCTAATGCAATTCTTTTTTGTTTTTCTTGGATGGATAAATATACTTTAGAGTCCTTTCTGATACTGAATATTTCATGTAAAACAACTTAATATTAAAGATAGAATGGAAAAAAAAAATGTAAAAACAAACTACTAAAAAATGGGTTTTTGACTACTTTAGAGTCCTTTCTGATACTGAATATTTCATGTAAAACAACTTAATATTAAAGATAGAATGAAAAAAAAAAAAAATGTAAAAACAAACTACTAAAAAATGGGTTTTTGACAGTTTTTGACATGACGGTAAAAACCATGGTTAAAACCGGTAAAAACCGTCATGCGTCAAAAACTTGCCAACCCTGAACAGTATATGTGGAATGATACACTTGAGAGCAATTAGCTATATTTTATAATACAGAGTCATTTGGAGAAAAAGGATAAATTTTTGATAGGATATAATATAATTTTATTAAGATAACATCACTCATAATTCATAATTTTTTTTACATATTAATCTGATAATTCACAACTCATATTACAAAATTACAGAAATTATAAAAATGAGTTACTTATGTTTGAGTTTTAAGTAGTATCACACAAAAAAATAAAATAAAATAAAACCTGATAAGATTATTATTTTGGGATAGGGAAACATTGAAATTGAAATATAAATAAAAATATGTAAAAGTAATTCAAAATTAAAGGGTTAAAATTCTGAATAATTAATTGAAGTTCCAAAACTCTCAGTCCAAATGACTTAACCTCTTGCGACCTGAAGTTAAAATAATAGTATCAAATACTCGTTCTTTGCTTTTATACAAACAAAATGACATCATAGATGACAAAATGTATATTTTTCTGAAATGTATTGTTTTAAGGGCCTTGTAAGTGAGGTTCACAAATATGAATCTAAAATTACTGCCCCCCCCCCCCCCGAAAATATCAATTTAATTACCAATAACCTAAATTTACACAATAAAAACAATAACAGCTTTAAATAAGTGAATAATCTACAAATTCTTAAAAATTTGTATTGTAAAGTTTTTAAGTTAAAGAGTTATGGAAATTACCTACTTTCTTGGCTGCACTGTCTTGAAGACATTTTGCAAACTCAAGTTAAAATAACATTTATTTTATAAGGAAATTGGCATTGGTTCATTTTAAAGCAGAAACATTGAGCTATATAGAAGTGATGTTACAATATAAAAATATCAGTCACTTTAGTTTATATGAGGAAAATAATCTAGGTACCCATTTGGGTACCCAGGACGCAATAAGTTAAGAGACTACATGGTACTTTTCGGTTAGCCGGGTGTGAGTGAAATATATGTATTTTTTTCCTCCTCAAGTATAATTCCTGCAGTGTCCATTCCATTGCTTTTTATAATGTCTTATCCTTTGTTATTCACATGTGTTTTCGTTTTTAAATATATATATATATGTTTGGATGTAATATCATTTTGTAGGCATACTATAATTTATTTGTTTATAAATTGATTATAATGGGAAAAACCCTCATGTAAATACATTTTGAACTAATAGAGATAATTTATTATTCTATAATGATGTTCACATAATTTATTACCTTATAATGACTTTCATATAATTTATTATCTTATGATTTTCATCTAATTTACTGTTTATAATGTTTTGATATAATTTAATGTTTATAATAGTAATATAATGATTTGAAGGTCATTTAATATAGATTTATTAGCTTTATACTAATTTTGGAATCTTAATGATGATTTATTAGTAATTTAATAACTTTGGGATTTCTTGATATAAATTCATTTTGGGATCATTTAAATAGATTTATTAGTTTTATAATTACTTGATGTCACTGAAATGAAGATTTATAGCCTTTTATAATAATTTAGATCTAATTTAATGTGTTTTATGATATTGGAAGTGAAACTGATTATAATCATGCATATTATAAATTGATCTTGATTTTTGTTAAAAAGCTGAGTCCTGACTCTGCAACCAGGCAGAGAATACATGTTTTTTTGGCTCTGTTTCACACAGAGAATTTGTACTTGAATATGGAAAGTTTAGCATTTGAAGCTAAACTAATTATGAACAAAATAGTTCAACCTCATTCTTGAAAACTTCTTAATTCTTTATATATTTAATAATAAACTATATTAATCTTATTCAAATGTGCTCTCCCATCTTTTGAATTCGTGGATATACTACTTATTTCGCTTGGATACACGATACATACATATACTTTTGTCCATTTTGGTGCCAGAAACCACAAGATGGATTATTAGAGATATTGTGTAACAGTGCATCAGCATTACCTGGAATTACCACTTGAATCAATATTACCTGGAATTAACAGGTAAGAAAGCTTCTTTCATTTATGAATTAATTTTTTGAAAAATAAAAATTGTGTATTAAAATGGAAAATCTTGAGAAGCTTAACTCAAAGCGCTCAGTTGAGCGATCAAGTTTCTCTAAATTGATAACAAAAATGGAAACATTATTAGCTGATGATGTTGATAATACAAAGGTAGATGATTTACTAGAAATTCAAGAACTATTAAGTTCAAAAGAATCTACCTTTCAAAGTTTGAATCGTGAAATTGAAGAACAATTTACTGATCTTAAAGAATATGAAAAAGATCTTGCTAGTACTAAAAGTACAATGATCAATTGATAAGTGCTAAATTTAAGATAAAAAATAGATTAATTAAATGTAATAAAGATAATGTTACATCTATGATAACTGGTAGTTCCATAAATGGTTTGAATAGTTCTGTCAGTGGAACAGAAATAAATTCGTGCACAATGAAATTGCCTAAATTAAATATTCCTAAATTTTCTGGGGATATTGAACAATGGGTAGAATTTTTTAACTGTTTTGAAACATCGATTCACCAGAATAAATCATTAACTAAAGTAGAAAAATTTGCCTATCTGAAATCCTTGTTATGTAACCAGGCCTATAATGTGGTAGAAGGATTTCCATTGACAGAACAAAATTATGATACTTGTATTGATTTACTAAAAGATCGCTATGGTAAAGTTGATATTATTATTAATAAACATATGACTAATTTGTTAACTATGGAACCAGTTAAAAATTGTTCGAATTTAAATGCTTTACGAAAGTTGCATGATATGTGTGAAATTAATATCAGAAGTTTAAGAAATCTAGGTGTAACATCCAGTTCCTATGGACAATTGCTAAATCCTATTTTGTTAAAGCTTTTACCCCATGAATTAGTAATAGAATATCATAGAAAAAGGGATCTTAGTCATGAATCAGATGTAACCGATTTAATTGCATTTCTTAAATGTGAAATAGAATGTAGGGAAAAGGCTTTGTCTATGACTAATTCTAAAAATGATGCAAGTTCTTCATTCACACATAAAAACAAATCTGAATATCGTGAAAAGAAAATATCAAATAAATATCATGCCAGTACTTTAAATGCTAATATTAAAGTTTTCTGTGTATTTTGTAAAACCAATGATCATTCATTGTCTGAGTGTAAAAATATAGCTGACGATAAAAAAAGATTAATGTTAAAGAAGGAAGGAAGATGCTATCGATGCTTTCTTAAATCGCATTTATCATCACAATGCCGAATAAAATTACAACCATGTGTAAATTGCAAAAGTACTGAACATAATAAATTATTTTGTTTTAAGAAACCTTTGAAACCAGAACTTTCGGAAAATCAAACTATCGTTTCTAATTCTCATTGTAATTTGAAAAATTCTAAGCATGCTGTTTTATTGCAAACATGTTGCGTAACAGCTCAAGGTAACTCAAAATCAAAAGTAGTTCGTTTATTGTTGGATTCGGCAAGTGAAAAAAGCTTCATAACAAAAGAACTAGCTAGTGAATTAAATTTGCCTGTTTTGAGGAAAGAATATTTAACTGTTTTTGCCTTTGGCATTAATCAAGGTCGCGAAGAAGAATATGATGTTTTTAAAATTAAATTACGAAGCAAAATGAATTATCATCGTTTCATAAATGTTGAGGTATTAGCTACCGACTTGATTAGTGCAACAACTTTGAAAGTTCCTAATTCTGACCCTGAAATCAAAAAATATGTCGAGGGTAAGAGATGGAGGTTAGCAGATCCCTCCCCCAATGAATCAGAAGTACAAATTTTACTTGGAGCTGATTATTTTTGGAATGTTCAGAGAGGAATCGTTGAAGAAATTAACGATCATTTATATGTAGCTAACACACTTTTTGGTTACACAATAGTAGGAAAAATAAACACTGAAAGTACTGAAACAATTAATGCTCATTTTGTATCGGTTAATGAAGCAGAAAATTTTGATTTGCAGCGGTTTTGGAATTTAGAATCTTTGGGTATTTGTGATAGTAAAAGTGAAAAATTTTCACAAAAGGATTTAGATGCTATTGATTTCTTTAATGAAAATTTAAATTTTGTTAACGGAAGATATGAAACAAAACTTTTGTGGAAGTTAAATAAAAATGAATTAGAACACAATTTTGATATTGCTAAACATAGACTTTGGGGATTAAAATCAAAACTGTGCAAAAATGAATGGTTACTTAATCAATATGAGAAAATAATAAATGAACAATCTGGTTTGGGTATAATCGAAGAATGTAAATTTAATGAGAATGAAATAAATACCTATTACATGCCTCACAGACCAGTAATAAGGGAAGATAAATCTACAACTAAAGTTAGAATTGTATTTGATGCTTCATCTAAAGATAAGGCTGCAAAATCTTTAAATGATTGTTTATTTTCTGGTCCTAATTTAAATCCCAATCTCTTGGACATTATTTTACGATTCCGCTTTCACAAATTTGCATTCTCAGCAGATATAGAGAAAGCATTCTTGCAAATCCAGATAGAAGATGAAGATAGAAATTTTTTGAGGTTCTTATGGTTTGACAATATACCAAGTAACAATCCCATTTTGAAGGTTTATCGCATGACCCGTGTAACTTTTGGTGTAACAACCTCACCATTTTTCCTTGCTGCGACCATCAAACATCATATTAAGGGGTATAAAGATTTGTTTGAAAAAATAGTTAATATGCTGGATACTTCTTTATATGTGGATGATCTGTTCCATGGTGCAGATTCAGTAAATGAAGCGTTCATTTTATCAACTGGTGCAGAAAAGATATTGGGTGAGGCTAAAATGAAACTTAGAAAATTTAAGAGTAATTCTAGAGATTTAAAATTTTTATGGAAGGAACATGGGATAAACTTTGAGGAAGACCCTCTTGAACAAAACCTTTCAAAGGTATTAGGTATTATATGGGTAACAAATAATGACACATTGAAAATAGATATACAACCCCTTTTGGTAGAACTTGATAATAAGATTATCACCAAACGCCTAGTTTTGCAAACTGCGGCTAAAATTTATGACCCTATTGGTCAAATCTCTCCCTTTGTGATAAGAATTAAATTTTTAATGCAAGAACTTTGGGAACATGGGATTGACTGGGATTCTGCATTACCAGATCCTTTAGCTGAAAAATTCTTGAAATGGTATCATGAAATCAAGGACTTAGCAAATTTTGAAATTTCTAGAAAATATTTTGTAAATATTGCAAAATTAAATCCTGGAACTGTTCAACTTTTTGCATTTTCTGATGCTAGTTTAAAGGGATATGGTTCAGTTGTTTATATTCGTGATCCTCTCTCCTGTGAAACTTCATTTGTTATGTCTAAAACCAGAGTATCACCTCTCAAGAAAATAACCCTGCCCCGACTTGAACTTCTTGGAGCACTCACAGCTGCAAGATTAGCTAATTATTTAAAGGGAACATTAAAAATCTTGAATGAAAATATATTTTGTTTAAGTGATTCACAAATTGTCTTGCATTGGATTAAGGGTAGTGCTAATAACTGGAAGCCCTTTGTGGCAAATCGTGTTCGTGAAATACAAAATCTTGTTGCTCCAGTACAATGGAAATTTTGTAAGGGAAAAGAAAATCCTGCAGATGTTCTCTCTCGTGGTTGCTCTGCATCTGAATTAATAAATAATAATGTATGGACACATGGCCCCTCCTGGCTGAAAGAAAAATCTTTACCGATATTTTCTCTTGAAACTCCAATAAATCTGCCTGATGAAGAGATCTTGAAAGAACAACGCAAAACACTTGTTTGCTCTGTAGCCCAAGATATTCCTAAATTTGAACTTTTGTTTAAATTTTCCTCTTGGACTAAATTAAAACGAATTATGGCTTGGTGTCTCAGATTCATCAAAAATATAAAATGTCCATCTGAACGAGTCACTGGTTTTTTAACTGTTCCAGAACTTGAAAGGTCAACAAATACTATTGTGAAATTGATTCAAAGGGATGAATTCGCGGAAGAACTGAAAGTTCTAAAATCAGGAAATAGCTTAAATTCTAAAAGCAAGCTACTTCCTTTACATCCTTTTACTGACGGCAATGGTATTTTTCGTGTTGGAGGCAGGTTAAGAAATGCCAATCTGTCTGAATACCAAAAGCATCAAATTATTCTTCCTAAAAAGCATCATGTAACAAACTTGCTAATAAAATATTTTCATGAAAAGCATCTGCACAGTGGCACTCAATTAACCATATCAGCTATTCGACAAAAATTTTGGATAATTAATGCTAAGGAAGCTGTGAAAAAAGAAATAAGGAAATGCATGAAATGTTTCCGAAACGTATCTAATTTGTCATCTCAGTTGATGGGAAATTTGCCATCAGCACGTGTGACCCAAGCTCGAGTATTTTCAAAAGTAGGCGTCGACTTAGCCGGCCCCTTTTTGGTCAAACCTCGTAAAGGACGGGGTGTGAAACCTTTTAAGCATTATGTTTGTTTGTACATTTGTTTCGCAACAAAGGCCATTCATCTTGAAGTTGTCACTGACCTTACAACTGAAACTTTTCTTGCTTCTCTAAAAAGATTTGTTGCTCGACGTGGAAAACCTCTAGAAATATTTTCAGATAGAGGTACAAATTTTGTAGGGGCAGACCGAGAAATAAAGAAAATGATGTATAAAATTGCATCTGATGAAAGAATACAGAAATACTTCACTGATGAAATGATAATATGGAAATTCAATCCACCTTCCGCCCCTCACTTTGGAGGCCTTTGGGAGGCGGGAATAAAACAAATGAAAAATCACCTCAAAAGAACTATTGGTGAACAAATCCTTACTTATGAAGAATTTCTTACTTTAATTGCTCAAATTGAGTCATGCCTGAATTCAAGACCCCTTGTGCAGGGTTGTTTAGGTTTAAACCACGCTGGTTTAAACCATGGTTTAAACCTTGGTTTAAACCAAATGGTTTTTTTAAAAAAACCAAATGGTTTTTAAAAAAAAAACTAGACTTGGTTTTTAAAAAAAAAAACAGACTTAGTTTTTTTGAAATACCAAAACTTTTTTTTTTTTTTTAAAGGAAAAAAAAAAACATTTATTTTTCCTCAAAAATGTGATGATAAATTATTTAGATTTGTATAAATAATTTGAATTCAGAAGCAGTGAAACATGTTTATTGCGTAAGACAATTAAATGATGCAACTCAGACTCTGATGCAAGATGTCTGGTATGTTCTCATCAGGTATCTCCTTATTGGTTGATTGTTCTTATTCCATGTGATCTGTGATGTGATTGGCAGTTACCCTAGTTAGAGAATCTGCAGTTAATAGTTTTATTTTGTTTTTTTGTTTAGCATTGAGTTTAACTTTTGATTTGAAAAATAACATTTTTATTCTCAGTTTGTCATTTAAAAAAATAAAATGGCCAATATTACTGGGAGAAAAAAGGATATAACATGGTTATCATTTGAAGAAATAAAAAATGAATCCAGGAAAGGTGTTAGAGCCAAATGTAAAAGTTGCAGTAAAGAATTGGAAGGCCAAATAAACAGAATGAAGAATCATCTTTCTAAATGTCCAGGAAATGAAGATAAAGAATTTGAAGATTCAAGTAAGTACTGTATTTTTAATTATGCATATAAAAATGAAATAACTTTAAAATAAACTATAAATTTAAGATTTCTAAATTAAATTATAAATTTAACATCCCATAGTTTTGATGTAACAAACAGAAACTTTAATAATATTAAGTAATATTAAAAAAAAACTGAGTTACATAATTTTTTTTTGTACTTTGGCAATAATCACTTTGCAAATGCATTATATAGATCACATACAAATGCTTTGAAATTAGTTGTCCCTAGCGAAATTAAGTAGAATTCAATGAAAGATGTACTAGAAGTTTACATTAAAAGTTGGGCCACTTTACTGAACATTTGCAAAGAAATCAGAGAGAAAATCAACACAAATATTAAAAACTTTAGCATGTTTAAAATAAATATTAGAGTATTTAAATGTTTCCTTTTGTCCCCCCTCCCTCTCCTAAAGAAATACATTGTTTTATTTTCTGATGCTCTTTGTGTATTTGTATCAGGAAATGTTAGAAGATATTTTCTTATCATATTACTTGATACTCCCGTTTTTCAAAGGTAAAAATCGATTTCTGATTTAAATTGCCCAAAACAATCTAGTTCACGGTGCTTAAATATGCTTAATTTTCTTTTTCATAAAAGAGTATGAACCCTGGAATAAGATTGATTTAAAACTAATTTTGTTTTAATCTAATTTTGACATCATTTTATTTAAAATGTATACCATAATATTACATTTACCTATTTTTATACTTGTCCCTAATGTTATCTTATGAGTGTTATGTTACATAACATATTCTAAATAATATTTAACAGTAGATTTAGCCCTTAAATGCATTATTTTAAATTTTTATATGTAAAAAATATCGGTACTTTTATGTTAGCCAGGTGCCAGTGATGACCAAATTTTTTTAATCTCTCCCATCTTTTAATATTAGCTAATAACAAATAGCCAATATTTTAACATTGCAATATATTATTTTTAAAAACTTACTTGAAAATAACTAAAATATAATCATGACAAAATATGTAAACACAAACATATCAATACAAATAATAAAATTTCACATAATCGGGTCTATTAATGATTAGGCTTTGTCAATAACAAAAATGTTAAAATAGACATAACATAACTGGAAACATTTTATTTCATAATGAAAGGGTTGCAATTTAAATGAGCCCAAATGAAACAAGATTTGGTGAGTTATCACTGGCGCCCAGCTAATAAAAAAAAATATTTATAATTCTAATCATTAAAATTTTCATATTTTTATTTATTTTTAGAGGATGTTGATGAACCTACAACTTCTAATTCAATGCCTACGGCTTCCAAAAGATTAAAGTTAGATGATTTTGTAGTAAGAACATCTCCCAAGGAAAAAGATAATTTTGATAAAAAAGTTTCACGATTTATTTTTGCAGCCAATTGCCCCTTTAAATTGGTAGAAAATAAGGAATTTAAACAGTTTTGTATGTCTTTACGACCAGGTTATAAACCACCTAGTCGTGCCGATTTAGCTGATAAATGGTTGCCCAAGATTTACAGTGATGAACTTCAGAGATGTAAAGCTGATTTAGAAAACAAGACAGTTTGCATGGCAATGGATGGATGGTCGAACATCCATAATGAACCTATTGTGTGTGTAAGTGTTATCAAACAGTGTGGTAAAGTCACTCTTGTTGATACTATTGACACATCCGGCTCATCACATACTGGAAATTATTTAGCAAATTTGGTCTCGAGTTCAGTGAAGACGGCAGAAGAAAAGTTCAAATGTAAAATATCAAGTTTTGTCACAGACAATACTGCAAATATGGTTTCAGCCAGAAACATTCTGTATGAAGAGCTTGGTTTTTCGGGACTTACATATGGGTGCAGTGCCCACATTTTAAATCTGTTAGCCAAAGATTTGGTTAAAAGTGATGTAACAAAACATGTTACAAGTATTTTAAAATATTTTCGCAACCATCATCTCCCGAAAGCATGGTATCATGCAGAAGGTGGAAGTGCATTGGTACTTCCTCTAGAGGTACGATGGAATACTTATTGTGATTCACTTGAATCTTATGTTAAAAATTGGTCAATTCTTACAAAAGTTTGTGAGGATCACAGATCTGAGATTGATAGTGACATCTCCAGTAAAATCTTAAATATCGGTTTAAAAAGAAATGTCGAAGACATGATTGCGATTTTGAAACCAATCGCCGAAACTATTGATTTTGTACAGAGGAATAGCTGTTCTCTCGCTGAATGTGTATTAGCATGGAAAAAGCTAGAATTGAAGCTAAAAGAAGCATCAACATCAAACAATAAAAAGGCCATATCATCAGCGTATAAACAGAGATATGAACAATCATTAGTAGATGCACATTTTGCTGCATTTATTTTAAGCCCATCGGTATTAATTTCTAACCTAGGAATTGATGTCACAAAAGAAGAGAAAAACAAGGGTCTTGAATTTATCAAACAAAAATGTGGCTCTGATTTCTTAGCACTTACATTTAAATTTTTGGGGAAGTTGGAACCGTTTCATAATCACGATCAAAATGTTTTTTTTGACCCCAAAGTTGTTGATACAATGTCTGACTTTGAATGGTGGAATAGTTTTTATAATGTTTCAGGTAAATCTTTGATTACGGAGAATGATTTGGAATTTGTGAACATGCTAACTACAGCCAAAGCATCGACTGCCTGTGTTGAAAGGATTTTTTCAACATTTGGTGTAGTTCATTCAAAATTGCGAAACAGATTAGGAGTAGAGAAAGCATCAAAATTAGTGTTCTTAATGAAACAAATGAACAATGATTGAGGGTAAAATTTATTATTCATTCCTATTATTAAATACTGCTTGCTGTAAGATATCTATTCAAGAAATGTCAAGTTTTTTTTCTTCTTTCTTCAATAAAATGTTTAGATATATTTCATTAGTTTGTGATTCTTTATCTTCAGTTTGCAAATATTTTTCAAATAGTTGTTATTTGTGTCAGTTAAAATTTCTTAGTTTAATTTTCTTTAAAAGAAAATGTAGATTAAAGATTAGTGTGTTAGTAGTAGTGATTGATTTATATATATACATATATGTGATACACTTTTTATTGTTTATTTTATATTAAAATATTATAATAATAAAAAAATATTATAATGGTTAAATCAAAATAGTAAAAATTTTATTATATAATTTCAACAAAATAACTTAAAATAATTTTTGTTTAATGCTTGACTTCAAATATTTGAAAATATTAACATTCTTCGTTTTTCTAAAATATAAAATCATTTAAACCAAAAAAAACCTGGTTTAAACCAAAAAAACCCGGTTTAAACCAAAAAAACCCGGTTTTTGGGTTTTTTTGAAAAAAAACCTGGTTTTTTTACAACCCTGCTTGTGGCTGAATCTTCTGATCCAAGGGACATGACTGCTTTAACGCCAGGACATTTTATCATAGGAACTTCAATGACCTCCTTGCCTGAACCTGATGTGTCCTCTACCTATATAACCCCTTTAGAACGGTGGAAACTCCTGCAAAGGATTTTCCAAAGTTTTTGGAAAAGGTGGTCTTGTGACTATCTCTCGCAACTTCAACAACGAACTAAGTGGTTGAAAAGTAAGCCGGACCTAAAAATCAATGACTTAGTGTTAATAAAAGAAGAAAATCAGCCCCCATTAAGGTGGAAATTAGGCAGAATAGTCGAACTGTTTCCTGGAGATGATAACCATGTGCGGGTGGTTAAATTAAGAACTGCCTATGGAGAAATGAAACGTCCGATCACAAAACTTTGTCCACTGCCCATAGACAATGATGATGAATAGAACAATGTGTTTTATTATTTTTTTGTACATGTCAAATATTGTAAATTTTGTATTATGTATATTAATGTTCTTTTTCTTTTTCTATTTTCAGTAGTGAATTATGAAGCATAGTTATGGCTGAAGTATATTTTAATTATTATATTCTTATACTTTAGTACTTTATTAATAATGAAACTTAAAGGTAAAAATGTTTAAAATTTTATAAGTTTTATTTCAGTTTATATCTAGTATTTAATTATTTAAGTTTTAATGTTTGATGAACTCCGTTTGTTCATGGTGGCGGAGGATGTTTGGATGTAATATCATTTTGTAGGCATACTATAATTTATTTGTTTATAAATTGATTATAATGGGAAAAACCCTCATGTAAATACATTTTGAACTAATAGAGATAATTTATTATTCTATAATGATGTTCACATAATTTATTACCTTATAATGACTTTCATATAATTTATTATCTTATGATTTTCATCTAATTTACTGTTTATAATGTTTTGATATAATTTAATGTTTATAATAGTAATATAATGATTTGAAGGTCATTTAATATAGATTTATTAGCTTTATACTAATTTTGGAATCTTAATGATGATTTATTAGTAATTTAATAACTTTGGGATTTCTTGATATAAATTCATTTTGGGATCATTTAAATAGATTTATTAGTTTTATAATTACTTGATGTCACTGAAATGAAGATTTATAGCCTTTTATAATAATTTAGATCTAATTTAATGTGTTTTATGATATTGGAAGTGAAACTGATTATAATCATGCATATTATAAATTGATCTTGATTTTTGTTAAAAAGCTGAGTCCTGACTCTGCAACCAGGCAGAGAATACATGTTTTTTTGGCTCTGTTTCACACAGAGAATTTGTACTTGAATATGGAAAGTTTAGCATTTGAAGCTAAACTAATTATGAACAAAATAGTTCAACCTCATTCTTGAAAACTTCTTAATTCTTTATATATTTAATAATAAACTATATTAATCTTATTCAAATGTGCTCTCCCATCTTTTGAATTCGTGGATATACTACTTATTTCGCTTGGATACACGATACATACATATACTTTTGTCCAATATATATATATATATATAAACCTATATATATATATATAAATAAAATACCTTTGAATTCAAAAGACAACGAACAAGTTCTTATATTAAATCTGACCAAATCTTTAATTTAAAGATGGCATGTAATTAATAAATTTTTTAACCAAAAATAGAACCGACTTCAAAAACTACTACAAAGTAAAAAATAATTTTATTTAGATAATAGTTAATAAGAAATTAAATTAAGACCATTGTATTTACCATGCATATTATTATATTTATGTACATTAATTTGATATTTTGGAGTCGGTGCCAGCCAAGCCAAGTTAAAGCCATGTTACCATTTTTAAACATTTCATCTGATGTTATAAATGTGTATTTTCAAATGAGATTAGAAACTATATGTCGACAAACATTGCTTTGGAAATTAGTTAATCATTTAAATCGTATTTTCTACCATTTGATGAGTTATATGTATTTTTTTTATTGTCTCGTATTTATGTAGATATAATTTATATGCGTGTTACGATTTATATTGGATATTTTGTTTTGAATTTTGTACTTGGCTTGGCTGGCACCGACTCCAAAAAATCAAATTAATGTACATAAATATAATAATATGCATGGTAAATACAATGGTCTTAATTTAATTTCTTATTAACTATTATCTAAATAAAATTATTTTTTACTTTGTAGTAGTTTTTGAAGTCGGTTCTATTTTTGGTTAAAAAATTTATTTTTCGCTTTTTAGTAGTTTTTGAAGTCGGTTCTATTTTTGGTTAAAAAATTTATTTTTCGCTTTTTAGTAGTTTTTGAAGTCGGTTCTATTTTTGGTTAAAAAGTTTATTTTTCGCTTTTTAGTGGTTTTTGAAAGCGGTTCAATTTTTGGTTAAAAAGTTTATTTTTCGCTTTTTAGTAGTTTTTGAAGTCGGTTTTTTTTTTGTTAAAAAGTTTATTTATTTATTACTTTAGTGATATCCATATTTGCATTAAACGATATTGTTGCTAATATCTTTTTTATTTCATGCTAACCTTGGCAGTAGACTCGAGTATCGAAGATTAGAAAATTTATCATTATTCTTATCTAATGTCTTTAAAGCCTTTAACCCGTCGGAGACGAGCGACACGTATATGTGACGCATAAGATGCTCAGAATCCTTCATTATTCCCACCAGTTAATTTTTTATTGTAAGCTTTGCCTTATTTAATCTTAGCATTTCTGCGATTCAATTAGGCGCAAATTTCTGTTTTGAAAAACCGGTAGTAAAAGTTCTGTAAAGGATAAAAGATTAAAAATTCTGTAAAGGACGCTCATCGCGAAGGGGTTAACGATATCTATATTTACAACAGTAGACTCGAGTACGGAAGATTAGAAAAATTATCATTATTCTCATCTAATGTCTTTAAAGCCTTTAATGATATCTATATTAACATTAAACCATATTGTTGCTAATATATTTTTTATTTCACGGTAACCTTGGCAGTAGACTCGATTACGGAAGATTAGAAAATTTATCATCATTCTCATCTAATGTCTTTAAAGCCTTTAATGATATCTATATTTATATTAAACCATATTGTTTCTAATATATTTTTTATTTCACTCTAACCTTGGCAGTAAACTCGATTACGGAAGATTAGAAATTTTATCATTGTTCTCACCTAATCCTCTTGGATAATGTGGCATAATCGGGCTGTATACTAAAGTTTTAATAACTGCGTAACTCACTGATTTCGGTGCTTATACTTAATAAGTACTGATTTTTACGATCCGTACAAGGTAAATACACTGCGCCAACAATGTCGCCTATAATACTATATGGAGTAACCCCTTTCTTTCTTTCTTTCTATATTGTGACTCTATAGTTAATATTATGTAGTAGAAATATTAAAAGACAATTGCAGCAGCATTTATATACAACTATATTGTATAATATAATACAGACAATTGGATATTTTAAAGGCAGTTTCCAACTAGTGCGCCACAGGTGATAAATCGCCAAATATTTTCTGTAACTCGTACATTTGTATGGGAGTTGAAACAATAATGTACTTAATTATGCGCCAATAAACGCTCGTCAAAATATGCCAAACTGCTGTGAAACTGCAACAATGGAACTTTTAAAAGATTCAAAAGAAGATTTGTTGTGGCATAATTTATAGTTTTTAATCCGTACGTTGTATTATATTTATCCAATTCACAATTTTATATAAATTTGCTTTTAAAATTTAGCAACACTCAAAAGTTTTAGTTCTTGTTTGGATCTTAAAAAGTTTGTTCTATGAAAATAAAAGGAGGCCTCCGTGGCCGAGTGGTTAACGCACCATTCCGCTAATCGCTTGAGAGCGTAGGAAGCAGGCCGGCGGTGTTCGACTCCCGCCTGCTCCATTGCATGCATTTTGTGGGGCTATCGGATGTAACTCTTGGTGTTGTAAATTTCCTTGTGCTATCTCATCAAGATTTATATAATTGTCGAAGTCATGTATGTGTTTCTGTGAATAAAATGTGTATGGATCATTCGGGACGACAGCCTTGTAGCTAAAGGTCTCAAAGCATCATTCCTTCAAATGTCAAATATGAAAATAAATCCAATAAGTTAAAGCTGATTTAAATATGTCAGTCTTTTTATTATTATTATTTGCAACCTGAAAGTCGTCTGCCCAACAACTGCTGACCCGGACGTAATAACTCCTGATAATATCCAATTTGCTTAAAATTTTGTATATACGTTCAATGTGATAAAGTGCTCATTGGTTAAGTATAAAGAGGGGGGGCAGTGGCTAATCCCCCTTTTATTTACTCATGCAGAATTATAATCTGATCAGTTAAAGCTGATTTAAATATGTCAGTCTTTTTATTTGCAAATTCACGTAATAGAATATTTTAGGATATTAAATGAAAGTCGTCTGCCCAACAAATTAACTATTTTTAAAATGCTTATTTTTTTCGTTTTTGTTGAATTTCTCAAAAAGTACTGAACTAATTTTAATAAAATTTAAATGGGACCAATTCGAAAGTATTCTGTTTCGAATAAAAAAAAAATCACATAAATAGGACGCATAGTTCCGGAGTAATCGGTGTACATTAGGGGTGCACAACCTGTGGCCCGCAATCATATTACTGGTAGCCCGCGGATCAATTTCGCCGATCGGACGTGAAAAAAATCATGAATTTCGCCGATCAGGTGCATAGAAATTGCGAATTTTGCCAAATCTCGCCCATCGGGTGTGTAAAAATCGCAAATTTTACCGATCGAGTGCATATAAATCGCGAATTTTGCCGATCGGGTGCGTATAAATCGTAAATTTCGCCGATCGCCTGCGGAAAAATTGTGAATTTTGCCGATCGGGCCCGTGTAAATCGCGAATTTCGTCGATCGTATGCGTAAAAATCGCGAATTTTGCCGATCGGGTGCATAAAAATCATGAATTTCGCCGATCGGGCACATAAAAATCACAAATTTTGCTGATTAGGCGCGTAAAAATCGCGAATTCTGCCGATCGGTGCGTAAAAATCGCGAATTTTGCCAATCGGACGCGTAAAAATCACAAATTTCGCCAATCGGTGCAAAAAATTGCAAATTTCGCTGGTCAGATGCAAAAAAATTGCAAATTTTGCCGATTGGGCGCGTAAAAATCGCAAATTTTGCCCATCGAGTGCGTATAAATCGCAAATTTCGCCGAACGTGTGCGTAATAATCGTGAATTTCGTCAATCACTAGGAAAAAACTATGAATATTGTCAATCGCGCATGGAAAAAAAATGCAAATTTTTCCATCCTTTCCAACAGAATTGGGTTAAGCTGACTAAGGATGTGGTTGAGTATATTGAGCTAACCCTCCTTTTAAAATTAGCATTTTTATTAACTTTTAGGCAGACCCCCCCTCCTTACCCAAAACAAAATTTTGTCCACCCTAATATGGATGTTGGCTCTCGACAATCCAGTCATTTTTGTGACTGCCCGTCCTCTTATAAAGGTTGTGCACCCCTTTGATATCCACATTTTATGACTGAATATGTTAAGAAGTACAATTTAGAATAATATATGTTTCTCCTCCTCTCCACCTTCATTCATGAAAGCAGAATTTTTTTCCGGCACTGGCAATCTTTAAAGCTAAATTTATTCCTTTAAATAAAGTCAAGGAGTATTTTCACTCTTTGAAAATAATCTTAGCTATATCTCTTGTATAAATACAAACGTAAACTGCTGATATATCATTGTCAACAGAACTGAATACGTTGAAAGGGAAAGAAAGAACCTAGGGGGCTAAATCTACCCTTCCGAAATTTATGTTTTTTTAATCTGATTTCCCCCCCCCCCCCGGTCACACCTCCTCGAAACAAAAATTTTCTGATGGTGGCCCTCGACAACCCAGTCATTTTTGTAAGTGACCCTTTGCTTAAAAAGGTTGTGCACCCCTAGTTTAAAAGAAAGCTATAAACAATATTAATATGATTATTTATTGAACTTCAACATGGCGTACAGTGGACCACCCACTCCTGGGACACAGTGGTCCACAATCCACTCTGCTCCTCTAATGCAGAATGTTCAAAATATTTAATAATTGCTTATTTTCTATAAAGAAAGATTGTTTTAAAGTAGATTTAACTGTAAAATAAAGTAAACAAATAAAAATAACAATTTATTTAACATAGTAAGAAATATTTTCTTTTGTATTTACTGCCTTTAATAAATATAACTGTAGTCTAATTGTTGATGATTCTATTCAAGTAAGATTCATTAAGTAAGACGCAAATTGAATGGAAATCAGTTTGTTTCTCCCGAAACTGTAGATGAATCTGCTGTTGATGTCAATGATTTCATAATGTTGCTCTCAAATCCAAAATTATTTCTTGAAAATTCCAGGCTCAATCTTACTCATACGTACTTTGGAATTTCATTTGCAAATTTTAATGTGAGCTGATTTTTTGTACTTAAGTAATAACTTTAACTAAATTGCAATTGTTCCTGTATTAATCTGTTATTATTTTCAAAATATAATAAATTTCTTGTTTTTGTTTCAAAATTTATATTACTATGTTATTTTGCAGGTGAAGGGGTGACAAAAAAGAATTAGATTAATGAAAAATAGATTTATATTGTATTTTAGATAATACCTAATAGTGGTCCACTGTACCCCGGTGGGTGGACCAGTGTACCCCGCTTCCGGGTTACACTGGTCCACTTTACAAGTGTATATAATTTTTTTTTTTTTTTTTTTGAAAAATGTATTGAAAACTATGTTGTGAGAAAATTATGATGGATGTAAGAAGGTTTAAGGAATATTCAAAAATATTTTCATACAGATCGGTCAGTCTGTTAAAGAGAAAAAAAATGTTAACTGAAAAAGTGGTCCACTGTGTACCGGTCTCCTCTACATATACACATATATGTATGAATATATATATTTATACATACATATTTATATATATATATATATGTTATGTATATACATATTTATATATATATGATGTATATGCATATATATTTATATATGTACATATATCACTGCCACTCGGCTAACCGAAAAGTACCTGAAATTGTAAATGTCTCTTAGCATTGCAAAAAAGAGGGCTTGGTTAAAGTTCTTATTTTTTTATTTTGGAAAAGGATGAGAATAGGAAACCTGTTAAGAGCCTACAGTAGCCACAGGAAGAAATGCTCAAGCTAATGTAATTTTCAAATTTCTCACTCGCATTTTAATACTTTTAATTTTTTTTTTTTTTTTGCATATGATAGCTGAGGGCGATCGGACATTGTTAGTTTTTACTTTTTCGATTTTTGTTGTAGTTTTTTTTATAAGCGGGCATTTTTAATTTTGGAACCGGTTCTGAAAGTGAAAGTATCCTCATATAAAAAAAACTGGAACCAAAATCGAAAAAGTAAAAACTAACAACATTACAGATTGA
Organism: Maratus michaelseni; assembly: GCA_963931845.1. NCBI lineage: Eukaryota > Metazoa > Arthropoda > Arachnida > Araneae > Salticidae > Maratus > Maratus michaelseni. Next base: position 174,439,142 of record OZ007593.1, read on the forward strand.
CCTCAGCTATTCTATGCTATATAACCTTCCCATAGAGTTAACATTATACTGTATGTTTCTTCGCATAACTAGTGTAGGCGGTACTTTTTGGTTACATATATATATATATATTATACCGTCAGTGACACACAATTCTTTGCAATTTTGCAGTCTGTTAATATGAAATAATGCATTTTTTGCAACATGTGTTCTGACGATTAGACATCCACATGCTGCTTTAGTTTTTTTAATTTCTATCATTATTTGATATCTATATTCCATTTGTTACTCTGATCTATACTTCGTTAATATTCATTTCAAATTTAATTAAATATTTTTCTGTTCCCTATTATATTGAAATTTCATAATGAGTTTTATTTGTTATGATGTTTTGCAATTTTTCTTTGATTAATATATGAAACTTTATTATATGACGTCTCTAAATTGGAAGTTTAGATCATTTATTTTTCAAATATTTTAGCTTTTGATTTCAAGTTAGTTATTTGATATATTTATTAACCGACTCAAAAAAGGAGGAGGTTATCAATTCGACGTGTATGTATTTTTTTTTTTTTTTTTTATGTATGTACAGTGTACATAGGGGTGCACAACCTTTTTAAGCAAAGGGCCACTTACAAAAATGACTGGGTTGTCAAGGGCCACCATCAGAAATTTTTTGTTTCGAGGAGGTGTGACCGGGGGGGGGGGGGGGGGGGGGGAATCAGATTAAAAAAACATAAATTTCGGAAGGGTAGATTTAGCCCCCTAGTTTCTTTCTTTCCCTTTCAACGTATTCAGTTCTGTTGGCAATGATATATCAGCAGTTTACGTTTGTATTTATACAAGAGATATAGCTAAGATTATTTTCAAAGAGTGAAAATACTCCTTGACTTTATTTAAAGGAATAAATTTAGCTTTAAAGATTGCCAGTGCCGAAAAAAAATTCTGCTTTCATGAATGAAGGTGGAGAGGAGGAGAAACATATATTATTCTAAATTGTACTTCTTAACATATTCAGTCATAAAATGTGGATATCAAAGGGGTGCACAACCTTTATAAGAGGACGGGCAGTCACAAAAATGACTGGATTGTCGAGAGCCAACATCCATATTAGGGTGGACAAAATTTTGTTTTGGGTAAGGAGGGGGGGTCTGCCTAAAAGTTAATAAAAATGCTAATTTTAAAAGGAGGGTTAGCTCAATATACTCAACCACATCCTTAGTCAGCTTAACCGAATTCTGTTGGAAAGGATGGAAAAATTTGCATTTTTTTTCCATGCGCGATTGACAATATTCATAGTTTTTTCCTAGTGATTGACGAAATTCACGATTATTACGCACACGTTCGGCGAAATTTGAGATTTAAATGCACCCGATAGGCAAAATTCGCGATTTTTATGCGCCGATCGGCGGAATTTGCGATTTTTACGCGCCTAATCGGCAAAATTCGTGATTTTTACGTGCCTGATCGGCGAAATTCATTATTTTTACGCACCCGATGGGCAGAATTTGCAATTTTTACGCGTCCGATCGGCAAAATTCGCGATTTTTACGCATACGATCGACGAAATTCGTGATTTACACGGGCCCGATCGGCAAAATTCACGATTTTTACGCAGGCGATCGGCAAAATTCACGATTTTTCCGCAGGCGATCAGCGAAATTTACGATTTATACGCACCCGATCGGCAAAATTCGCGATTAATATGCACTCGATCGGTAAAATTTGCGATTTTTACACACCCGATGGGCGAAATTTGGCAAAATTCGCAATTTCTATGCACCTGATCGGCGAAATTCATGATTTTTTCGCGTCCGATCGGCGAAATTGATCCGTGGGCCACCAGTAATACGATCGCGGGCCACAGGTTGTGCACCCCTATTTTAAACATATTAACTTTAAAGTAAAATAAAAACAAGTATCTTAGCTTTGCAAAAAAGCTGTTTTATTTTATTTATCTACAACCTTTAATTACTAAAAAAATAAAAATATGATGATGAAAAATTTTACTTTTAGAAGCTCAAAACAACAAAGCAGGATAAAATAGTTCAATCTGAGCAAAACATATTTTCTGAAGGCTATAAATAATCATTGCAGTGCTGTTGTCTATTAGGATAGAAGAGAAGCTTAAAAAAAATTTAAATAAATAAAATATTAGGGGGTGGTCCACTGTGTCCATAGGTCCAGTGTGTACCGGTCTCCCCTATATATACCACTGGTGCCCGGCTAACCGAAAAGTACCCAATTTCATGCCTGCATTTTAAATTGAGTTTTATTTTATTATATTTTATATAATACTTATTTGCTCTTTTATTTAAAGTATATATATTTATATTGATATTATAAAATAGTTTGTGAAAGTCTACAATTTTCAAATGTTATGTTTTTTAAATGGTCACTTTTGCACCAACAATAATAATTTTGGCTATGATGTCTTAGACTCACGCGCCATTTTTTATTTTTTAAATTTGTTATGAAAAGGAAAAAATCGCAGGTTTGAAAATGGCGGCAATCAAAAAGTCACCAAATAATTTTTTTCAAATGTTTCATTTGGCATTGGAGCCAACTGTTACACTTGGCGACAATGGTTTTGGTGTAATGGAAAAGTAACAATATTAATTATTGATACATAATAATAGTGACATTTTAAACATTATAGGTATCGTTGTATGTATATGTGCGACATTTATTGTGATTTTTCATTCACTGCCTGCTTTCCATGTAATGTGTACTGCCATCTACCGGCGACTGCAGTTATTATTTATGTATTTAGTGCAAGGTTCTTTTCTGTTGTTATTTGTCATAGTTTTATCCCTACAGTCTTGTGAAACACCAGTGGGAATTATGAATTACCCTGTATAACAGTAATTTTAAAATAACGTAGCTAAGTACCTTTATAACAAAATATTATGAAGGAAATGTTCATAAACTTTAATGCTGAAATATTATCAATGGATGCCAGCAAACTACTTCCTGTGACTTGGCAAATAATTTCATTGGTTCAAGTCACAAACATGAAAGGTTACTTTCTTCTTATAAGGTGTCTTGATGCTTTACAAAAGTTGATACAATTTGGGCTTAAAAAAGTAAAATTTACTGCCAACTGACATAAACAATCATGAAAACAAAATCGATGAAGTGTATACTAGTTTAAATATGTAAACAAAATCGGTGAAGTGTATATTTGTTTAAGTATGTAAACAAAATCAATGAAGTGTATACTTGTTTAGGTATGTATTTAATAGATAATTTAAATATTAAATATATTAATAGAATAGATAAATTAGTCCTGTTTGAGCTTGTACCCCTATCATATATTAAAAAATTACCTCTATTTATATTATATTTTATTTATGTTATATTACTAAATTGCTTCTATTTGTACAGTGGTCCACCCACTGGGGTACAGTGGACCACTATTAGGTATTATCTAAAATACAATATAAATCTATTTTTCATTAATCTAATTCTTTTTTGTTGCCCCTTCACCCACAAAATAACATAGTAATATAAATTTTGAAACAAAAACAAAAAAATTATTATATTTTGAAAATAATAACAGATTAATACAGGAACAATTGCAATTTAGTTGAAGTTATTACTTAAGTACAAAAAAATCAGCTCACATTAAAATTTGCAAATGAAATTCCAAAGTACGTATGAGTAAGATTGAGCCTGGAATTTTCAAGAAATAATTTTGGATTTGAGAGCAACATTATGAAATCATTGACATCAACAGCAGATTCATCTACAGTTTCGGGAGAAACAAACTGATTTCCATTCAATTTGCGTCTCATGAATCTTACTTGAATAGAATCATCAACAATTATACTACAGTTATATTTATCAAAGGCAGTAAATACAAAAGAAAATATTTCTTACTATATTAAATAAATTGTTATTTTTATTTGTTTACTTTATTTTACAGTTAAATCTACTTTAAAACAATCTTTCTTTATAGAAAATAAGCAATTATTAAATATTTTGAACATTCTGCATTAGAGGAGCAGAGTGGATTGTGGACCACTGAGTCCCAGGAGTGGGTGGTCCACTGTACGCCATGTTGAAGTTCAATAAATAATCATATTAATATTGTTTATAGCTTTCTTTTAAACTAGGGGTGCACAACCTTTTTAAGCAAAGGGCCACTTACAAAAATGACTGGGTTGTCGAGGGCCACCATCAGAAAATTTTTGTTTCGAGGAGGTGTGACCGGGGGGGGGGGAATCAGATTAAAAAAACATAAATTTCGGAAGGGTAGATTTAGCCCCCTAGGTTCTTTCTTTCCCTTTCAACGTATTCAGTTCTGTTGGCAATGATATATCAGCAGTTTACGTTTGTATTTATACAAGAGATATAGCTAAGATTATTTTCAAAGAGTGAAAATACTCCTTGACTTTATTTAAAGGAATAAATTTAGCTTTAAAGATTGCCAGTGCCGAAAAAAAATTCTGCTTTCATGAATGAAGGTGGAGAGGAGGAGAAACATATATTATTCTAAATTGTACTTCTTAACATATTCAGTCATAAAATGTGGATATCAAAGGGGTGCACAACCTTTATAAGAGGACGGGCAGTCACAAAAATGACTGGATTGTCGAGAGCCAACATCCATATTAGGGTGGACAAAATTTTGTTTTGGGTAAGGAGGGGGGGTCTGCCTAAAAGTTAATAAAAATGCTAATTTTAAAAGGAGGGTTAGCTCAATATACTCAACCACATCCTTAGTCAGCTTAACCGAATTCTGTTGGAAAGGATGGAAAAATTTGCATTTTTTTTCCATGCGCGATTGACAATATTCATAGTTTTTTCCTAGTGATTGACGAAATTCACGATTATTACGCACACGTTCGGCGAAATTTGCGATTTATATGCACTCGATCGGCAAAATTTGCGATTTTTACGCGCCCAATCGGTGAAATTTGCAATTTTTTCGCATCTGACCAGCGAAATTTGCAATTTTTTGCACCGATTGGCGAAATTTGTGATTTTTACGCGCCCGATTGGCAAAATTCGCGATTTTTACGCGCCGATCGGCGGAATTCGCGCTTTTTACGCGCCTAATCAGCAAAATTTGTGATTTGTATGTGCCCGATCGGCGAAATTCATGATTCTTACGCACCCGATCGGCAAAATTTGCGATTTTTACGCGTCCGATCGGCAAAATTAGCGATTTTTACGCAGACAATCGGCGAATTTTACAATTTACATGCACCCGATCGGCAAAATTCGCGATTTAAATGCACCCGATCGGCAAAATTTGCGATTTTTACGCATATGCTCGACGAAATTTACGACTTATACGCACCTGATCGGTAAAATTCGCAATCTATACGCACCCTATCGGCGAAATTCATGATTTTTATGCACCCAATCGGCGGAATTAGAGATTTTTACGCGCCTAATCGGCAAAATTTGTGATTTTTACGCTTCCGATCGGCAAAATTTGCGTTATTTACGCAGATGATTTGCAAAATTTACAATTTACACGCACCTGATCGACAAAATTTGCGATTTAAATGCACCCGATAGGCAAAATTCGCGATTTTTACGGGCCCGATCGGCAAAATTCGCGATTTTTATGCGCCGATCGGCAGAATTCACGATTTTTACGCGCCTAATCGGCAAAATTCGTGATTTTTACATGCCCGATCGGCGAAATTCATGATTTTTACGCACCCGATGGGCAGAATTTGCGATTTTTACGCGTCCGATCGGCAAAATTTGCCCTTTTTACGCAGACGATCGGCGAAATTTGCAATTTACACGCACCCGATCGGCAAAATTCGTGATTTTTATGGGCCCGATCGGCAAAATTCGTGATTTTTACGCATACGATCGACGAAATTCGTGATTTACACGGGCCCGATCGGCAAAATTCACGATTTTTACGCAGGCGATCGGCAAAATTCACGATTTCTCCGCAGGCGATCGGCGAAATTTACGATTTATACGCACCCGATCGGCAAAATTCGCGATTTATATGCACTCGATCGGTAAAATTTGCGATTTTTACACACCCGATGGGCGAAATTTGGCAAAATTTGCAATTTCTATGCACCTGATCGGCGAAATTCATGATTTTTTCGCGTCCGATCGGCGAAATTGATCCGCGGGCCACCAGTAATACGATCGCGGGCCACAGGTTGTGCACCCCTATTTTAAACATATTAACTTTAAAGTAAAATAAAAACAAGTATCTTAGCTTTGCAAAAAAGCTGTTTTATTTTATTTATCTACAACCTTTAATTACTAAAAAAATAAAAATATGATGATGAAAAATTTTACTTTTAGAAGCTCAAAACAACAAAGCAGGATAAAATAGTTCAATCTGAGCAAAACATATTTTCTGAAGGCTATAAATAATCATTGCAGTGCTGTTGTCTATTAGGATAGAAGAGAAGCTTAAAAAAAATTTAAATAAATAAAATATTAGGGGGTGGTCCACTGTGTCCATAGGTCCAGTGTGTACCGGTCTCCCCTATATATACCACTGGTGCCCGGCTAACCGAAAAGTACCCAATTTCATGCCTGCATTTTAAATTGAGTTTTATTTTATTATATTTTATATAATACTTATTTGCTCTTTTATTTAAAGTATATATATTTCTATTGATATTATAAAATAGTTTGTTAAAGTCTACAATTTTCAAATGTTATGTTTTTTAAATGGTCACTTTTGCACCAACAATAATAAATTTGGCTATGATGTCTTAGACTCACGCGCCATTTTTTATTTTTTAAATTTGTTATGAAAAGGAAAAAATCGCAGGTTTGAAAATGGCGGCAATCAAAAAGTCACCAAATAATTTTTTTTAAATGTTTCATTTGGCATTGGAGCCAACTGTTACACTTGGCGACAATGGTTTTGGTGTAATGGAAAAGTAAGAATATTAATTATTGATACATAATAATAGTGACATTTTAAACATTATAGGTATCGTTGTATGTATATGTGCGACATTTATTGTGATTTTTCATTCACTGCCTGCTTTCCATGTAATGTGTACTGCCATCTACCGGCGACTGCAGTTATTATTTATGTATTTAGTGCAAGGTTCTTTTCTGTTGTTATTTGTCATAGTTTTATCCCTACAGTCTTGTGAAACACCAGTGGGAATTATGAATTACCCTGTATAACAGTAATTTTAAAATAACGTAGCTAAGTACCTTTATAACAAAATATTATGAAGGAAATGTTCATAAACTTTAATGCTGAAATATTATCAATGGATGCCAGCAAACTACTTCCTGTGACTTGGCAAATAATTTCATTGGTTCAAGTCACAAACATGAAAGGTTACTTTCTTCTTATAAGGTGTCTTGATGCTTTACAAAAGTTGATACAATTTGGGCTTAAAAAAGTAAAATTTACTGCCAACTGACATAAACAATCATGAAAACAAAATCGATGAAGTGTATACTAGTTTAAATATGTAAACAAAATCGGTGAAGTGTATATTTGTTTAAGTATGTAAACAAAATCAATGAAGTGTATACTTGTTTAGGTATGTATTTAATAGATAATTTAAATATTAAATATATTAATAGAATAGATAAATTAGTCCTGTTTCATCTTGTACCCCTATCATATATTAAAAAATTACCTCTATTTATATTATATTTTATTTATGTTATATTATTAAATTGCTTCTATTTGTATTTATTAAATTATTTGTGTGAATATTGAACAAATAGCTTGTGTGCATGGTAAAACAGGTATGTTACCAGAAAGTACTAAGAAATGTCCACTCTCTTGCTGAGGTTATTTTATCTATCTCATAAAAATTCTCTATAAAGGAAGTACGAAATATTTCTTTATTCTGCCAGCCCAAACAACTCATCACTTGGGTACATTTCGAATATTGGAGGATTAGAATAAATCTGAAGTATAAGAGGCAAACTGTTAAATATAAAGACAGATTGCATATTGGTTGTTAAACCAGATGGCTAAGATAGATCCAATTTATTTAATATATTACTTACTTATATATTAAAAAAAGACCTTCTTATCTAATTTAATCATATATATGTACTAATTTTGCGGGCCTGAAAAGCGTCACACGAGAAGAATAGTTTTAAACTACCGATCCAAATCAAATTTTTAACATGCAATATTTATTTTAGTAATAGATTGAAAAGTGTCTTTCAAACACTTCTAAACTGTTGATGATTCGTTTCTCAACGGCTCTGTTCAAATAAATGTTAAACAATTATAAATCGTCTAAAAAAAATATCACTAAACTGATTGATAACATACAATAAAATTATCAATAATCTTCATAGATAAAATAAATCAATGAGAAATAACTTAGGTATTATCTCATTGATGACATAAATAAAATATTATCATCATGATTATTTAACGGCAATCGAAGAATTCTCCTAACACAGTAAATCATTACGCTTTTGATTTACTTGCGTTCAATTCGTCATCAAAACAGACTTTGTGATTTTATAAAAAAAAAAGTCGTATTTAACATTAATAATAAATCAAGAAAGGTTAACTATCTGCTTGCAACAAAAGGAAGAAAATAAAATGTTCTATTTACCATTGAAACATGGAAAAAACACAATTCATCTTGAAAACATATGACATGATGATTTACATACTTCAAAACAGTGGCTGAAGTAAAAGTTTTAGTTAAAGTTATTGCATAAGCATCACGGGATTTTAACAAAAAGAAAAGAGAAAGTGAACGACTCAATTTTATCTGAGATTTTATTTTCTCTTTTCTTCTTTGAACAAAAACTTCTATAAAAAAAAACCAACAACATTTAAAATAAACGGATAGCCTGTTTTAAATTTTTTTGCTAAAGCAGTTGCGAATGGCACACCTTGGAGGTCAAGAATAACAAAAAATCAGTTCTGATTGGCGGTCACGACGTTCACTTGACACACTGTGGAGGTCACGAAAGTGGCTCTCGGGTTACAGTGTCTCGAATAATATTATTCTAGACACTGTACTCGGGTGTCAAGGGATATAAAATTCAACAGATTGAGATGATTCTTAACAAAAGCAAATCGTCAAGTATCTTGGCGATCCTGTCTTATCGTCAAGCTAATATTAAAAAAATATATATATATATTGCTGCCTTGTCGATTTGTAAATGTACACTGCTGGCCATTAAAATTGCAACACCAGGAAGGAATGCAAATAACAGAATGATTTCTTTTGGACTAAAACATTATAATGGGAAGGACAAGTGATTACATTTTCAGAAAATTTGGAGGTATAAATCCTGGGAAACACTACCCATAGCTAAAGCATTTATCTGCCTAGCCATGGAGTTGAACAGAGATTGGATGTCATGTACGTGTACAGCAGTCCATGCAGCTTCAACACCATGAATATACAACTAAAGGACTTCCAACGAAATAGTGTTAATATCGTGTCGCGACTTTGGAACGAAATAGCAGCTGCACAGCTACGTGCATGGTTCTGCGCAGCCAACGAGAATCCCTGCCAAGGCAGCGCCACCTTCAACATCAAACCAAAACTGTATGTCAGATACCAACCCATACAACCAAAAGCATCCTCTGGACGTCCCATACAGATCCCAGTCGTCCTACAACCGTCAGATCCTGTACACGCCATAATTCTGACGTTCAGAGAACGTCAGAATCAGGACGAACTATCCATGATCGTCCAGGAGACATCCGTAGCAGCGGAATTATCAGTGCGCATGCCCCAAATCTCAAGTTGTCACATTTCGGAAAATCGGAAAAGAAACAACTTCAACTTTCAACTCTTCGTCTTCTGTGTTTTATTATATTGTCGTTTTGATTTTCATCACTACTATTATATTTTATGGATAAGGCTTGCATTTTAGTTTCTAAGGTAAGTAAACTTTCGAATTTTAAGTTTTTAAAGTTAACTTTTGAGGTTTGTTCTGAATTGTAAGGGTATTTTCTCAATTTATATCATGAATAAAGCAAACATTCAAACAAGCATGTACACCACACGGAAACTGTTACAAGCATTTTTAATGTAAGTAATTGTAAATTGTAAGAATAATGTGGTTATAATCATAAAACAAACCTTTATTTATTTTATTTTCACCGAAGTTAACAGTATATTTTTAAAGATAGATCGTTATGTGGCTTGCCAAAACATCGCTTGCAACCCATAGTTTGGGAACCGTTGTGTTAGATATAAAAATACACTAACAATTTTACTGTTGAAGAACAAATAAAAATATTCATAAGCTTTAAATTCAACTAATAAAATAATTTAAGCAATAAAATTATTTAGCTTAACAAAAGCTCATAAAAATTATAATGAAGTATCTTTTTACTTCAAGAATAACATATTTATAAAAATAATTTTGTAAAATTAGGATTTTCAAATCCGAACCCTATATGTGGAGCCCAAGGGTAAAGATCCAGTTAGGGACTACCTTGTACCCACAATTTGTATTAATTTTTATTAAAAAAAATACTACCTGGTTTTTAGCTTTTTTTTTAGGGGGCGGTGGGTTCAGGTGTCAGAGTACCCTTGACAAAAAAGATAACACACTGTTTCATTTCTTAATGTTGGAAAAAAAAGTCAGTAGAAACTTACTTTTAGATTTTTATGTTACATTTCAATGTTATTTTTTATATTTAATGTGTTTAAAATCTGTCTTGCATGAGCTGTTCTGACAAAATTTTGGTTGAATCCAAGAACAAGTGAAGAAGTTGGCGGTGTTGAATTTGGCAAGGTGATAAATGATATTTTCTTGCTATCAGTTTGTGTCTTACATTTATCGGTTAGCGCGCGTAAAAAAAATCGCCAAATCGGGTAGCTCGCTTGTTCTTGGATTCTGCCAAGATTTTTAATCTAGTTTATTTCATATTAATGTTCTCCATTTTAAATAACATAGCTTTGGCTAGTGTACCCTCTAGGTCATTATTTAAATGCGCAGTATTCTGCCCTTTTTAAAATCAGCAAAATGTATCCTGCCTCTTTTTTAAATCAGTAAAATGTATCCTGCCTCTTTTTAAAATCAGTAAAATGTATCCTGCCTCTTTTTTAAATCAGTAAAATGTATCCTGCCTCTTTTTAAAATCAGTAAAATGTATCCTGCCTCTTTTTAAAATCAGTAAAATGTACCCAGCCTCTTTTTAACGTAGTGAAATGTACTCCTATTTCTGTGCAAAGATCGTTTATAAAACATTTATCCAAATTGCAATATTTCAAAGTCTGTGTGCTGAAGATTTTGCAATAATTATACAACTTTCTTATTTCTTTAGGAAAAACAGGTTATTCTATCCTGCTGTAATTCTATTGTATTTTTTTAATTCATGAAATAATTAAAAATTGTTTCTTTATTTATCATACATATACATAAAAATTACATTATTTTTCAATCGCTACTAAACTTATTAATATAATTTCTCTTGAAATAACATTCCTCTTTTCCCTATCCTTTTTCTTTCTACAGGTCTTTGTAAAAAGTCTTAGTTGCAAAGTTTTTTTTAATTCTTGCTCCCTACTCTTTATTTTTTCCAGCAAGTGCCCTTGATCTTAAGACCAAAAATAAATAAAACAATGTGATATTTCAGGCATATCAGTTTTATTTTGTACTTTTTATAGTGATTATTAATTTCTATTGCAATGGGAATTGGATGATCAAACTCATATTAATTTGCTTAGATCAAATGTAATGATAACAGAAGCATCCTAATGCTACATGTGATTGTCCATATTAAATTTTATTTTTAAATATAAACTAGTAAATAAGATAATCATAAAATGTAACTTTTATGAGAAATTTGTTTTTTGCATATTAATTTTTTTTTCTTTTTTGTATGCACAAATTGTAGGATTCAAAAAGTGACATGGAGGAGGGTCGAGTTCTACATAAAATACTGCAAGAAATTAAATTCTAAAATTGGTAAGTTTTCTTTAACTATTTCTTAATAAGGCATAAGAAAATATCAATTTATATAAAAATTATAAATATATTGTATGTCCTTGTTATATATTTTTTAATATTCTTTCCTGCAGTAAAATTATACTTTATGAAAATATTTGATATTGGATGTTCATTATCAGTATTCTTTGAGAAGTGCTATCTTTTGTCTTAGACATAGATATGACCTAAATTTACAAGTCTGCACGGGCCGAAATTTCCAGGCATGGCACGACTCAGACACAGTGTAATTGTCCGCTGCTGATCTCTACATTGAACATGTTATATTTCTGTGTTGATCAGGGTTATTTATATCTGATATTTCTTTTCAAAATATCATATTTGCTTTCAAAATATCTTTCTGTATGATATTTTCAGTCAAAATAAGCGTAGATGAATTTTTCAACTTTTATTGACTATGCCGTTTTGTAGATAAACTTTTTCCTGGCTTTTTTTAATAACCCTCCTCCCCTCAAAAAAAAAAAAAATAAATAAAATAAAAATAATATATATATATTTTTTCTAAACTTTATGTTTAAAGTTGAATTTTTATATGTAGAACCAATAATTATGCGAAATAATATCATCTTATAACAGCCATAAAAAAATACACTGTCTAATTAAGTAATTATATATTTACAGCTATATTAGAAAGAATTTTTTGGGTTTTCGTTTTCGTAACGGCACAGCAGGTTAGGGAATTGAAAATTACACAATGTTACATTTATTCAAATTTAGAATTTAAAAAAAAATATTTTGTCTTTATAATTTCATTGAATAAAACATAAAATTTTCACGATACTTGATACTGAATCCTGTATATTTGTTTTTCGATTGAATGTTAAAAGTAAATTGTTTCTTCTTCCAATTAGTTGATGATATTCAGTTTTGTTATAAATGCAGGGAAAAAAATAATAAAAACACATTTAGAATATTGTTTAATTTCATGTTAAGTGCAATATATTTTAGTTTTTAATTTATATTAAGTCTGAAAACATTTTTAATTAGCAGTAAGTTGATTATTTTGAAAGTATTGGATATACAGTAGACTTCCTTAAATCCGCATAGCTTAAAACCAGAGGTTATGCAGATTTTAGAATTTTGTGGATTTCTGGTCACTGTTTTGTTTACATTTTTTAAACAATAATTTGAATTTAATAATGCATTCAAAATTATAATGAATGCTTACAATAAAGTAAAATAGTTAAGTAAAGAAAAAAAATATTAAAAGTTAAGGTTAAGTAAATAATTAATAATGCATAACTAAATATGTATAATGATGAGATACTTTTTTCTTGAATTATTCAGTGAAACTCTGACTCTTATTCAGTGAATCTTGTAAATATACATTGATAATTCACTTCAAAATCTTAAAATAACAAAGTTTTCATTCATGTTTAGCCATACTTAATAACCAAAAAAGCTTTATTGATGCATAAAATAATTTGTAAAAATATTGTGATAGCCACTGATATTAGCACTATCTAGAGAATTTTTTCAGAAATAAATTTATTAGTACTCCTTCATGAGAAAACATGAGTTGAATCATATAAAAATGAATTACATATTAAAATGTGTACAAAATGATATAAAAATTTAAAAAAAAACTTAAATTTTACACCTACATCTTAACTGTAAGTTTCATTGTTTACATCGAAAACAATGTGCAGATCTAAAAAATTTGCAGATTGTAGGGTGGCAGATATGAGGGAGTCTACTGTATATCAAAATATCATATTTACAAACCTTGATCTTGATTCATTGCAACATTTATATTTATTATCACCACAGTCATGTCCATTGAAAATTGTTTATATTTTATCGGCTTGGTTTTATGCTTTTAAATTTTTATATCAAGCCATTTATCAAACAGTTTGTTAAAATAACTTTTTCAAGTTCATGCAGATATAGTCATATAATCTGTTTATTTTCAAAATATCATGAAGTTTGATATTTTTACATATTTAATACTTACTTTCAAAATATTGTTATTTATGATATTTATAATATTTGCAGCCAGAACAAATGTAAATGAATTTTTCCAATGTGTTTGATTTTGTCATTCTGTTGATAAAGAACTTTTGCTTTGGCTGTTCTAAGCTTTGCATTTGAAACTAAGTTTTAAAATATAGAACCAATAATTACTTGGATAAAATTTATTTAGAACAGCCATTGAAAGATAACTGTCTAATTTAGATAAATTATTTATAGCTTGATTAGAATAAATCTTTTCTGTTTTTTAAGTTTTAAACTGCACAATGGGTTGGGGAATGACATAGCAGACGACGTACATTTCTGTTCAAAATTTTCAACAAAAACAAAAAGAAATTAATATTGTATAAAACAAAATTTTCTGTAGTTTTTTTTTTTTTTTTTTTTTATGTAAACAGCAAATTATTTAAATTTCCATGAAATTGTTTCTATTTTCAGTTGATCTTCAGTTTTGTTACAAGGGGGAAATTTATTCAGAAAATAAAAATGATGTGTATAATTAAATGTAGGAGAGGCACATTAAGAGTCTACACTGGAGACACAGAGAAACTGACACGCTAATGTTAAACACCTATGGGAGCATTCTTTTCAAATTTCTCTCTTGCATTTTAACATTCTTATTTTATTTTATAATTTTTTTTCCATAGGATAGCTGAGATAGATTTCTAACCAGGGTATTTTTTACTTTTTTAATTTTGATTGCAGTTTTTTTTTTTTTTTTTTTTTTTTTTTATGAACTGGTTTCAAAAGTGTAAGTAACTTCCAAAATAAAAAAGTAAAAAAAATAGCCAACTTAGAGTCAATTTCAGCTATCCGATGGAAAAAAAAAATCATTTAAAAATATTAAAATGTTAGCGAGAAATATTTTAATTTATGTGAAAAGATTTTTAAAATTTTTCTTATTTTCTTTTAACTTCTGTATTCATAATGATATTTTACTCTGAATTTAATCAGTTTTTACAAATTATTTGTTCCAGATGCTGTTGAGAAAGAAAATAATATATCAAGTGTACACATTGAAGAAGTTTTAAAGACAATTAATGTCATGCAAAAAATTTTAAATGTTTTGTAATAAAGTTTAAAAATGTAAATTAAAGTGCATTAAATATTAAATATATTTGTTGGTGTTGTTATTTTACAGTAATGTATGTTATTTTTTTTCTAACAATTTTTCAAAACATATTACACTGCAGAAGCTGAATTTTATTGTTTAAAACTTAAAATTATTGCATTCTAAAGTAGTGAATAATATAATTGTGTAGTTATTTAAAAATATTACGTGCATATTTGAATAGAAGTAAATAGATTCAATTAAGACATTCATTAAGTATTTTATGAAAAATAATTTATGTTGCAAAAGTATTTTAATACTATTTTTATACATTTACTATAAAAAATGATTAAAGAATTCAGTAGAATTTCATAAATAGAATAACTAGATTTGAAGGTATATATTTATTATTTCATTGAAACAATAACTTTTAGTGATTCAAAATACCATCATCAAGAACGGAACAAGTTATCAGGTAAGATATGTTGAATACGATGGAATTTGGGTACTTTATAAATCTGATATGTAACTTTTTTCTTTAACATATAGTCCAAGTCTTAATTTTTTTTTTTCTATCATGTAAAGCATCATCTGCTAATTACGCAACACAAATTTTGTGTTTTTTTCCCCTTCTCCTGTCGTGATGTCACATTTTCTGAAACTAGTAATTTGGAGCTAATTTTATGCAAAAATTTATATATGATCTATAAGTTATTGATATAAATATTGTTAAATTCTTATGATCTTGTGTGTTTTTACTTCAAGCTATCAAAATTTAAAGAGAAGAGAAAATATACCCATCTCTACCTGAATAAAAAACCAGTTTTTTTAATGAATTGTATTATAATATTTGAAAATAATGTCTACCTAATTGCTTTCATATTTCACATGTGACGTCATAACATGTTACCATTATTTTCCTTTGATTTATGGAAAAAATTATATGCTAAAATTCATGTATCATGGTAATTGATCAGCATGAGGATTTTCAACTAAGTTTTTAAAACCAAAAAATTTGAAAAGAATAAAATTAAAAATTATGGTTTATTTAAATTGAATGTAATATGTATATAATTGATTATTAATAGAAGTTATTAATATATTATCAATAGTAATGATAATTATTAAAGTAAATATTGAGCTAAATGTTTACATACTTAAAAAAAGTATTTTTTGTGATTTTTTCCCCCTTTACTGAAATGTAATTTGTTCAGAAACAAAGACATTTATAAGAAATACAAAAATTATTTGAGAAAGAAGTATTTTCTTTCTGCAGATGTTATTACTGCAGATGTTATTCTGCAGACAATTTGCAGATGTTATTATTTGAATACCTACAAATTTGTAGCATTTTTCTTTTATCTATTAAATGAGACCATTACTGAATTGTAACTAGTATTTTTGATGACTGCCTTTTCAAGCTGTTGTATCCCAAAAATCAGATTAAAATTTAAATTTTGACAGTGTAGAAAAAAGAAAGCCCCTAGCTTTATTCATAGAAAAATAGAAATTGCTATTTGACCTTATTTTTATCAAAATTAAATTAAAAACTGCAAATTTTATGTATTTATAGGTGAAAATGACTTTAAAAATGTATCAAAAAGTAGCCGGTTTAGATTTGAAAACAGTATTATATAAAAATTCATGAGGAATCTGAAAGAAAATAAATTGAATTTATTTCATATACAAATTACCTACAATATTTAATTAAGTTATTTTCTAAATCGTTATCATCACAAATTTGATACAGATTTGCTTGGAAAGGGTAAAATTCACCTGATAGAAAAATATAATGTTAAATCCAGATTTTTCACTTGAACTAGTATTTTTTCTACATAATTTTTTTATATGTATTTACAAATGAATATTTTTATTATAATTTATTAATAAAGAATTATTACTATATTTGCAAAAACAAAGTCAAAGTGAAACCGGGCAAGGAGGCCTACCTTTCGGCTTTAGCTCAACTAGCCCAGCTCAGTATTTGCAAAAACATTAAACTAATAAAAGGAAAACAACAGATATTTAAAAATCAGAAGGGGTGGGGGTTGTGCAATTACCCCAGGCTGTCCTTCCTAAATAATGCTTTTGATTTCTATTAATTTTATCTTAACTTGTGCAATGGTGCATACTAAAACATTTTAATTAAAACTAGTGGTAGCTTGGACAGGTTACCACTATTTTTTTAATAAATATGTTTTACTGGGCACTTCTGCACGAGTTAAAATAAAATTAATAGAAATTCGAGACATCATTTGGGAAGGGCAGGGTGGGGCAACTTAAAAAAAGAAAATTATTTTTAAAAATCAGGGGGGGGGGTTGCCCTACCCTGCACTTCTCAAATGATGTCTCGAATTTCTATTAATTTTATCTTAACTTGTGCAGTGGTGTATACTAAAACATTTAAATTAAAAATGGTGGTACTTATACAGGTTACCACTATTTTTTAATAAAAATGTTTTGCTGCACAAGTTGAGATAAAATTAATAGAAATTCAAGGCTTCATTTGGTAAAGCAGGGTGGGGCAATCCCCCCCCCCACACCCAATTTTTTAAAATAATTTTCGTTTTTATATAAAGCGTCCACTACTGATCCTATGAGCGTCCTATAAACGTCTAAAAATGACGCTTGCCGGACAAGCAGAGGATGCGCAAATGTATTATTTATCTCGTCCCATGAGCGTCCTATTGTCATCCTATACATGGCTGAAAATGACGTCCACAGGACGAGCATAGGAGTCTCTTTTTGCTCCCCACTGGACGTCCTCAGGACATAGATGGGATATTGTAGGACGTCCAACGGACGAGGCGTTATTCTACATATGACGTTCATCGTATGTCCTCAGGACGTTATTGTGCTGTATGGGAAGGCTACCCATACAGCACAATAACGTCCTGAGGACATACGATGAACGTCATATGTAGAATAACGCCTCGTCCGTTGGACGTCCTACAATATCCCATCTATGTCCTGAGGACGTCCATTGGGGAGCAAAAAGAGACTCCTATGCTCGTCCTGTGGACGTCATTTTCAGCCATGTATAGGATGACAATAGGACGCTCATGGGACGAGATAAATAATACAATTGCGCATCCTCTGCTTATCCAGCAAGCGTCATTTTTAGACGTTTATAGGACGCTCATAGGATCAGTAGTGGACGCTTTATATAAAAAGAAAAATTATTTTAAAAAAATTTGTGGTGGGGGGGGGGAATTGCCCCACCCTGCTTTACCAAATGAGGCCTTGAATTTCTATTAATTTTATCTCAACTTGTGCAGAGATGTGCAGCAAAACATTTTTATTAAAAAATAGTGGTAACCTGTACAAGTACCACTATTTTTAATTTAAATGTTTTAGTATACACCACTGCACAAGTTAAGATAAAATTAATAGAAATTCGAGACATCATTTGAGAAGGGCAGGGTAGGGCAACCCCCCCCCTGATTTTTAAAAATAATTTTCTTTTTTTAAGTTGCCCCACCCTGCCCTTCCCAAATGATGTTTCGAATTTCTATTAATTTTATTTTAACTTGTGCAGAAGTGCACAGTAAAACATATTTATTAAAAAAATAGTGGTAACCTGTCCAAGCTACCACTAGTTTTAATTAAAATGTTTTAGTATGCACCATTGCACAAGTTACGATAAAATTAATAGAAATCAAAAGCATTATTTAGGAAGGGCAGCCAGGGGTAATTGCACAACCCCCACCCCTTCTGATTTTTAAATATCTGTTGTTTTCCTTTTATTAGTTTAATGTTTTTGCAAATACTGAGCTGGGCTAGTTGAGCTAAAGCCGAAAGGTAGGCCTCCTTGCCCAGTTTCACTTTGACTTTGTTTTTGCAAATATAGTAATAATTCTTTATTAATAAATTATAATAAAAATATTCATTTGTAAATACATATAAAAAAATTATGTAGAAAAAATACTAGTTCAAGTGAAAAATCTGGATTTAACATTATATTTTTCTATCAGATGAATTTTACCCTTTCCAAGCAAATCTGTATCAAATTTGTGATGATAACGATTTAGAAAATAATTTAATTAAATATTGTAGGTAATTTGTATATGAAATAAATTCAATTTATTTTCTTTCATATTCCTCATGAATTTTTATATAATACTGTTTTCAAATCTAAACCGGCTACTTTTTGATACATTTTTAAAGTCATTTTCACCTATAAATACATAAAATTTGCAGTTTTTAATTTAATTTTGATAAAAATAAGGTCAAATAGCACTTTCTATTTTTCTATGAATAAAGCTAGGGTCTTTCTTTTTTCTACACTGTCAAAATTTAAATTTTAATCTGATTTTTGGGATACAACAGCTTGAAAATGCAGTCATCAAAAATACTAGTTACAATTCAGTAATGGTCTCATTTAGTAGATAAAAGAAAAATGCTACAAATTTGTAGGTATTCAAATAATAACATCTGCAAATTTAATTTTTTACGAGCATTTAAACGACCATAATTTAATACATGTCTCATTTGAGGAAAAAGAAAAATGTAGTATAATTCTTAGGCATTTATATAGTTATGCCTGAAAATTTTAGGTATTAGGTTTAAAAATGAGTTTGTGAATGTGCAAGGTTTCATTTAAAATTAAATATTTGAATATGCCCTAAATGAAATATCAACAAAATAAGTCCTCTCATAATAAAGTTTTTATTAGGTTATTTTACCGTTGTTATCAATACCAATTTGCTGACTTTTTTTTTTAAAGATAATATTTTATAAAAACAAAAAGCGATAAAGAATATTACCTATACCTACTAAGTGGCAAAGAAATAAGAATAACTCAGAAAGAAAATACTTCTTTCTCAAATAATTTTTGTATTTCTTATAAATGTCTTTGTTTCTGTGAAACCAACCGTAACATCTGAACAAATTACATTTCAGTAAAGGGGAAAAAAATCACAAAAAAATACTTTTTTTAAGTATGTAAACATTTAGCTCAATATTTACTTTAATAATTATCATTACTATTGATAATATATTAATAACTTCTATTAATAATCAATTATATACAATTATATACAAGCCCGGTATCTAGTGTATACACTAGATACCGGGCTTGCTCATTCATTATCATGACGTCACAAAAGGTGGCTGGCCGCGACCAGCGATTGGTGCAAAGCGACGAGCCCGTCGTTTTGTACCAATCGCTGTATGTCTTTCATTTTGTTGTTTCGCCTTAGACCAATCGCTGGTAGCGGCCAGCCACCATTTGTGACGTCATGATAATGAATGAGCAAGCCCGGTATCTAGTGTAGCCCTGCAGATACCCGCCAGACGATAGACGGTTTGAAGAAGCAGACGAACTGGTGACGTATGGAGAACCCGTCTTACCACATGCGCCACCTATTTGAGATTTTTTCGAGGAACGATTTTCTTCTTGGAAAGGCTATTTTGTTAGAAGTCCTTCTTTAGATCTATGTTCATATTCAACACTATGCCACAGTTCATCAAATGTAGTGACGGGCGAGTAGTGCCGTTACAGTAGCTCAGAAGCCATTGACAGGACATTTTCAATTGGTGAAAAATCAAAAGAACGTGCCGGCCAGGGCAACAGTCGAACATGTTCTGTATCAAGGAAGGTCCCCATACAGCACAATAACGTCCTGAAGACATACGATGAACGCCATATGTAGAATAACACCTCGTCCGTTGGATATCCTACAATATCCCATCCATGTCCTGAGGACATCCAGTGGGGAGCAAAAAGAGACTCCTATGCTCGTCCTGTGGACGTCATTTTCAGCCATGTATAGGATGACAATAGGACGCTCATAGGACGAGATAAAATTAATAGAATTTGCATCCTCTGCTTGTCCGGCAAGCGTCATTTTTAGACATTCATAGGATGCTCATAGGATCAGTAGCGGGCGCTTTATATAAAAAGGAAAATTATTTAAAAAATAGGCTGTTGGGGAGGGGGGGGAGGAATTGACCCACCCTGAATTTCCCAAATGATGCCTTGAATTTCTATTAATTTTATCTTAACTTGTGCATAAATGCACAGTAAAATATTTTTATTTAAAAATAGTGGTAACCGATACAAACTACCACTATTTTTAATTGAAATGTTTTAGTATACACCACTGCACAAGTTAAGACAAAATTAATAGAAATTCGAGACATCATTTGAGAAGGGCAGGGTAGGACAATTCCGCCCCCTTTGAGTTTTTAAAATAATTTTCTTTTTTTAAGTTGCCCCACCCTGCTCTTCCCAAATGATGTCCCTAATTTCTATTAATTTTATTTTAACTTGTGCAGAAGTGCACAGTAAAACATTTTTATTAAAAAATACTGGTAACCTGTCCAAGCTACCACTAGTTTTAATTGAAATGTTTTAGTATGCACCACTGCACAAGTTAAGATAAAATTAATAGAAATCAAAAGCATCATTTAGGAAGGACAGTCTGGGGCAATTGCAACCCCCACCCCTTCTGATTTTTAAATATCATCTGTTGTTTTTCTTTTTATTAGTTTAATGTTTCCAATTGTTTTTGCAAATACTGGGCTGGGCCAGTTGAGCTAAAGCTGAAAGGTAGGCCTCCCTCCCTGTTTTGACTTTGTTTTTGCAAATATAGTAATAATTCTTTATTAATAAATTATAATAAAAATATTCATTTGTAGGTATTCACACATAAAAAATGATGTAGGAAAAATAGAAAAAATACTAGTTCATTTCAAGTGAAAAATCTGGATTTAACATTATATTTTTCTATCAGGTGAATTTTACCCTTTCCAAGCAAATCTGTATCAAATTCGTGATGATAACGATTTAGAAAATAATTAAATATTGTAGGTAATTTGCGTATGAAATAAATTCAATTTATTTTCTTTCATATTCCTCATGAATTTTTATTTAATACTGTTTTCAAACCTAAACTGGCTACTTTTGATACATTTTTAAAGTCATTTTCACTTATAAATACACAAATTTTGCAGTTTTTAATTTAATTTTGATAAAAATAAGGTCAAATAGCACATTCTATTTTTCTATGAAAAAAGCTAGGGTCTTTGTTTTTTCTACAATGTCAAAATTTAAATTTTAATCTGATTTTTGGGATACAACAGCTTGAAGAGGCAGTCATCAAAAATACTAGTTACAATTCAGTAATGGTCCCATTTAATAGAAAAAGAAAAATGCTACAAAATTTGTAGGTATTCAAATAACAACGTTTGCAAATTTCATTGTTTACTAGCATTTAAACGACCATAATTTAATACATGTCTCATTTGAGGAAAAAGAAAAATGTAGTATAATTCTTTGGCATTTATATAGTTATGACTGAAAATTTTAGGTATTTAGGTTCAAAAATGAGTTTATCAATGTGTAAGAAGGTTTAATTTAAAATTAAATATTTGAGTATGCCCTAAATGAAATATCAACAAAATAAGTCCTCTCATAACAAAGTTTTTATTAGGGTATTTTACAGTTATTATCAATACCAATTTGCTCACTTTTTTTTTTCTTTCTGAAGATGATATTCTATAAAAACAAAAAGCGATAAAGAACCTATACCTACTAAGTGGCAAAGAAATAAGGATAACTCAGAAACAAAATACTTCTTTCTCAAATAATTTTTGTATTTCTTATAAATGTCTTTGTTTCTGAACTAATTACATTTCAGTAAAGGAAAAAAACACACAAGAAATACATTTTTTTTAAAAGTATGTAAACATTTAGCTCAATATTTACTGTTAATAATTATCATTACTATTGATAATATATTAATAAGTTCTATTAATAATCAATTATATACATATTACATTCAATTTAAATAAATCAACATTTTTAACTTTATTCTTTTCAGATTCTTTGGTGTAAAAACTTAGTGGAAAATACGCATGCTGATCAATTACCATGATACATGAATTTTAGCATTTAATTTTTACCATAAATCAAAGGAAATAATGGTAACATGTTATGACGTCACATCTGAAATATGAAAGCAATTAGGTAGACATTATTTTCAAGTACTATACGCCGCTGAAGTGTGACGTTTCAACATGCCGCTGGGCATAAACAGATTAAAGTGCCCATTGAAATAACATGGACGTAAAAAATAAAATCTTCTAGGAATAATAATTTTCCGATTTAAGAACTTTCAGGCACTATTCTGCAAAGTTTAAGGTACGCTTTTCATTATGAATTCAGCAAAAGTCATTAGCTTAACTCCGGTTAGACAAACATGGCAGTTGTTTACATCGTCTGAATCGGGTCTGTCACGATGTGTTTCTCTCTCTTTACTTATAAGTAATTTGATGTTTTAATTATAAGTAAAGAGAAAATCATATTAAAATAAAAAATTATTAGATTATTCTTAATAATTTACATATTATAATACTTTATATATTTAATATAATAAAATTTAGTATTTTAATTTAATATATTATATTATTAATTTAATATAATTCATTATGATATTATTTATAAATACAATATTAATTATTTATTAAGATTAATACTAATTATAAATATTTTATTATTATTAAAATTAACTATAGTTTTTACTATTAAATATAATTAATAAATAATTAATATTTTAGTTCATATTATTATATTATAATTATTTTTAATTAATAATAATTAAATTATGTTACTATGATAATTTATAATTTGTAATAATATTATTATTTATGTTATTAATTTATATTAAATATAAATGTATTAATATAATTATAAATATCAATAATAATATAATATAAAATTATAATATAATCTATAATTTATCTATCTAATCTATTATAATCTATAATTATAATATAATCTATATAATCTAATATTACATAATATAATAATAGTAATCTAAACATATTAAATTAAATATTACATTAAGTTAATATTATGAATTATTAATACTAATAATAAATAATTATTTATCATTTTAAATTATTATTAAATATAATTGATATTAATATATAATATAAAATTAATTATTAATAATTTTAATAATTATTATTTAATTAAATATATATGTAATTAATATAATTAAATTAATTACCTATATAATTAATTAATATTTTTAAATTAATAATTATGTATATAATTAAATAATTATGAATTAAAATTATTAATAATTAATTTTATATTATTTATTAATATCAATTATATTTATTAATTATTTAAAATGATAAATAATTATTTATTATTAGTATTAATAATTCATAATATTAATTTAATGTAATATATAAATAATTTAATATGTTTAAATTGATTTAATATTTAATTTAGTGTAGTATATAATTTTAGTATTATACTTTAATATGTTATATTTTATATTTATTTAAATATTATTTATAATTTATGTATTATAATAATTTATAAATTATAAAATATCTTTAATAATTTTTTAAAATATAAAATTAGTGAAATTATTAATTTAAATTAAATAAAAGTTTTGCTTATAAGTAGAGAAAGACAGAGATATCTTGACAGACATGAATGTAAATATCACCAATTCAGCCTATGTAAACAACCATGATGTTTGCCAAACCGGAGTTAAGCTAATGAGTTTTTAATAAATTGATCAAATTTAAATCACAAAATCAGAAGTTTGAGGAATTCATAATGAAAAGCGTACTTTAAACTTTGCAGAATAGTGCCTGAAAGTTCTTATATATGAAAATTATTATTCCTAGAAGATTTTATTTTTTACGTCCATGTTATTTCAATGAGCACTGCAGTCTGTTTATGCCCAGCGCCATATTGATGACGTCACGACTTCAGCGGCGTATAATATAGTTCATTAAAAAACTTGTATTTTTATTCAGGTAGAGTTGGGTATATTTTCTCTTCTCTTTAAATTTTGATAGCTTGAAGTAAAAACACACCAGATCATAAGAATTTAACAATATTTATATCAATAACTTATAGATCATATATAAATTTTTGCATAAAATTAGTTCCAAATTACTAGTTTCAGAAAATGTGACGTCACGACAGAAGAAGGAAAAAAAAAACCCCGCAAAATTTGTGTTGCATAATTAGTGGATGATGGTAGAAAAAATATATTAAGACTTGGACTATATGTTAAAGAAAAAAGTTACATATCAGATTTATAAAGTACCCAAATTCCATCGTATTCAACATCTCTTACCTGATAACGTATTCTGTTCTTGATGATGGTATTTTGAATCACTAAAAGTTATTGTTTCAATGAAATAATAAATATATACCTTCAAATCTAGTTATTCTATTTATGAAATTCTACTGAATTCTTTAATAATTTTTTATAGTAAATGTATGAAAATAGTATTAAAATACTTTTGCAACATAAATTATTTTTCATAAAATACTTAATGAACTCCTTAAATTGAATCTATTTACTTCTATTCAAATATGGACGTAATATTTTTAAATAACTACACAATTATATTATTCACTACTTTAGAATGCAATAATTTTAAATTTTAAACAATAAAATTCAGCTTCCTAAGTGTATACATTTTTAAAAATCGTTAGAAAAATAAAACACACATTACTGTAAAATAACAACACCAACAAATATATTTAATATTTAATGCACTTTAATTTACATTTTTAAACTTTATAACAAAACATTTAGATTTTTTGCATGGCATTAATTGTCTTTAAAACTTCTTCAATGTGTGCACTTGATATATTATTTTCTTTCTCAACAGCATCTGGAACAAATAATTTGTAAAAACTGATTAAAATTCAGAGTAAAATATCATTATGAATACAGAAATTAAAAGAAAATAAGAAAAAATTTAAAAATCTTTTCACATGAATTAAAATATTTCTCGCTAACATTTTAATATTTTTAAATGATTTTTTTTTCATAGGATAGCTGAAATCTATCTCTAACTTGGCTATTTTTTTTTTTACTTTTTTTATTTTGGAAGTTACTTACACTTTCAAAACCGGTTCAAAAAAAAAAAAAAAAAAAAAAAAAAAAAAAAAAAAAAAAACTGAAATCTATCTCAGCTATCCTATGCAAAAAAAAAAAAAAAAAAAAAAAAAATAATAATAATAATAATAATGTTAAAATGCAAGAGAGAAATTTGAAAAGAATGCTCCCATAGGTTTAACATTAGCGTGGCAGTTTCTCTGTGTCTCCAGTGTAGACTATTAACGTGCCTCTCGTACATTTAATTATCCACATCATTTTTATTTTCTGAATAAATTTCCCCCTTGTAACAAAACTGAAGATCAACTGAAAATAGAAACAATTTCATGGAAATTTAAATAATTTGCTTTTTACGTATCAAAAAACAAAACTACAGAAAATTTTATGTTTTATACAACAAAATATTAATTTCTTTTTGTTTTTGTTGAAAATTTTGAACATAAATGTACATTGTCTGCTATTGTCATTCCTCAACTTATTGTGCAGTTTAAAACTATTAAAAAAAAAAAAAAAAAAAAAAAAACAAACCAGAAAAGATTCATTCTAATCAAGCTGTAAATAACTTATCTAAATTAGACAGTTTATCTTTCAATGGCTGTTCTAAATAAATTTTATCTCAAGTAATTATTGCTTCTATATTTAAAAACTTAGTTTCAAATATAAAACTTACTTTTTTTTTTTTTTCTAGAACAGCCAAAGCAAAAGTTCTTTATCAACAGAATGACAAAATCTAACACATTTGAAAAATTTATTTACATTTGTTCTGGCTGAAAATATTATAAATATCATAAATAACAATATTTTTAAAGTAAGTATTATATTAAATATGTAAAAATATCAAACTTCATGATATTTTGAAAATAAACATCAGATTATATGACTATATCTGCATGAACTTGAAAAAGTTATTTTAACAAACTGTTTGATAAATGGCTTGATATAAAAATTTAAAAGCATAAAACCAAGCCGATAAAATATAAACAATTTTCAATGGACATGACTGTGGTGATAATAAATATAAATGTGTTGCACGATTCAATATCAAGGTTCGTAAATATGCTATTTTGATATACTGTAGACTCCTTAAAATCTGCAAATTCTTTAAATCCGCACATTGTTTTCGATGTAAACAATGAAACTTACAGTTAAGATGTAGGTGTAAAATTTAAGTTTTTTTTTTTTTAATTTTTATATCATTCTGTACACATTTTAATATGTAATTCTTTTTGATATGATTCAACTCATGTTTTCGTATGAAGGAGTAATAAATTTATTTCTGAAAAAATTCTCAAGATAGTGCTGATATCAGTGGCGATCACAATATTTTTACCAAATAATTTATGCATTAATCAAGCTTTTTTGGTTATTAAGTATGGCTAAACATGAATGAAAACTTTGTTATTTTAAGATTTTGAAGTGAATTATCAATGTATATTTATAAGACGAGTTTCACTGAATAGTTCAAGAAAAAAATATCTCATCATTATACATATTCAGTTATGCATTATTAATTATTTACTTGACCTTTACTTTTAATATTTAATTTTTTTTCTTATTTTTTTTTCTTTTAATTAACTATTTTACTCTATTGTAAGCATTCATTATAATTTTGAATGTATTATTAAATACAAAATATTGTTTAAAAAATGTAAACAAAACAGTGACCAGAAATCCACAAAATTCTAAAATCTGCATAACATCTGGTTTTAAACTATGTGGTTTTAAGGAAGTCTACTGTATATCCAATACTTTCAAAATAATCAACTTACTGCTAATTAAAAATGTTTTTAGACTTAATATAAATTAAAAACTACAATATATTACGCTTATCATGAAAATAAAACAATATTCTAAATGTGTTTTTATTTTTTCCCCCGCAATTATAACAAAACTGAAGATCAACTAATTGGAAGCAGAAACAATTGAATTTACTTTTAACACTCAATCGAAAAACAAAATATAGGAATCAGTGTCAAATATCGTGAAAATTTTATGTTTTATTCAATAAAATTATAAAGACAAAATATTTTTTTAAATTCTAAATTTGAATAAATGTAACATTGTGTAATATTTTATTCCCTAACCTGCTGTGCAGTTACGAAAACCAAAAAAATTCTGTCTAATATAGCTGTAAATAAATAATTATTTAATTAGACAGTGTACTTTTTTATGGCTGATTTTATGTTGATATTATCTCGCATAATTATTGGTTCTACATATAAAAATTCAGCTTTAAATATAAAGCTTAGATTTTTTTTTTGGGTGGGGGGGGGGGGGGGGTCTAAATAAAGCCACTGACAGAGGAAAAAGCTTATCTACAAAACGACATAGTCAATAAAAGTTGAAAAATTCATTTACACTTATTTTGACTGAAAATATCATACAGAAAGATATTTTGAAAGCAAATATCAAATATATGAAAACATCAAATATGATATTTTGAAAAGAAATATCAGATGTAAATAACCCTGATCAACACAGAAATATAAAATGTTCAATGTAGAGATCAGCATCGGACAATTACACAGTGTCTGAGTCATGCCATGCCTGGAAATTTCGGCCCGTGCAGACCTGTAAATTTAGGTCATATCTATGTCTAAGACAAAAGATAGCATTTCTCAAAGAATACTGATAATGAACATCCAATATCAAATATTTTCATAAAGTATAATTTTACTGCAGGAAAGTATATTAAAAAATATATAACAAGGACATACAATATATCAGGGTTGGCAAGTTTTTGACGCATGACGGTTTTTACCGGTTTTAACCATGGTTTTTACCGTCATGTCAAAAACCTCCTTGTCAAAAATGTCGAAAACTGTCAAAAACCCATTTTTTAGTAGTTAGTTTTTACATTTTTTTTTCATTCTATCTTTAATATTAAGTTGTTTTACATAAAATATTCAGAATCAAAAAGACTCTAAAGTATATTTATCCATCCAAGAAAAACAAAAAAGAATTGCATTAAAATAACACGAGTACACTTCTGTTAGAAGATCTCTGCAACAATCTTAAGCTATTTGGCAAATTAGATTTTTTGAAGAAATCCTGTAACCTATAAGTATTAGATTAAACAATGTGTATAATTTCGGTACAATTTATTACATTGTTGAAAACAAAACTTTAAGACTCTACTTATTAAAGTGCAAATGAAAATCACCTTAATTGCATTTATGAAATACATAAGATATGCATTTTAAAATATTATATCGAAGAATATTCAAATTTATTCATTGCCTGTCTATGCTTAACATCTATTGTCATACAATGTAACAGCAGCATTTTTGCATCTCTAAAATAATTTTAATGTACTTTATTCAAAATGTATGTAGCATTTTGACGAGGTTGAGATATTACGATGAATAATATTCGATGAAAAGATGGCAGTCCTTCAACGATATAGCAAGTTGCAGTCGATATTAGCAAGTATGGCGAAGTAGAAGGCAATGAAATGATTCCACCACAGTTTTCCAATAAATCCAGCCAATCTCCAGACAAATAATTTTATTAGAAGACGAACAACACAGAAACGATTCCCAAAGGTCTAAAACTTATAGACCTCGGGCTAACGTTGCTTCACTTCATTGAATTAAGATGTTACTGGGCCAGATGAATATTCTACGGTCATAAAAATACCAGACACATATTTGTTTAGCTTCCGAAAACGTCAAAAATCCCTCGTTCCGACCAGTGCAGGCGAGTTTTGATCTCTCCGCGGAAACATACACAGAATTACGTCACGAGCGCACAACCCAATGAGTGAGAAGCTAGCTCCAGCCCAACGAATGAGGCTAGAGGGCGAGGCTAAAACATTAAAGAATCCCTTACTTTGGTGCGGACCAATTTAGAAGTTAAAATCCCAAGCGCGCGAAAGAATCAGAGCAATAATAAAAATAATAATAAAAAGAAAATGGCTTTAAAAACATTCGAAATGAGAACGCGTCTCAGAATTTTATAGATTGGGGAACTGATAAAAGTTACGAATGATCTTAAATTTTAGATTAAGATTTGGAATAAAATAATTATTAATATACGGATATTTACTTTTAAAAGGACTTTAAATAGGAATAGATATTATTAAGAATTAAGGAAATACTGACTATGACAGAAGTTAGATTAATTTTAAAAGATTAATGCGAATAAAATGGAAGGATACGAAGGAAATAAATTTTTATATAACATGTATATTGAATGCTATTTAATAATTATAATAACCTTTTATTATCATTTAATATTAATGTTAATTGCAGTTAGTAGAATCTATATTAGTGAAGATTATGACAAATATTTTTCTTTTCTTTTACTGTTGTATTTTTAAATCTTTCCCATATTAGGAAATGTTCTTCTTTTAAATAAATTTAACAAATGTAATTGTAAATAATAATAATAACAAGAACAACAAGGTAAAATCAATCTAGAAATGTATTGTATGCTACACTTACACCATAAATTGGAGGACAATCGAAAATGATAGGTTTTTGACGGAATAAACCGGTAAAAACACGGTTTTTACCACTGTCATGTCAAAAACCAGTTTTTGACGTCAAAAACCCAACCCTGCAATATATGTATAATTTTTATATAAATTGATATTTTCTTATGCATTAAGAAATAGTTAAAGAAAACTTACCAATTTTTAGAATTTAATTTCTTGCAGTATTTTATGTAGAACTTGACCTTGTCTCGACCCTCCTCCATGTTGTTTGCTGTATCTTTTTAACTTTAATTTATCCATGCTGGGACTTTTTGAATCCTACAATTTGTGCATACAAAAAAGAAAAAAAAAATAATATGCAAAAAACAAATCGCTCATAAAAGTTACATTTTATGAGGTACTTTTCGGTTAGCCGGGCGCCAGTGATTTATGTACATGTATATATACACATATATATATAGATACACATATATCTACATACACATATATATATACATACAAATATGTACACACATATATGTATGAATATACATACATATATATTTATATATGTATATATATCACTGGCGCCCGGCTAACCGAAAAGTACCTTTTATGATTATCTTATTTACTTATTTATATTTAAAAATAAAATTTAATATGGACAATCACATGTAGCATTAGGATGCTTCTATTATCATTACATTTTATCTAAGCTAGGGGTGCACAACCTTTTTAAGCGAAGGGCCACTTACAAAAATGACTGGGTTGTCGAGGGACACCATCACAAAATTTTTGTTTCGAGGAGGTGTGACCTTGGGGGGGGGGATCAGATTAAAAAACATAAATTTCGGAAGGGTAGATTTAGCCCCCTCGGTTCCTTTCTTCCAGTCAACGTATTCAATTCTGTTGGCAATGATATATCAAAAGTTTACGTTTGTATTTATACAAGAGATATAGCTAAGATTATTTTCAAAGAGTAAAAATACTCCTTGACTTTATTTGGAGGAATAAATTTAGCTTTAAAGATTGTCAGTGCCGAAAAAAAATTCTGCTTTCATGAATGAAGGTGGAGAGAGGAGAAACATATATTATTCTAAATTGTACTTCTTAACATATTCAGTCATAAAATGTGGATATCAAAGGGGTGCACAACCTTTATAAGAGAAGGGGCAGTCACAAAAATGACTAGATTGTCGAGAGCCAACATCCATAGGGATGGACAAAATTTTGTTTCGGGCTAGGAGATGGGGGTCGGCCTAAAAGTTCATAAAAATGTTAATTTTTAAAGGAGGGTTAGCTCCCTATACTCAACCACCTCCTTAGTCAGCATAACCCAATTCAGTTGGAAAGGGTGGAAAAAAACTTGCATTTTTTTCCATGCGCGATTGACAATATTCATAGTTTTTTCCTAGTTATTGACGAAATTCACGATTATTACGCACACGTTCAGCGAAATTTGCGATTTATATGCACCCGATCGACAAACTTTGCGATTTTTACGCGCCCAATCGGCGAAATTTGCAATTTTTTTCGCATCCGATCGCCGAAATTTGCAAATTTTCGCACCCGATTGGCAAAAAAATTCGCGATTTTTACGCACCTAATCGGCAAAATTCGCGATTTTTACGTGCCCGGTCGGCGAAATTCATGATTTTTACGCACCCGATCGGCGGAATTCGCGATTTTTACGCGCTTCATTGGCAAAATTTGCGATTTTTACGCATCCGATCCGCAAAATTCGCAATTTTTCACGGGCCCGATCGGCAAAATTCGCGATTTTTACGCATATGATCGACAAAATTTACAATTTATACGCACCCGATCTTCAAAATTCGCGATTTATACGCACCCGATCGGCGGAATTCGCGATTTTTAAGCGCCCGATCGGCAAAATTTGCGATTTTTACCTTCCCGATCGGCAAAATTCGTGATTTTTATGCACCCTATCGGCAGAATTCGCGATTTTTATGGGCCCAATCGGCAAAATTCATGATTTTTATGCAGGCGATCGGCAAAATTCACGATTTTTACGCAGGCGATCGGCGAAATTTATGATTTATACGCACCTGATCGGCAAAATTCGCGATTTATTTGCACTCGATCGGCAAAATTCGCGATTTTTATGTAAGTAGTTATTGTTTTCTAGATAGTAATTTAGTCTATGTTTAAGCGTGCGTTCTAGGATTTTGCCCAGCATCGGGAGAAGGCAAATGGGTCTATATGAGGATTTTAAAATCCTAAACTCCCAACCTCATATAGCCCCATTTGCCTTCTCCCGATGCTGGGCAAAATCCTAGAACGCATGCTTAAACATAGACTAAATTACTATCTAGAAAACAATAACTACTTACATAAATCTCAATTTGGCTTCCGTGAAGGAAAAAGTACAGTACAATTACTTAACAGATTAAAATATAAAATTAATAATTATCTAAAATCAAATAAATACTGCGCGCTCGTCTCATTTGACATTGTGGGGGCGTTTGATAATATTGACTGGACAACATTGGGCAGAATTCTCAAAACCCTGCCAGTCCCAAAATATCTTATAAACTTTCTCCTAAGCTTTCTTTCAGACAGACTCATCATTACCGATTACCTAAATAATAACATTAAACGTCCTACTTTCCAAGGTTGTCCACAGGGTTCGTGTCTCGGCCCTCTCCTGTGGCTCCTTGTGGCCAATCAAATACTAAAAATATTCTACACTAAATTCACTAATCTTTATGCCTTTTGCGATGATTTCAATCTTATTATACGCGCAAACAATAGAAGAGATTTAGAATCGCAGGCGAATGAAAGAATTGCCCTTTTTGCCCAATTATGTGAAGACCTCTCGCTAAAAATATCATCAGATAAAACATCGTACATTCTGTTGGGTAAAAATGCCTTGGTGAGTCGTCCACCAATCTTTTAATTAAAACAATCCAATATAAAAGGTGTCACCGACTTAAATATCTTAGGTATAACATTCCAATCAAATCTTAAATGGGATAAACACATCCAAAAAATTAAAAACAAAATAGTATTATTAACATCTTCAATAAAACGCGTTTTTTCAGCCACATGGGGAGTGGATAGATCACGCCTTAGAACCTGGTACATCACAGTCTTAGAGAAAATAATAGTTTACGGCTCGGAGGTATGGTTCGACGATTTAAGAGTTATTGACAAACGTAACCTCCAGAGCATACAAAGATTATGTTTAATATCAATAACAAAAACATAAAAATACTTCAACTCACACATTACAGACACTACTAGGTATTCCACCACTATTACTAACGTTAGAACATAAAAACTTAAAATATAAAATATTAAACAACACAGAGATATTATTAAAAGATAATAAGGTAATAACTAAAAATGACATAGAAGAAAAGCTTTACAAATACACAATTAACCCAGAAAACTTTTTAAATAATCTAATAACAATAGACAAAATCTTAAATAACATAGATATTACACACATATACACAGACGGTTCTAAGGTGGATTCTAATACAGCTTTCTCATTGGTGATTTTTCAGAACAACATAAAAATAGACGAAAAAACTACTAAAATTCAACCAGAAAACACAGTCTACCAAGCAGAGCTGCACGCGGCCATAACAGCAATAGAATGGGCAATAAATTCTAACTTTAATAAATTTCAAATTTTATCAGATAGTCAATCAACAATCCTTTCATTAACAAATCAATTTCCAACACTTAAAGCAATTTATGATATACAGCAACTAATACATCAAAATAAAAACAAAATATTTTATCTAACATGGGTTAAAGGACACGCGGGTACAATAGGCAACGAACTGGCGGACAAGCTGGCTAATGATGCTGCTCAGTACTCCAACCTTCCAGTAGAGCGCGGAATAAAATTTCCGCGCTCATATTTAAATAAATGTATCAAAGATCAATTACTGGAAAGGTGGCAGTACAACTGGGATAACTCAGGGAGCGGCAGATTTACGTATCAGCTTGTGCCAGAAGTCAACACTAAATTAATAACTAAAGATAAAGTCTCAATATATTTTTTCACGGGCTGCGGCAGTTTTCCTACATTCTTAAATAAAATCGGTAAAATGGATAATGATCTATGTGTTTGTGGCCAGAGGGGTGATCCTATCCATTATGTCTTCGGGAAGTGTAGATTTATGAAATATAAATTTCATAGGAAATTTCCAACACTCCTCGAGGACATGATGGATATTATTAATAATAATGAATCACTAGGCAAATTATATCAAAATTATAATATCTTAAATGAGAAATATTCTTTTATAAAATACAAATTTTATTTTTAAATCTAAAATATTTTTTAATCCTGCTATTGCTCGTCCTGTGAAGGTTATTTCGCTTCATGGAGACGGTTGTCCTCTTAATTTGCGGTGTTATGTATCTTCAACTATATTTTCTGTTTATAAGTGTTTATTCATCAAGTATATTACTCTAGTTTTATTCATTGTATATAAGTGATTATTATTCAAATATAAATTTTCCATTGTTTTATTCATCGTGTATATTTGTATATTATTCGAGTGTAGTATTCATTGCATTACTCATTATAATTAAGTGTATAAATGTTCGGAAAACCTTGCTAACAATTAAATAGTTAAAATAATCAATATAATTGATTATCTAGTAAAATGTAAATATATCAAGTGCACTACCTGTAAATACATAATTGTTACTTTACAATTCATATATTCATTCATCTACTTTTTGCATGGTTAATCATGAGGGCAGACATTTCTTAGGGTTGTCTTTTAAAGAATGGAAAATGTTGTTAAACTTAGAAAATTACTGTTACCATCTTGCCAAGAGCTATTATGTATAATGTGTAAATATTGAAATTTGTAAAACATGTAACTTATATAATTATTGTGTATACATTTTTTTTTTTTTTTTTTTAAATCTACTTACCTGTAAAAACTGTAGCTTTAAATATTGTGTATATAATCTATAATATTCAAACATTGTATAAAATCAGGCACGCCCTGAATAAATAGGGCTGCCATTTGTGAATTAGAGTTTGTATAATTTACTATAATTTACTTTTCAATTTGTAAATGTTTTCCCATGGCACGCCCTGATAAATAGGGCTGCCACTTATGATTGATGGTGTAAGAAATTTTAGTTAATCCGGAGACGGTGGTGTCGTTTGGACGGTAGAGACCTTCCTGCCTTGAGCTTGGGGCTTTGTCCCGATCATATGCCAAAAGCGGATCCTCAAGGCGGGTGACAGCCAGACAGCCAGCCCGATCGGCGAAATTCATGATTTTTACGCACTCGATCGGCGGAATTCGCGATTTTTACGCGCCTGATTAGCAAAATTTGCGATTTTTACGCATAGGATTGACGAAATTTACGATTTATACGCACCTGATCTTCAAAATTCGCGATTTATACGCAGACGATCGGCGAAATTTTTAATTTACACGCACCCGATCGGCAAAATGCGCGATTTATATGCACCCGATCGGCAAAATGCGCGATTTATATGCACCCGATCGGCAAAATTCGTGATTTTTACGCACCCTATCGGCAGAATTCGCAATTTTTACGGGCCCGATCGGCAAAATTCGCAATTTTTACGCAGGCGATCGGCAAAATTCACGATTTTTAAGCAGGGGATCGGCGAAATTTACGATTTATACGCACCTGATCGGCAAAATTCGCGATTTATATGAACTCGATCGGCAAAATTTGCTATTTTTACGCAGCCGATGGGCGAAATTTGGCAAAACGCGATTTCTATGCACTTGATCGGCGAAATTCGTAATTTTTTCGCGTCCGATCGGCGAAATTGATCCGCGGGCCACCAGTAATCCGATCGCGGGCCACAGGTTGTGCACCCCTAATCTAAGCAAATTAGTACGAGTTTGATCATCCAATTCCCAATGCAATAAAAATTAATAATCACTATAAAAAGTACAAAATGAAATTGATATGCCTGAAATATCGCATTGTTTTATTTATTTTTGGTTTTAAGATCAAGGGCACTTGCTGGACAAAATAAAGGGTAGGGAGCAAGAATTGATAAACGTTTTATAAAAGATCTTTGCGCAGAAATAGAAGTACATTTCACTACGCTAAAAAGAGGCTGGGTACATTTTACTGATTTTAGAAAGAAGCAGGATACATTTTAGTGATTTTAAAAAGGGCAGAATACTGCATGTTTAAATAATGACCTAGAGGGAAAACTAACCAAAGCTATGTTATTTAAAATGGAGAACATTAATATGAAATAAACTAAACTAAAAATCTTTTGTCAGAACACCTCATGCAAGACAGATTTTAAACACATTAAATATAAAAAATAACATTGAAATGTAACATAAAAATCAAAAAGGAAGTTTCTACTGACTGTTTTTTTCAACATTAAGAAATGAAACAGTGTGTTAATCTTTTTTTTTTCATGGGTACTCTGACACCTAAACTCACCGCCCCCTAAAAAAGAGCTAAAAACTAAAAACCAGGTAGTAATTTTTTAAATAAAAATTAGTACAAATTGCAGGTACAAGAGTGTTATTAGTAGTCCCAACTGGATCTTTACCCTTGGGCTCCACATATAGGGTTAGGATTTGAAAATCCTAATTTTACAAAATTATTTTTATAAATATGTTATTCTTGAAGTAAAAAGATACTTCATTATAATTTTTATGAACTTTTGTTCAGCTAAATAATTTTATTGTGTAAATTATTTAATTAGTTGAATTTAAAGCTTTATGAATATTTTTACTTTTTCTTTAACAATAAAATTGTTAATGTATTTTTATATCTAACACAACGGTTCCCAAACTATGGGTCGCAAGCGATGTTTTGGTTAGCCACGTAACGATCTTTCTTTAAAAATATACCGTTAACTTCGGTGAAAATAAAATAAACAAAGGTTTGTTTTATGATTATACCACATTATGCTTACAATTTACAATTACTTACATTAGGGTTGATTGTTGACGGCCAATTATCTACACTTTGGGATATAGGCCCGGGGGGAGTGCCCTTCGTGGGGGTCTTTCTAAGGGAACCTAATCCGTATTTACGCATGGATAAATCCACGGCTCGAAGAAAACCACGAAAACTCCGAACGATTAGGCCGACGGGCGCGATTGGGATCGAACCCAGCACCTCCCGTCTACCAGCTTCGAGAACAGAACCTCTCAGCCACTGGTGGGGCTCAATTACTTACATTAAAAATGCCTGTAACAGTTTTCGTGTGGTGTACATGCCTGTTTGAATGTGCTTGTTATTCATGATATAAATTGAGAAAATACCCTTACAATTCAGAACAAAGCTCAAAAGTTAACTTTAAAAACTTAAAATTCGAAAGTTTACTTACCTTAGAAACTAAAATGCAAGCTTTAATTCCATAAAATATAATAGTAAAATATGTGATGAACAATCAAAACGACAATATAAAACACAGAAGACGGAGAGTTGAAAGAGCAAGTTGTTTCTTTTCCGATTTTTCGAAACGTGACAACTTGAGATTTGGGGCATGTGCACTGATAATTCCGCTGCTACGGATGTCCCCTGGACGATCATGGATAGTTCGTCCGGATTCTGACGTTCTCTGAACGTCTGAATTATGGCGTGTACAGGATCTGACGGTTGTAGGATCACTGGGATCTGTATGGGACGTCCAGAGGATGCTTTTGGTTGTATGGGTCAGGATAGTACTGGCAACATGCGGTTGTGCATTGTTCTGCTTGACGTAACTCGTCATGGGGATGAGTACAAGATTGTTCAGATTAAAGAATCTTCATATTATGTAACATAATACTTTAATTAGGACAAGTTACACTATACAGACAAATCACACACAATACAATCATTACAGTATTCTATATAACATCTACTACATAAAGAACTGCGCGCGCACATCATGGTTTTAGTTTCGGTTCGAAAATAAACCAAAATAGTTACTCTTGCGGTTACAGTCAGGTAGCTCATTGAACCTAGACATGACACTGCTGAAACATAGAGTTCCGGAGGCCTCGAAGATAGAGCAGAACCACGGGCAGTAACACCTCAGAAATCTAATGGCTGTTGTTCATATTGCTGGCAATGGGAACAAGAAGTTATCGAGACGTGTATTCAATGGCACCCCATATCATCATTGCAGGTTATGGGCCGGTATGATGAAGTCGAATGCAAGCTGGCAATGTGAATTCTCAAGGATGCCACCAAACACGAATGTGGCCTTCAAGATGCTGTATACAAGGCCTGGATTCATCTGAAAAGACGACGTGAGACGTCCTGTGTCATATACGATACAGCATCACAGTGGTGACCATCCCCCCCAAACCCAATGACGCAACCCCCCCCCCCCTCAAAAAAAAAATCTTCATACATTAACATTGACCCCCCTCCCCTTCCCCGAAACAGAACATCAATTGTAAAATATATTCTATTGATAATTTAATAATAGTATTCTTACGTACTATCACACAAACACGAAATAAAAGTTTTAACAGTGTTATAAATAACGAAGATATATATTTTATTATTAGCAATCTGATTGTTTCCACATTTATAAGTCTTGACTGACAAGCCCGTGTTAATACGTTCACTAAGCTCCAGTTTTCACTGCAATACAAGCATTATTTCAATTAATATAATTCTAAAGATGTAATGAAATATTAATGACTGAAGTAATGATTAATACTCTTAATGATTACATTCATATACTTAATCAATTTTTTTTAATATTAGAAAAAACAATTCTTTTTAGCATTTAAGATAAAATACAGAGAAAACAACATTGCAATTTTGCCCATTTGCTCGTTAGCCGGAGGATATGAAAATTTTAATTCGTCCCAACATCAGTGCTTGTGCCTTGCTTTCCAGAGGACATGAGGATCACTCTTGCAAGGCAGCACTTGTTTTTCAAGATCAGTATGATAGCTCGATATATTAAACTTAATGGTTCATTTTTAAGTAATTTAAAAACAAATAAATACAATATAAACTTATAGAATTTTTTTGATCAAAAATTTTAATCTACACATCATATTATAAAAAAGTCCTTCCGGCCTGTACCGGGAGGAAAAGGTAACTTTCCTATATATTCGTTTTAAAATTCTAGCTAATGTTACACGAAAACAGCAAGTTAAAATGCAAAGAAACGTTTACAAAAGATTCGTTAATACTGAATTTGAATAAGAATTTCGCCAAATTATTGAGCAATAGCCAAATTAGCTTAATTTATAATGACTTATTTTGGTCGCCAAATTTGGCGATATTTCACCAAATGTCACAAATTTTGCCAATTTTGTCGCCAATGTCGCCAATTTTGGCGTTAACGGATATGAAGATATAGTTTTATGCGTATGATTGGGAAAATTATTACAACAATGAAAGAAAATAATTTGCGAGTAATCACGTTAATGTGCTGTTTTGTTTCAAAGTGTCAGCCACCCTAGAATTTCAAACTGCTCTATCTCAGCCATTTTTTAAGATAGAGGTAAACCAAAAAATGCTCTGGAATCGTTGTATCAAGGCCTAACATGTAATTAAAAAATAAATTTGAATTTTTAACTTTTTTGTATATTTATTTTAGTTTTAAATTTTTAAATGGCCGCCATCTTGAAACAAAATGGCGGTCCAAGCTGGCCAACGAACTCGGTCGAGACATTGGTGACCTTAATACACACAATTAGTTTCAGCAAAATCGATTTATAAATACGAGCGTTATCGTATGACATAGGTCAGATATATATATATATATATATATATATATATATGGATATATCTATATATATGGATATATCTATATATATAAATCAACATTTGAACGGAGGGTGGTTTTGGGGTCTGGGGGTCATGATCGGTGAAAATATATCGAAATTTTCCGGAACTGCTTTCCTCCGAACGGCTGCAATAGGTAGCTTTATACTTTTTGTATTGAAAGCTACCTAAAATATAAAATATGTCCCTTCTAAGCATTGACTAATATATGATTTCTGAACCGTTAGTCTTTGATAAACAGTTTCAATTTCAAAAATATTTAAAATTAGCTGAAGGATTATGTTATATGCCGTTTGGGTCAAAAAATGCATTATTGAAGACGTTACAAAACTTAATATTTTTTACGTCCCTGGGTCCTATAAGTTATATTTAGTAAAACAGTCCTCATGCTCTGACATGCGGTGGACAAAATTATTTTAGTACGATCAAAAGTTACCGAGTTTCAAATTTGGAAAAATTTGGCACTGAAATAATGTACGATTTCGATCTAACCGCACATCACTTCGGGCACCATGCTAAAAGCGGAAAAATTTCCAAATTTTAAACTCGCATAACACGGTGAGTTTTGGTCGTACAAAAATGATTTTTTTTTCGTTTGATGTATCAGAGCTTCAGGATTGTTTTACCAAATATAACTTATAGGACCCGTAGGCTGTATAAAAAAGTTAATTTTTATAACTTATTCATTAGAATTGCATTTTTTGATCCAAATTTTTGTCCAACTTATAGGACCCGTAGGCTGTATAAAAAAGTTAATTTTTATAACTTATTCATTAGAATTGCATTTTTTGATCCAAATTTTGTCCAACATAATTATTTAGCTAATTTTAAATACTTTTGCAATTGGAACTATATACCTAAGACTAACGATTAAGAAATTATCCATTGGTCGACGTTCTGAAAAAACACACTGTTTGTTAACAAATATAGAAAACATATTCTGGAGAAAATGGAAAGGATAACAATTCTATAAAACAAATTTGATAAACGCTTGAAAACAAGTAGAAATAAATTAAAATAATAATAAACTTCATTTTTTTTCTTTCCGCAGACTATGCGGTTTAACATATGAAAACTATATTTTTTCATTATTTTGCGTAAAAGATTACATCAATCTGAAATACATTATTATGTTGGAAAAAGTATTTTCAGAAATGTGAGCTTTAGAAGTTTAAAAAATGCAATTTTTTGCAATTTTTAAGCCACTGAAGTTGTCATATATTCAGAAAAATTATCAAACTCTTGATTAAACTTTTTTCCCTCTCTTTGAGAGAGAAGACTAGATGTCTTTAGAATTATCTGACAAAATTTAAAGCATTTTTTTTTCTTTACATATTTGGTTGCATGAATGCAAAACTAAGTTACAGTATTTTGCGTAAATATGAACTATGCTTTGTAAATTTTTAAATGTGGAAAGAATTGTTTTAGAGATTCTAAGAAGAATTTTTTAAAGAAAAGACCTTGTCTCAACCATCGTCTGGGAAAAAAAAAAAAAAAAAAAAAAAAAAAAAAAACGAAAAATCGCATAAAACAGTAAATTAAAAAAAAATCTAAATTTAAATTTGAAATGAATTTTAATAAATTCTAGAATTAAGAAAAAAAAAATCTGATTGATGTTTGTTTCATTTCTATAAAAAAGGTAAAAGATGTAAAATCGTCAAAAAAATATATTGTTAATATAACCAGAAATTAAAAAAGAATGATACATTAGAATTCATATTATCACTTCCGAAGTATTTTGCTTGGAATAGTATGTGTGTGAGGGGGAAATGATGATATATTCAGTAAGAATTTTAGCAATGGCCGTAGTTATTAAGGAACGTGCTTATTTTACTTATTTTACTTCTTATAAGTTGTAGGAGTAAGTAATTGCAATTTTTTTTTATTTGTTTGTTGCTATCCTGTAATAAACACCAATAACTTTTATATAATTTAAGTTATCTACTAAAAGTCAAATATTTTAATAAATACAGCTACTTTTTTATGAAAATAAATATTTACTTACAAGTATTTAAAAGAAAAATCTTTTAAATTATTACAAAATAAATCTTAAATACAAAGATTGTATATCGTTTTAAAAAGACTAAAATATTAAAGACGAGTCGTTTATATAAAAGTTGTAGGTACATTTACATGTACATACGCCCCTGTTTAAGATTAAATCTTAATGCTTAAGATTTCACAATCTTATTTTTTATACTACCTAGTTATGAAGTTTAACCCCCTCCCCACATTTTTTTCTCCTAATCACTCCTCCCCCCCCCCTAAAATAAACTGCGGATTGAAGCGTTTATTTCAGTACAAGTTGTTGCCTTATACTGCTTTAACAACACACAATATACTCTTACAAGTACCGATTCTTATAAAATGGCAGACACTGTACCATTAAGACATAATCCTAAGTCTATTGTAAGCCCCTGTATTCTGTATACGTTTTTCTTTCACACTATAATTCTTCACAGGGCCTGATCATCTCTATGTGGGCACCGGGGCACACATGTCATGTTGGGCCCCCTTTTCACAGAAAAATTCATGCATTATAAACATAACACGAAGCTTTGCATGCATTTTAAACTTGCCCCACCCATCAAGAATCCACTTTCTTATCCCACCTACCAACAATGTATTTTTGCACTCGGACCGTACGATACGACCCTTTCAAACAAGATAATAAATTACTTAAACGCTTCTGGAGAGCTATTCCTTTTATCACATCTTGTGGTCCTAAATACCTTTCAGCATGTGTTAGACATTTTCCCACCTGTATTCCAAGTATTTTTTTTATTACCGCACCTTCAAAGATAGCAAGATGCACAATGGGTTCTTATTGCCCTTATCTAGAATTTAAATAATGAAAAAAACAGGAATATTTCTGGAAATTGAATGTTGAAAAAAAGTTAAAAGTGATATTAAAAAAAGGCAAATATTTTTTTAATAATGAAAAAAGGAAATATTAAGAATTTAAAAATCATTACAGACAGGTTCTATTTTATATGTTTTCATCATAGACAGGTTCTATTTTATAGGTTTTCATCATAGACAGGTTCTATTTTACAGGTTTTATACTGTACTTTAATGTTTTTGCCTAGAAATGTATATAGTCAAGTCAGCGTGGTGCTTAGGAGTGCCAACGCAAATTCCACCGTGCGCACGTAACCTACATCGAAAATGAGAAAGTAACATAACATGAAATTTAGAAGAAAATGAACGGTCCGAAAAACTAAATAAATTTGGAAACTTGTAGAGAATTCCAGGAGACAT
The DNA here is from genome assembly GCA_963931845.1 of Maratus michaelseni. NCBI lineage: Eukaryota > Metazoa > Arthropoda > Arachnida > Araneae > Salticidae > Maratus > Maratus michaelseni. The sequence continues at coordinate 174,482,382 of OZ007593.1, forward strand.
TCCAGAGTTTGAAGCACATAAGGCCCATCTTGACCTTAATAAAAACGCGCATAGAGCAGCCAAGATTTTGGGTGCCCTCTACCTGCACTTCGTTGACAGACTAGTCTAGACGTAGCAAACACGAAGAATGAATAGGGAGGTGGTGCCCAGAGGCACTGCAAAGCCATAACAAAATAATCACTAGGGGTCCAAACTAACAGTAGGTCATAAGAACAATAAACAAAAGGAGCCATATAGCTCACTTTAATTAAAAAAATTAATGGGCATTGCCTAATAAAATGTTTGCACAGCTGGTAAAAACAGTTATTTACTTTGCTATAGTTTAACCCCGTCCGTTACGTGGCGTACGATCTTCAGTGATGTGACCTCGATTTTGATCTGGCGGATACCTCTGCCATTTTATGATTGAACGCTATATGCAGTTGTGAATTTGTTACTGTGACACATATGGGACTTTCAGTTTTATCCTGAAACCGAAAGCCTCTGGCATGAATAATTGATAAAAAATGGAAGCTAATGCTACTTATAACTAAAATATATACCAGTAAAATCCTATAAATTTTCCTGCATGAGTAATGTTGTTTTAAAGTAAGTTAAAGTAAACCAAGAGTGAAGGAACTGAATGTTGCAATCGCCTACTGAGCAATGATTCATACAAGTTCAAGGTTATGTTATCTAATGGAAACAAATAATAATGATGTTTTATTTTCTATTTCATTGATTTAGAGTTTTTTTTATTTAATTTTTTTTAAAGCTATTTAAAATTATTCAACTATATGTTCCCTTAGTTTCTCATTCGATCCATTTGTATTAATAATTATAAGAATATTGTCACTGTAAGTTTTAAGTATATTTCTTAGATCAATTCCTTTTAGGTAGCTTTCAATACAAAAAAGTCCTTCCAGCCTGTACCGGGAGGAAAAGGTAGCTTTCCTATATCTTCGTTTTAAAATTTGAGCTAATGTTACTCGAAAACAGCAAGCTATAAACAAAGAAACCGTGTACAAAAGATTCGTTAATACTGAATTTGAATAAGAAATTCGCCAAATTATTGAGCTATAGCCAAGTTGGCTTCATTTATGAAGACTTATAGAAGAAAAAGAGCACTTCCTTGCAAATGAAGCCAATAAACTCCGTTTAATAAAAATGCTCATTGAAAAACTGGAGCAAAACAGTTTTACTGAGAAGTAAGCTGTCAAGGATGCAGATACTATCATCGTGATGGAAGCCATCCAACTTGATCAGCAGTCAGAACGTGTCATCATAGTTGGAGAAGACATTAGAAGATATAAGTTGGAGAAGAAGAAGATCTGCTTTTGGCTGCATTTGCTCCAAACTCATCCACGATATACTTCTTGAAACCTGGGAAAGGACAGTCAGGTAATGTTTTGTGTTCACCATTAAGTTTCAAGTACTCGCCGATCGTGAATAGTAACATCCTATTCCTGCATGCTTTTAGTGGCGGTGATTCTACATCGGCTTTCTTCAGGCAGGACAAACTGAAATTTGTCAAGCTTTTGGAAAAACATGCTCGCCTACAGGATGTTCCAACTGTCTTTAATAACCAATATGCTACGCCTCAGGAAGTAAGTGCTGCGGGGCAGAAGTTTATTGCCACCTTATACAATCCCCAGTACGACGAAGCCACAACACTGCACAAATTGCGTACAACATATTTGCAAAATACCTTATGAAGACCCAATTTAACCTCGCTTCTCTGCCGCCAAGTGAAGATGCAGCGAAACAACATTCATTTAGAGCTTTCCTTCCGATCAATATTTGAAATGGAAGGGTGATGAATCCCACTGATTGGGGTTGGAAGTCATTCAGGCTTGGTATACTTCCAGTCACCACGAACATTGTAGATACCCCACCAGGGCTCCTAAACACTCTGTCATGCAAATGTGCAATGGTGGTTTATGTTCTTGTAGGAAGAACGGGGTTAAATGCTCAACTATATGTTACCACTGTAAAGGTGTGTCGTGCACAAATACCGCGGAGGAAGAAGACCCACAAACCGGATACGACGAAAAAGTAGATATGGACGAGGAGGCCTTCCATCTAGAGGAAGAGGAAAAAGAATGGACAACTCAAGGTCCAGCAAAAAAAAAAAAAAAAAAAAAAAAAAAAAAAGCTCTAAGTTTGATTTCCCTGCATTTCCTTCAAGTAACTTGAGTTGATTTTATTACCATTGCTATTATACTAATTTTTTTAAATAAATTATTTTTCTTGATTTTCTATTATTATTATATTTTTTTCCAACATTTTAAAAAATACATAATTTTAAGTACACATACAATTCTTTCATTTTTCAATTACCTATCCGTTATATTCATCATTTCATTGAATTTTTAAAATACAATCATTTATGCACCTCAAAAAATAATTTGCTTACAGACGACAGAATTAAAATTAATTTGGGGACATGGTATGGGGGACACATTTCAAGTGTAATCATCTGTTGAAAAGGTTGGTGAAAATCCCATATTGGTGTAATTAAATTTTGAAGATGTTAATTAAACAGTACCATTCAGCGATTTATGCATTTATACTGTTTTGTAAGTGAAATGATTGATTTAATCGATAATTGGTACTCAAAACACCAATTTTATGAGTTTTTTTTTTAGAAAAATTGGGAAAGTTTACTTTTTTGATTTAGCATATCTCGCTTATTATTGGTGGCATGTACTACTCAATATGTATTTTAATATGTACTACTCAATCGACGCAGAATTTTATGCTCTACAATTTGTAAATAAGGATGTTTTCTGTAAAGTGAACGGTTCTTGAGTTATTTGTGAAACACCGAAAAAAGTCTGAAAATTTTGAGGTTTTTGTGGTACTACGTCTAAAACTCACCAGGAAAAATGGCACAAACTTCAAATCCTTTCATTTGGATGTAAAACAAAGTGATTAAAGCAATTTCCAGCCTTCCGCGAATTTTTGGTTAGTAAAATCCTATTTTTACTGGCCTAATTTGTCCGGTTTCAATTCTCAGATTTCCACTTCCTCTTACGAGGGAATATCCCTAATTTTAACTGTGACCTTCTGGTTATATCCATAAACAAATATATGTGCAGTTTTGTTCAATTATACACTTCATACACTTGAGGACACACGAACACATGGACAGAGGGACATATTGTAAAAACGGGAATTACGGGATCTCTCACCCCTGAAACGTGTAAATCCGTCGAAACCCGGAAGTCGAAAAAAAAAATGGATTACAATACTTTCTTCTATTATAGATTAGAAGAAAGTAAAAATTATACGCACTATTACCCGAATATAACTCCGACCTTGATCTACCTGTAAAGTCAATAATAAAAACTTTGGCAGTTCAAGAATATTTGCGAAAGTGCACACCAGCAGATGAACACCAAGAGAGACGAATAGAAATCATAAATACTTTTCAAATATGTTGGGAAATGTTAACAAGGATATACTATGTAATCTAGAAAACTGTTTGTAACTATCGAAACCATGTTTAGTGAAAAGATTATATATTATTAATAAAACATACTGATCAATGGAAGCTGGTGTTAAGTTATGGCGTAATGTGCAAGATATGACTGTAGTGAATATGTTTATAAACAAAAGTTTCTTATTCTTATCCAAACGAGTAAAACGCTTTAGGATTCCTTTAAAGCAATGTCTATCGTTTACCATGCACTTTTGAAAATAGCAGTAGAATTGATAAAAAGCGCAGGGAAAGTAACTTTTTTGGTATCGTAACTCGGAAAACACCCGTTACATGGCTTTGAATTTGCTTAACTACATTCAGTGGTCATCTTAAGAGAGTGTTAGGCCTATAGAGGTGTTGTAGCCTTTAATTATCTACCATACTTACTTGACCTTATTCCAATAGACTTCTTCTCAAACCTAATTAAGCCCTAAAAGAAACGAACGATTTACGGATCCAGACATTTGAAGACGCATCACAAGAGTTGTACAGGCGATACCGAAACAGGGTTTTACCCAAAGTTTTCAGGAACTGTACAGTCGTTACTACCAAAAGTGCAATGCAAGCGAGAGGCATTGTTTCAAAGGTATATAAAGCATTTTCCTTGGTTTAGGTAAAAGAAACTTTTGTTTATGAACGAACACATTCACAGAACTTTATTGTCATACCTTGTACTTTATGCGAAATGTACCATGTTTAATTTCTTCGTATGATTTTTCTTTCTTATTTATTTTGCCTCTTTATTTTCTTTTTAACACTTTCTAACAAAGTTGGAAATTGTTTATGAATTCAGTTTGTCTGTCTGTCTATCCGTGCTCTAACTCGCGTAAATATACTCGGATTGCCATGCAGTTGATCGTATATACTCGTGTATAAGTCGACCCCCCCAATTCTTACGCAAAATTTTGGAAAAAATTGAATTTTCGTGTATAAGTCGAACCACATTTCTGGTAGTATATGTTGAAAAATAATTTTTAATCGAGGATTAAAAAAAATAAATTTTCATTAAATTAGTAACTTTTTTTTTTTTTTTTTTTTTTTTTTTGCGTTTCTAATCAGACTTTTTAACCCTTTAACGGACATTGGTTTCTCCACGAAACCACAAAATTTTAATTACGAAATTCAACAATGACAGCGGAATTTTAATAGAAATGTTTTCCATTTATTATGTGCGTGAAATATCGCTTTTTTCTTATATACAAATAAATTGTTTCATAATTTCCGGTGTCAATAATTTATTTCAACATTTTAGCAATTGAAGTGCTTTATCCGTTAAAGAGTTAATTCAACATTTTAAAATTGTATAATTATGTAAAACGGTAGAAGCTTAAACTATTTTGAAAGCTATTCACATCAATTTAACGATTACTTACTTTTTTTTATTTTCTTATTTTTTTGAAAAATCTATTCAAGCCTTATTTACAAGGGTAAACAACTTCTTAAACTGCTAAAATAGAGTACTTCTTTGTATTGTAGGACTTTTAGGAGAGACATCTAGAAGCATTCGCAAGTTGAACTCTTTTAAAAAAGGGGATTAAAATGTTGAAAGGAATGCCCCTGTATTTAAGGGAATTCTATCCCAAGAGAAAATGAGTGCAGAACAATTACAGAGACATTATTGTTGAGCCTTTTATTTTTATTTTTTTTTTATTAATCACCATTGTCCACTTTTAGCTGTCTGTCCAACCTAGACCCATATGTGATTAATTAAAAGACTTGCACATTCACCAATTATCTACGAAAAAAATATGACTCCGGTATTTCACTCCGCTATATATATTTTTTTTTACTTACTCGTGTATAAGTCGACCCCCCATTTTCAGCTCCCAAATTTTGTCTAAAATTCTTTGACTTATACACGAGTATATACGGTATGTTATTGAGGTTTACTATGACATGTTCGGTACAAAACTAGGCTGCGCCGCCAGGGGCTTGAGGAGCGCCCGGCACGTCTTCGACCACCGAACCCAAGTCCTGAGGGACTTATAACGCTCACGACCGGATTTGTCTCTTGTATGCGTTTCGGGGGTGATTGTTAGAACCTTATTACCCAGGTGAGTGACGACATAGGTCGCTACGACACGCGAGGATCCCAAAAACAGAGGAGACCTCCACAAAGACACCTGATGAATCACCGAGAAACCCCCGAAGGCTTTCGTCGCCGGAACTCAATAAAAGGAACCGGTCCCTAGGCCATATGCCGAGTTCTGCGGACGACTCTTGCTTTCCCTCGGCGGCCGAACGTCGAATCGTAGTGAGGGACGAGACGACTAGTTCATTTGCCGTGGTGACATGTTCGGTATTAAAAATGAAGTGAGCGACATTTATAGTTCATTTACAGTGACGCTCAAAAGAAATGCCTATGGGGAAAAATCGTTTGCGGTATATTAAATGATGTTACTTATTTCAAACATATTGAAATTGATATCTATCACTGAGGTGAATTACAAGATGCTTATTATAGATTATGGAGTACATAGCATTCATCGTTCATTTACAAGGACACACAAAATAATTTGTTTACACCACTGTCTATGAACAATAATTGCTGGAAGTGCGTTTTCAGTTGTGGCACGCGTTTTTAAATTTAACAATTTTTTTGCATATTGCTTGGTGTGCATAATTCTATAAATCATATACAGGGCTGCACAAAAGATCTCGAGTAGTGCATTGCCGTATATTGACGGAAATTGTCGAATGGTAATTTTCAACTGTGCTGTGCGTTTCCTAACTGAACTAAATTTTAGCATACAAAAAAATTCGGATATTTTTCCGATTATTAATAGTAATTACTGAAATTGGGTTTTCAAATATGTTATGCATTTTCTAAATTGTTTACTTACATATAATCTTTTACCATATTAATCTATGAAGTTTTGTTACAGTAGTCTGAATGTGTTGGAAAGTGTTTCATAATCTATGCTTAACGCAGGATTTTTCCGTTCTTGTTTAACTATGTAATCAGGCTAAGAATAGAAATCCGGACGGTAAAAGTTTGTCTTGTCTTTCTGGTCCTTTTTTTTGTTTTCTGCATTCTATATCAATTAAACATGTATGGATTAAATTGAAGTTCACATCATGATCATCACAGGCATCATCATCGGTATAAGAAATTACACGCACAATTACCCGAACACAACCCCGCCCTTGATCTACCAACCGCGTTACTTAATGGCTTATCTAAACATAGTTCTTTTATTCATTTAGAAAGAACATGGTTGTTCTTCCTGAAGGTTGACTTTTCCGTGACTTAAAACTTTCATATCTAGAATGGCAACATCACTGACCAGCTTTTCTAATCAAATAAAGAAATGTCTCCTAATAATAATTTTTTTATTAGTCCGACCAGAGATCACCATAGCAACATATTGCATCTTTTCTTCTAAGGAGGGAAAAATGTTTGGAAATAAGGTCAGTTATGCTTCAATGGCGAATATATCTTTCAAAGATGATCTAAAGACGTCCTTTGAGTCTGGTGGTATCAGTCAAAAAAATCGCATCCGTGACGGCTGAATGGATAAAGAAGATATTAGGATTCCGAAATATGTTGTGAAAGTTTTAGCAGAGAAATTGTAAGTAACGTGATTTCTGGATTTTTAATTTTTATTTTATCGGCTATATTAAAATTGCGTCTCATCTCCTCACTTCTGAAATGTTTAAGACCTTAATTTATATACCGGGTGATTCAAAAGCGATTGCTAGGGGGATTATCTCTTAAAACACTAAAATGATGGAAATATAGGGTGAAAAACCCCCAGTAACTGATACTTTAAGGATTCTTTCTTGTTCAAATCACTGTTACAAAAATATAAATCTATTTTATACTTACCTTTGCTTTTAAAAGTATAGTAGAGATATATTAAAAAATTATTGTTGGCAAAATTTTGAAATATTATACGTTTTATTATTGAAAAATTAATTTTATTCATAAATAGGGTCAAAAACTCCAGTAACTGACACCATCACTATTTTGGAACACCAATAACTGACAAGAAGTGAACCAGTGACCGACACTTTATTTCAAAAGATTAAAATGCTTAAAAAAACTTTATTATAAAAACAAAATATATTAATATTTATTATACAAAGTGGGATTTAGTAAGCTATGCTGTATTATTAGTAATGCAGAGTATATAGTAAGAGTATGGTAATATTTAGTACTGCATTATTAGTAATGCAGATATCCAATGAATGACATTTATGAACTAGTAACTGACATCTGGTGTCAGACACCGGTAAAATAATTTAAATTTTAATGGTGTTTACCACAAGATAAATTTAATTTATTACTACGCATTCTTAAACAGTTTAAATAATAGATTTAAACTTTCTTTAATATAACCAATAACTAAAATCTCTGTCAGAGACTGGTGAAATGAAATTCTAGGAACCAATAACTGGCACCCTCTATTAAGCTAAATTAAATAACTATAAACCCTAAATCACGGCCCTAATATATCATATGCATCTTTAAACTATTTTCTACAAAGATAACTTTAAGAAAAAAGTTTAGGGTCGTTGCATTACAAATCGATTAGAAAAACACTTCCTTAATTTTAGAAATAAGATAGTTGCTTCAAAATGGCACTTTTTGTATTCTCAAAAGTTTCTTCCTCGTTGAATATGTTCTTGGCCCTCTAGTGGTGAATAAATTGACTCCAAAATAAAAATAAGCGTCTCATCTACCACTAGATGACATTACTTTGCAGAATTTTGCAACAAAATGCTTATTTGAGTTAGATTTTTGCTCATGTGTCAGTTACTGGTTAAGTGTCATTAACTGGGGATTTCGCCCTACTTCCAATTGAAAAAAAAAAACAAAAAAAAAAAACATATACAATTCAAGTATAGCTTTTAAAAATGGCATTTGTTTTGAAAACGCAGTATAAATATATTTAAATGCGTAATTATCTCCAATTATATTAACCCCAATTATCCTAAATCTTATATACAGAATTTTTTCTTATCCTGCTTTTAAGAAATGTACTAAATTAATTAATTAAAATAAAAAAAATTTATACTTTCACCGCCAAAACTTACCCAGTTATGATACATCGAATTTTATGAATTTTCAGTGTTTTTTTGGTACTAAAAATCTAAAGACGCGTTTTTCGTGCTTTAAAATACACACGTGCATACACAGGAAAATAGAGAAAGAGGAATATACATTAAAGCGTGAATTTACAACATTTTAACCTTTTCTGCCCCGGTAGCGCTTTAAAATCCTATTAAAGAAAATTTTAATCTAAAATTTATTTAATATGACTCTAATAAGAAAATATTTTAGATTTCACGCAAAATACTTTGCTTTAGCACATTTATAAACCTCAGCCAACTTTACAATGCTAAATAATAATAATAATAAAAAATTATTTTCTCATCCATGCTGCTGAAAATGTGAACTCGAAAACTTTACCCTCAGAAAAAAGAAATTATGCCATTTACAGATAAAAGCGCGATGCATTTACGTTCATTACTTTATAAGAAATAATACAAGATTAAAAAATATATATATATTAAAAAAAATAATAATATAGGTATTTTGTTGTGACTATTTTACAAGTAACTTTTAAGAAAAAAATAAAACCGATTTCCAGGGATTGTTTTTTACATTCTTGAATTGACATTTACTCATTGCACGCCAATTGGTTTAATATGTGAGAGAGGCTTCGTAAAACAGAGTGTTTTTGTGACAGTCCTTTGTTTTACTACGTTTCCACTTATCCACATTAGCTCTGAAAACATTGTTGTAAATATTGACCATTTTGGTGATATATTAAAAATGTTTACAAGTCCCTATATATATACCTATGAAAATTGTGATACGACAGCTATTTTACAAATATAGTGTACCTTAACAATATATTCAAGTTTCGCAACATTTTGGTAATGTTTAACAAAAATAGCCGTAAAGTAATAAGAAAAGAGAAGGAGAGAGAGAAGAAAACAGGCAGAACGACAAACATACCTTTTTCGGATTTTGCTGAAATTAATATGGGACCACAACCAAAACGAGCATTCCTTTAAACTAAAAAAAAAAAAAAAAAAAAAAAAAAAAAGTTGCTGACGCTGCCGTTATTGAATCTTTTGTGTCTTTTTCACTTTCTCAGATCAAAAACCAACGCATATAAAATCATAAAAACTGGTAGTTTTATAGAGAAACGTATTATAAACTTCTTGAAGTAAACAATTTTTAAATCGAACACTTATTTTATGAACTATTTAATGCTGAAATTGGTCAAGATAGCTCAGTTAAATAAATTTTACAGGATTAAAAATCATGCCTAGCAATTTCACCATCTATTTCAGGCATATACTTGACTAAATTGTGGTGTGCAATGTCCAATTATTTTTTTTATTTTTTTTTTTCAATTTTGTTTCAATTTTGTTTTTTCAAAATTTCTTTATCTGAATATCTATATATTTAAAACGCTAAGCGATTTCTTTCGACAATCCGTCAGAACAAACTACTGCATCAAATCACACCATTCTTTTTTTAAATGAAAGATATTTCGACACAGATTTGTTATCGTGCATTCGTTTGTTCGAAAATTTAATTAATTAGCTGTAATTTTCAATTAAACATTTACTTCTGCTTATGACGTCATAAAGTCGACAACTCCCACTTTTGAGGGCATAGAGTTTATTCCCTGAACTCTGTGGTTCGCCAATCTTTTGACATTAGCTAATATCAACTAGGTAATATTTTAACATTGTAGTATAAAATCTTTAAAAAAAACTTAATTGGCTAGAATATAATCATAATAAAATATCTAAATGTAATCATATCAATATGAATAACAAATCTCACGTAAAATGTTGCAATTTAAATGATTCCAATTGAAACAAGATTTGGAGAGTTATCCCTGACGCTCAGCTAACATAAAAGTACCTATTTTATTTTATTTATTTACACACATATTCAATTTTATTATAAAACACCAGGTTGCCATACAAAGCAAAAATCGTCATTTAGGCGCCAAAAAATAACCCAGGTGCGTCTGCGATATATGTACTGATTTAATCAAAATTATTTTGTTTGCACCGCATATTGCAAAATTAATTAAATCCATGATTATTGCTTCTTTCTCGGATTAAAAATAAGAAAATTGGTACTTCTCTATTATCCCGTCGTCCACTTTTCATAACAAAAAACTATCGCCAAACTGTAACGCCAAATTAACGGGAGAACGTTGCCATTGAAATATCAAAATAAATAAATAAATAAAATACATGAATTTATGGACACAATTGTTATTTTAATTAATGAAATAACTAATAAATCAGTAAAACATAAGGAAAATAGATGCAAATCTCGAATTAAAAACCACTTGATGACGTAACAAACACGTATAATGCTTCTGACATCAAATAAATCGCACTTCATTTTCGGCGTTTAATTTTACAGTTTGGCGATAGTTTTTTGTTATGAAAAGTGGTCGACCGGATAATAGAAAAGTACCAGAAAATTTAATGTTTAACGAAATTCAATTAATTGATCGATCGCGAATTTTGGTTCTTTTCCGTTATACCGACACCATGCCATACATGTAAATATATGCTTGGCGACAATGGTGTCCGTATAATGGAAAAGTACTCAATTTTTTCTTAGTTCGGGCTATACCAAAAACAAACATTTTACAGGTAACAAAAAAATGGCTGCTTCATCAGCTGTTATGACAGCAAAGTTGGATAAAATCTAATAACCTGAATTTTACAACGTTTATGCGAAACACCACAGAGAACACACGCTATTTTTATATAAGTATAGGGTATATTTAAACGAATAAGAGAACTAACAACCTTCAATAATATAATGCATGAAAAAGTAAACAAATAAGGGATTCAGCAAATCATAAAATATGTATTTCTTAATATAACTATAAAATACACAAAAATATTCTGGTACCATCAAAAATATTCATTATCCCGTCGAAATTCCGTGCATTATCCCGTCGTCCCATTAAGTAAAAAAAAATTATATGCAAATTAGGTACTTTTCGGTTAGCCGGCGCCAGTAATATATATATATATACATAATAATAAACTCCAATGGAAAATTACTTGCAGAATCATTATCACAAAAGACAACCAAAATCTATAAACCACATAAATTCAATACTAGAAAAACAAAACTATATACATTATATATATTTGTATATATGTATGTATATACTATATATATACTATATATATATATATATATATATATATATATATACATATATACTTCATTGGCGTCCTGCTAACCGAAAAGTACCTCAAATAATTCGCCAAACTGTAGCGCCCAATAAACAAACGGAAGAATGTTGCCATTAAGTCTAAAAAAAAAGAAAAATAATAATAATAATAATAAATAATTAAGAAAAGCCCCATTTACTAAAGTATCATTTATCAGTAACTTTTAACAATAAAATTTACAATATATTAATGAAAACAGAATCAAAAATAATCTTGGATATTTATTTATTTACATTATTTCTCTTAATTACGGAAAAGGAATAATCATCCTGATTATGTAAAGGAATGAAGAAACCATACAAATAAATTACACTTGAAAACATTAAAAATCTCCTTATCTGCAGATTGATTTATTATTGTAAAAAAAATTCTTCATCTTTACATAAAAATTGGTTAGCTTAAAACAATGGATGCGTTTCAGAAGATATGGATTTGAAACGAACAATGATTAAAGAAGACACTTTAAAAATTTTGATCAAAACATTTTAAAACTTTTTTTAACGTCGAATTTCGACGGTGCGTTTGGGGAGATGCAATGCACATGCGCATAGGAGCTCATTCGGTTGCATTATCACAAAGGGGGAGGTTGTGTGCCTTATTTAATATGTTCTTTTATTGACTGAATATGAGATGAACGTAGGGATATGCTATTTGTATGATACTTCATAGGTTCAGTAAATTTTCTTTCTTGCCGTGAGGAATAGGGTGGTAATGTCAAACTGATTTCCATTTTGTTTACGGATTGTTTGTTTAGAGTTTGCATCGGAATTAATAACGTAATTCACTGGGGGATTTTTTTTAAAATAAAATATTTGAAAGTTTGTTTCATAAACACCCCTACTTATGTAATAAAGAAGCTTATTTAACTAATATTGTTATTGTAATTTTTTCCGTCAAGTTTTGACGGGTACCATCTAGTAAATATTTAATTCATATTTTGAAATAGCCATTTTTTATCTACTGTTGCCAGATTTTAAAAAGCCCGAATAACAATATTTACATAAACATCGTAATTTCAAATGAAATATGTTTTTACAAGTGAATATTAAACTAGTCGTTGGGGACCACCGTAATACTTACCCATCATGGATATGCATAATGTAAAATATTAAAATAAAAAAATGTGTAAACTACTTATAAAATGCATTGCAATTCAAATAAAATCGAGACTTGATGACGTCACAAACTTTAAAGGCTCGATTACTGAATTGCTTGAAATAAACATCCTTATAACTCCAAAAATAATAATCCTATTAACTAGCGGTTTATTGCATCTGATTAAGCGTCAAATTTCCAATTAAAATATATCTTTGAAGTGAATTTTGGATGAAATACAGGGTCATGAAAAATCGAAGAGTGTGGAAATAGGATTCCAAATATGTCGGCAACTAATTATCCGATCGACTTCATGCTTTATGCAAAATTTATGTTTTTTTATTGTCTTTTATATTCATTTCTTAAAATGACCAATTTCAAAAATTTTTATATACCTTTTATCAGAACGAATATTTCGAGAATCTGAAAAAAATAGTTCCGGTTAATCAAGGTTATTGAAATGAAATAGGCTTCTCCCCATTATTACATACTAAGTACATACCAAATAGCAAGTCTCTATCTCAATTTTTTCGGGAGATAGAGCGTTTACAGACACACAGACACACACACAGACACACACACAGACACACACACAGACACACACACAGACACACAGACGGACGGCAAATTTTTTTTCCCTAAAAATATGTTTTTCGGAATCTCCAGTGTCTGAAACGTGTAAATCCGTCAAAAAAAATTTTCGATTTTCAAAACGATTACAAGACTTACCCTATACTACGTATGATGGGTAAGTAAAAAGAAAGAAAACTTTGAAGTTATTAAATTATTATGTGCGAAAAGCATTTGATGGTGAAAATTACGTCATATTTAAAACAATATGTGCATTTTCATACGTTGAAGTACTTTTTAATGATAAATGGATCACTGATAAAAGAAAAAAAGAAATAAAATCCCAAACGAAAAAAGTTTATTTGAATATCAAAGTATTTTTTTCTAATTTATACTCGCAAAAAATAAAAGCTGCTATTGGCGAGATAAGAAGTATACTGTTAGCGAGATTTGCGCCCAACTAATATAAGAGTACCGAAAGTCGTCTTTCAGATCTAGGAAATTGAAGAACCAGAGATAAACTTTACTAGAACTGTTTGTGAATAATGGATATTTAAGAATCTAAACTCTAGGTCTAGATCGTCTGAAACTGTAGAGTGTAGATCAACAAAATGCTCGACTGCAAAATGTACTGATCAGAATTTCTAGAACGAGGGAAATATTTAGACAGGTGGATTTAAAGCTTGCAGTGTTTAACTAAGATTAAAGTTATTATTACCAATTACACCCATATGTAAATGTTGGAAAAAATGGATGCAGTATGTCAACACTGTCGCTGTATTTTTTAGACTATTCAAATTTTGTTTATATAATTCAGAAGGCCCTCGAGGTTACCAAGGGCAACGCCAGGCGGCACTGCTACTTATACATACACTTCAAACATTAAAGAAGGATTTTCCTTGTTTTGGTCATGATTAGTTTAATAGTGTTTCTGAAAGAGTGTGCTTTAATTTTTGATTGAGTGGAATAGAAAGTTGGTAAAAATTGCACCAGTTTGACCGCAAGCATATAGTGAATACTTTAAATTTGAGAATGAAAAGTTTTTTCCTTGAAGGTGATTACGATTTTATTTGTTTTTTTTTTTTTTTAAATTTCTATATATATATTTTTAACACTTTCCAACCAAGTTGAAAAGTGTTTATGACTTCGGTTTGTCTGGCCGTCTGTCCGTGCTCTAACTCCCGTAAATATGCTCGGATTGCCCTGCAATTTTTATATGTTATTATCGTTATCTATAGCCTGTTCCCTATTTCAACTGACGGTTTATTTTAATGATGTTACACAATTTCAAATACCTTGTAATTGATATATATCACTAAGGTGCAGTACAAGAAGCTTAATATGGAATAGGGTGTGCATAGCACTTATAGTTACTTTACAGGGACAGTCAAAAGAATTCCGTTACATTACGTCTATGGAGAAAAATCGTTTGCGGTTTAATTAAATAACGTTTCACTATTTTAAACGCGCATTGAAATTTATATATATCACTAAGGTGCATTACAAGAGGCTTACAACAGAATATTGTGTGTATAGCAGTCATCGTTCATTTACAGGGACATACACAAAAGAATTCTCTACTGTCTGTTAACAATAATTCTTGGAAGTGCGTTTTAAGTTGCTGAACGCGATTTTAAATTTAACTCACTTTTTGTCTATTACTTAGTGTGTATAAATTCTGTAGATCATATACAGGGCAGCACAAAAGTTCGCGAACACATTTCCTTTTATTGACAGAAACTCCAGAAGGAGAGTTTTAAACTGTGCTACGCGTTTCCTAACTAAACTGAAATTTAGCATCCTATGTAGTATATATACAAATCGATAGATCATATACAGGGCTGAATAAAAGTATTCGGATATTTTCCCAAATATTGAATACTAGCTGACATGCCCGGCGTTGCTCGGGGCCGTGATAATAACTTTAAAAATACCTAAAATCAATGTTGAATGATTTTATATTTTTAAATGAAAATCTATCCAAACGAACTGAAGGACAATCATTATAATTATTACCGATATAATGTCGATTTAATTTCTGACGTTTTGATATATTAAACTTTCAATTCTGATCAAAAGTTCCTGAGGAAACCTAAATAATATAAAGCGTTCCCCCACATTTCCTCTTTTAAACTCAAAATAATATACAGTATTGGCCCATTTATTAGTCCCATTCGAAAAATTTGCCCAAAACCTTGTCTCTAAGATGATTATATTAAATTAAATAAAAATCATTCACTCGTTGCATCATAATTCACTTTTATATTTTAACAGAATAGCAACGCTATGCTACTATAATTTGTGACTCGTGCTATAGTCAGTATACGTCAGGACACATGGCCGTTATCATTATCTTTTTACGCGTGAAGATTTCGCCATGGTACTCCATTGTGAAATTTGGTAATTTTTGAATTTCAATATTTGAAAAATGGTATAATCATTAGATTTGAAATTTATATCAAATAAAACACAATTTTTTATCTTTCTAACGCAGTTTATCTAACAATTTTCTGAGAAATACTTTTCGAGCTATTAATTTTTTCAGTAACTTCAAATGTTTCATTTTCCGAGATTAATCTGTGGCAACGATTATCAAAAATCCCAGTCGTCAGCAACGCATACCTTTTTATTAAAGAGGATGTTGGAAATTCCTGAAATTACGTTTTTAAATATGTTATGCGTTTTCCAAATTGTTTACTTAGATGTTATCTTTCAGCTTATTAAACGGTAATGATTTGTAAAATTATTTTGGAAGCGTTGGAAAGTGTTACATAATCTATGCTTCACGCATGATTTTTCGTTCTTGTTTTTTTTTTCATGAAATAGATATAATTATGTAATACATTTTCAAATGTAAAGTCTTAAAAAAATTAAAATATAATTTTTATCTATTAAAATTTATTCAATTTGAACCATATTTAGAAATTGATATATTTTCTGAAAGATTATGTTTTTCCTTTTTGAATGCAGAAAAGAATAAATACCAATTTGTCTCCAGTATTTACACACACACACACACACACACACACACACACACACACACACACACACAAAATGTTTATATATAAAAAAAAGTAATACATTTTTAAAGAATAAAAAGTTCTCTTTATGAGTACTTTTTACTAGAAGAATAATGTTTCCAAAATTTGCTTTCCAAAGAAAAAAACTCTGAAGACAATCAATACAAGTTTCAATATATCACTGAAAATAAGAGTAGGAAGTACCACAAATTTTATATAGAAATTTCGATACCTCAGTTTAAATATGACAAAATAAATAAATAAATAAATAAATAAAAACATTTTACAATAATATAACTTAAACTTTCATTTAATATACATATATTACATACATTTAAAATGTATGTAATATATAATTACAAATAAATTAAAAATGTATGTAATATATAATTACAAATAAATTTAAAAAGGCATATTTAAATAAATTACTTTCACTCATTTTATTTAAAATACAGAAAAAAGTAACGAAACTACAAACGAAAACATTGTATTACAATAACAAAGTACTTTTTTAATTTATACTCACAAAATTACCAAAGTTAGAAAGGGTCAAATATTAAGGAATTTAATTTCAAATATTAAGGACGAATTTTTCTCAATTCACTGTTTTGGACATAAATATTTTAAAAATGTTTCTCAAAAATTGCGCTTAATTTGTGCTTGATATTTAATTTTAAAATATTTTTTTTAATTTTTTTTTTGTCTTGATATGTATATTTATAATACATTTTCAAATGTAAATTCTTAACAAAAAATCAAATCTAATTTTTATAAATATATATATATATATATATATATATATATATATTTTGTAATTTTAGCTAAATTGAGAAATTGACATATCTTCTAAAAAAATAA
The DNA here is from genome assembly GCA_963931845.1 of Maratus michaelseni. Taxonomy (NCBI): domain Eukaryota; kingdom Metazoa; phylum Arthropoda; class Arachnida; order Araneae; family Salticidae; genus Maratus; species Maratus michaelseni. The sequence goes on from OZ007593.1 coordinate 174,499,629, forward strand.
CGTTCTTTGTATTATTTTTTATTTTTGTATACAGGAAAGAATAAATGCCAATTTCTTTTTATTATTTACAAAAAATGTTTATTTAAAAAAGAACTATTTTCTTAAAGAATAAAAAGTCTTTTTGTGAGTACTTTTTGCTAGAATAATTATATTTTTAAAATTTTCTCTTAAAAGAAAAAAAAATCCTGAACACATATTAATCAATATATGACTGAAAATAATTGTAGGAAGTCTCACATATTTTATAGAAATTTAGATATATTAGTTTAAATATGACGAAATAAGATATATGCCTTTCACTCAATTTATTTAAAATACAAAAAAAAAAAAAAAAAAAGTAATAAAACCACAAACGAAAACATTTTATTTCAATAACAAAGTACTTTTTCTAATTTATACGCACAAAAAATTACCAAGGGTCAAAATATTAAGGAATTTAATTTCAAATATTAAGGAATGTTTTTTTCTTAATTATCTGTTGTGGGCATAAATAGTTTAAAATTGTTTCTGAAATAGTGAGCTTTAATTTTTGTTAGGGTGGAATGGAAAGTTATCAAAAATTACACCAGTTTGACGCAAGCAAGCATTAGTGATTTTTTTTAGATTTTCATAATGTAATTTTTTCCTAAAAGGTGATTAAGATTTTATTTATTTTTTTAATTTCTAAATATTTTTTACTTTTTTTTTTCTCTTGATATGTATATTTATAATACATTTTCAAATGTAATTTTTTAAAAACAAACAAACATAAAAAAAACCTAATTTTTATAAATAAAAATTTATTAAATTTTAGACACATTTAGACATTAATATATCTTCTGAAAAATAACGTTATTTGCATATCTTTTCATTCTTAAGTACAGAAAAGGATAAATATAAATTTGTCTTCAGTATTTACAAAAAAAAAAAAAAAAAAAAAAAAAAAAATGTTTATGAGTAATTTTTACTAGAAGAATAATAGTTTCAAAATTTCAAAAGAAAAAAAATACTAAATACAATTTAATCAATACATGACAGAAAATATTTGTAGGAAGTCTCATACATTTCATACAAATTTAGATATATCAATCTAAATATGACGAATCCTAAAAATTCTAAAATAAATGAACTCCTTAGATAACCACAGACAGTAAGACATAAGAGCTACCGTATTTTCTGGTGTAAAACTTGAATTTTCAAACCACCAAAACGCAATGAAAATTCAAGGGTCGACATATTGAATAAAAAATCAGACATGCGATGCTCGCGGTTGGAAACTGTAGCGATACTTACGAAATAAACGCCAATCTTTTCTTTACTAACACGACTCACAAAATTTATGAGTTTCCAACATATTTTTCACGAATTAAACTAATCGTTGGGGGCCACCGTAATACTTACCCATCATCGATATGCATAATATAAAATATGAAAATAAAACATGTGTAAACTATTTATAAAATGCATTGCAATTCGAATAAAATCATGGCTTGATGACGTCATAAACTATAAATGCTCGATTACTGAATTGCGTAAAAGAAACACCCTTATAACTCCAAAATTAATAATCATATTAACTAACGGTTTACTGCATCGGATTAAGCGTCTCATTTCCAATTAAAGTATATCTTTGAATTCAAATTTGAATGAAATACAGGGTCATGAAAAATCGAAGTGTGTGGAAAATAGGATTACAAATATCTCGGCAACTCATTATCCGATCGACTTCATTCTTTGTGCAAAATTTATGTTTTTTTATTGTCTTTTATATTCACTCCTTAAAATAAACAATTTCGAAAATGTTTATGTACCTTTTATCAGAACGAATATTTTAAGAGTCCGAAAAAAAAAATAGTTCTGGATAATCGAGGTTACTGAAATTCAATAAGCTTCTTCCCATTATTATATACTAAGTAACATACCAAATTTCAAATCTCTATCTCAATTTTTTTTGAGATAGAGCGTTTACAGACACACACACACAGACAGACAGACGGCAATCTTTTTTTCTAAAAATATGTTTTTCGGAATTTCCAGTGTCTGAAACCTGTAAATCCGTCAAAAATTTTTTTTTCGATTTCCAAACCGATTACAAGACTTACCCTATACTACGTATGATGAGTAAGTAAAAATATATTATTTTCTGTAATTATATATATATATATATATATACATATATATATATATATATATATATATATATATATATATATATATAACGAAAAAAGAAAAAAATATGCGTCGCGCATAGATTATGAAACACTTTCGAACACATTCAGCAAACTGTAACAAAAACTTCATAGAACTCGTATGGTGAACGATGATGTCTAAGTAAACAATTTGGAAAACGCATAAAACATTTGAAAATTCAATTTTGGCAACTATCAGCTATAGTAGGAAAAGAATTCAGAATCTTTTGAGAATCTCTATGTATGATCTATTGATTTGTACAAATAGAACATATTATATTAAAATTTAGTTCAGTTTGGAAATGTTTGAAAATTTCCTTTCAGTAATTTCCGTAAAAAAAAAGGAAATATATTCAAATCCTTTTGTACAGCCTTGTATATAATGTATATAATTTATACACCACAAAGCAATATGCAAATAATTGTTGTCTTTAAAAACACATACCACAGGTGGAAATTCACTTCCAGCAGTTATCGCTCGTAGACAGTACAATAACCGAATTTTTTGTGTGTCTCTGTATATCAGTGATAAATGCTATGCACATTCTATTCAACAGTAAGCATCTTGTTGTGTACTTCAGTGATATGTATGAATTTCAATTCGTTTGAAATACTGTAACATCATTAAAATAACATTGCAAATGATTTTTCCCCCCATAGACCATAATGTAACGGAATACTTTTGAGTGTCCCTGTAAACGAACGATGAACTTCACTCAACGAGCACTTCACTTTCAATACCGACCATCCCATAGTAAAAAATAACATATATCAATTACATAGCAATCCGACTATATTTACGCGAGATACAGCTCGGACAAATAGACAGACAAACAGAATTCATAAACGTTTTTCAAATATGTTGAAAAGTGTTAAAAACAACAAGATTTATTTTCTTTTAGAAAAGTTTAATACTTGAATTAGAGGAATATTTGTGAAAGGACATCAAAAGGGCATTCTAAAATTATTGTATTTTAAGATATTTTAAGTGAAAAATTTTGATACAAAGAGGGATTTATTTCAAATAGAGGTTTGATCTTGCAAATTATTCATCAGGAAAATTTAAATTTACTTTAAGATTCACAAAGTTCTGGGTAATCTTCCTGTATTATAGAATCATCGCACTGATCCCAAACTTCAACAGGAGAAAGACTATGGAGTAAATATAACTCATTTCTTAAAAAAAAAAAAAAAAAAAAAAAAAAAAAAATCACCGCAATTTTTCGTTTTCTTTGATGATTTTTTACACGTGACTTTTTTCCAAACACGTTTATTTTCTTCATAGATAAAAGTAAAAATAAGTTTTTTTTAATGCACTTTTTTATGTGCAGTCAATATTTAAATTGAAAACCACGTGTAATTTCCTGACTACAGTTCATGATTTTTCCAAAAAGAATTACGTTATAATACATTAATTTGGCGTGAGCACGGAATACGATTATGGAAAAGTCACAGTTCTTTTAACGCTTGGTAAAAAGCGCGAATTTTTAAAAAATTATATGAGTGAATTAAAAAAAAATATATAATTGTGTCCTTCTTTTAGATATGGCAAAAAGGAAAGAAAAAATCACCATTTCAACTAATACCTACTCGGGATTTGTAAATTGTTTTTTCAACGTATAAGCATCAAATAGCAATTAATATTAAACTGTTAACTGATAAAAGTGTTTTTTAATTACTGCACTCTTTATTTTTTATTTATTTTTCTACTTTTTAGTGTTTAAAATATTGCACTGTTCCAGTTTCACAGTCAGTTGACCTTTTTTCGACGCATAGTTAAACCCCTTGTTTTTGTAACTCGTATACAATTATAAACATAAAGAATAATTGACAATTTACCACCTGTAGCGGGCTAACAAATACACAAACACATAAATGTTACTTTTTTTTAATATTTGTATAAATTAGAATGATCAAGAAGAAAGTTCTTTGATGGCCTCAGCATGCACACTAGTTTAGTCAATTTTTTTCCCCATTTGTTGAATACCATGTCTCACTTACAAAACAAAACATATTTACTGAATTCAATTATGAATTTTGCTTCTTTTAATCCTATCAAAATTTTAATTCTATTGCTTACAAATGTGAACACTAATCATCCATTCATTATACATTCCTTTCTTTTAGGCGAGAGTTCGTCGAAGATAACGAAAAATCTTTTAAATTTCATCCATGGCAAGTCACTTCAACCTTGAACAAAATACAGAAGGTGCGTTTGATTGATATTTACATTATTTCAATGTATAAGAAAAAAAGAGTAGATTTTAAAACTAGTGAGTCAATTTTATAGATGTCCTGCTAAACTTTTCAATACAAACTTTTTACTTTCCAAAAAAAGAAAGTATTGTAATCATGATTTGTGTGTGTATGTTACAGACGAGTTCGGGCTCTTTTTTTTTTGGAGCCCGATCCCGTCTGAACCCGAAAAATTATGTATCATCAGAGCCCGAAACCGAAAGTACGCAGTAGAAAGTTATTAATAACATTTGAAAGGTGTTTCAACGTTAATTTTATCATTTAAAAATTCCTTATTACATAGAAATAACTATTAATCCTAAATTCTACCCCATGACGATGTTTTGTGATTTACATGTCTCTGCAAATGTGTTTAAAATGGCAAATTCGTTTTTTATACCGAATTACTTGCAGAAGTCTATAAAAGTCACAATTTTTATTCTTTTAAAATATCATATGTACTAACTATGGTACTAACTTATGGGCAGAAAGACACGAGTTTTGTTTTCTAGTAATTCTGAAAAAGGACTTCAGACAGAAATAGAGGATAGACAAGGGATATCCCATGGCTTCTTTATGTTATCAATACTGACTGTGAAAAGGCTCCAGAATCAGATGGAACATTTCTCCTTAAATCATATCAATAACAATTCAGTCCCCCTTTAAACTACAGGATCGATCTGGAAACTGGAGAAAACGTAGAGGATTGTAAAACAATCTAAGGAAACTTAGGCTACATTCTTGTTCCTCAAATATAATCTTTTTTTTTCTTTTTTAATTTATGACTAAATTTTTTTTTTCTTTGAGCCCTAGCCCGTGAACTGGTATAAAAATCGTGCCTCAGCCCCAGCGGTCTCGGGTTTAACCGTCTCATCTCTAGTGTGTGTGTGTGTGTGTATACGTGTGTGTGTGTGCGAATGAACACTATAACTTCCAAGCGGTACTTTTGATTGAACTCCTATTTGGCAAATACAGTAGCGTTCAAATTAATCGCAACACTCAATGAAAAACAGCAAATTTCTCTTAATACGCAATTTATTTTAAAGAGTGCAGACTTATTTTATTTTCATAGTTGATATGTCCTCCCTTGTTTTTTATTACCTCCTGACAACGTTTAGACATTGATTCAACTAGTTTTTCACATGTTTCTTTCAGTTCATTATCATGAAACCATATCTTGATTAGTGAAGAAGTCATAAACGTTTTCGTTGTGCAGTCTTCTTTGGCAAGTTTTTACTTACAAATTGACCAGAGATTTTCGATTTGGTTTAAGTCTAATGAGTTACCAGGCCATTGAACAGCATTTGTAGAACTCTGAGCAGAGCAGTTTTGCATTTTTTTAGATGTATGGCAAGGTGCAAGATGGTAAAACTCTTCGCGCCGGCTGGAAACAATTTCTGTAAGAGTGGAACCAATCTTCTCTGGAGTAAAGATATTAACGTATCAGAATTCATCATTCCTTCTATTGGAACCAATAGTCCAGGTCCATGAAAGTCTATACTTGCCCAAAACATTTTCTTTGGAGGATGTTTTGGATGAAAAATTATTTATAGCCGGCCACGGGATTTTCCAGCAAGACCTTGAATCTTGTCATACATCTATAAGAATGTAAAACTTCCTAGCTCAAAGTTGTATAAATGTTCTTAAATGGCCTAGTAACTCATTAGACTTAAACCATTAGATTGAAAATCTCTGGTCACTTTGTAAGCAAAACCTTGTGAAAGGAGACTACAGTTAAAACGTCTGTAATGTCTTCATTAATAAAAATATGGTTTCATGACGATGAACCGAAAAAAAAAACAACAAAAAAAAAAACATCTGAAAAACTATTTGAATCAATACCTAAAACATTGTCAAGGGTTAATAAAGAACAAGGGAGGATATATCAACTATTAAAATAAACCAAGTCTTCACTCTTTATAATAAACTGTGTATTATGAGAAATTTGCTGTTTTTCATTGAGTGTTACGATTAATTTGAGCTTTACTGTATGTTGATCTGACGGAAGAAAGGTATAGATTTTCGAAAAGAAATTGGCCGACAGATTAGGTATTTAATCCATTTTTAAAACATTTCGCAATCATTTTTATAGGTAGATCACCGAAAAAAATGTGACACACTGTAAAGATTTTTTTTTTAAATAAAAAAAATTGCCAGCCAGGACGCCAGTAAAATAATGTTTTTATTACGGAATTAATCTGTCTTTATTAAGAACTTTCTGTTATTTTAACAGATTTTGTCAGTAAGTTCATAATAAGTACAGATTTATTTTCGTAAACTAAACAGTTTTTTACTGGCGTCCAGGCTGGCAATTTTTCCAGTAAATGCAGACGTAACGTCTCCGGCTTCAAAACGGAGGTCTAGCGTTCGAATTCAACCGATTACATTGTGTCCAGAAATAATATATATATTGTTCTATACGGATAGTAAGAATACACACTCTGAAAAGAGTTATCGTGGAAAAGAAAAAAGAAAAAAGAAAACCCAGTAAACTGCGACTTTTAACACAGAACGACGGACGCGACGGAACAAAAAGTCTATGAAAGTTGCATCATTTTGATGCTATTCTAGAAATCTTTCACTATTTTAGAATGAAAATGTACTTTTATGACGTCATTTTTCACTGGCGAAAGCTTTCCGCCGTTCTATATTGGGCATTTATTGCAGCAGAGTTGACAAAAATACAGTGTTATTGCGTGAAACCATCAGCTTTGATTGGAGGGTTTCGGATGAACTGTAGTTTAGATTGGAGAATTTTTCTTGATTTGAAGAAAAATTAACAATTTGAAATTTCGTTCAGAATAAAATATTATTACAAACAACTCTGCGAATATTGTCTAGTTCATTACATAAATTATTTTCAGTACGTACTAAAAAGGTTCGTCTTATGAAAAAGGCTGAAATTTTATACGTAATTGGAGAATAGGCATTATTTGGTATAGTAGTTTGAATAAAATAATTAAAGATAATATAATTATTTAAAGATAATATACCGGGTGCGCCATAAATTCGTTAAAATAAAAAAAAAATCATTGAAAAGGAACAAATGATGCTAAAAAATTGCCGTTTCTACGAATGGGATTAGAGAGAGAGAGATCGGATTTTTTTTAATATAAAAAAAGTTGTGGTTAAAAAAAATTCCGATAGATGGCGCTGGCATGCATAAATATGACGCAGATTTGTGCAAATCAGACTGTCAATAAAATATCTCGATGCACATCATTCTTCATTCAATGTCAGTGGCATGCTTTCATTACCAGATCAAGTATTGTTGGTTAAGCTCTTTTACAAGAAGGGGAAATCAGCAACCGGTGCATTGCGAATATTCCGCACGACAAAAGGATTGAAGACGAAAAAAGGGCCCGTTTCATGTACTGGGATACCAAAGCTTATCAGACGGTTCTAAGAAACGGGTGTTTCACTATAAACCTAATTTGCATACATATGCTTCATATTATGCATGTCAGCGTCATCTATCGGTAATTTTTTGAACCACAACCTATTTTTTGTAATTAAAAAAATCCGATCTTTCTCTAATCCCATTTTTGCAAACCGCAATTTTTTAGCACCATTCCTTTTTAGCATGTTCCTTTTTAATGAATTTTAAAATTTTAACGAATTTATGGCTCTCTCGGTATTATTAAATAATAATTATATAAAATATTTTTACTGTTTTATTTACTGGTTTATTTAACATCTTTTAGCAATTAAGTATATTATCTCTGGCTGTTCAAATTTGTTATATGTTTACTATAATGCTAGCTTAGTTTTTTATGCATGTAATTGTGGCCATAAATCACACATAACTACAATGTTACGTGTTTACGTTTTTAGAGCATACATTCGGGGCTTCCTGAGAGAGCCATTCACCATTTACACGACACAGGGACAGCTGGAGAAATCATGAAATTTTCAAAGGAAGTAAGTGTAAAATCCTACGTTATCCGCGCGAAGACATTCCCAAGTTGAATGTTAAACCAATGACAACGTTCTTTTCAAATTTCTCGTTTGCATTTCAATACCTTTAACCCTTTCAGACACAAAGTACTTCCATTACTAAAATCTTGAAAAGATTGAATGACACCAGGATGTAAAAAAAAATTATTTTATAATTATAAAAGCTTTTCTTCGCGTACATTATAAAAGGCAAAACATCATTTCAAAATTCTGGTGCCGTTGTGGCATTTTGTTATTTAAAATTAAGTGGGACAGAATTTAACCCACCATGCCGGAAAGGGTTAAACGATTAGACTATCGGAGGTCGATGCTCAACCGACTATCTTCGTAGTTTTTCGATTTTGGTTGCACTTTTTTTTTTTTTTTTTTTTTTTTTTTTTTTTTTTTGTGAGGATACTTTTAATTTGGGAATCGGTTCTGAGACTGGAAATGAAAAAAATAAATAAATAAAATAAAATAAAATAAAATAAAATAAATAAATAATCCTCACAAAAAAAAAAAAAAAAAAAAAAAAAAACGCAACAAAAATTGAGAAAGTAAAAAGATACCCGGTTAGACATCAACCTCAAATAGCTAAAAAATAATGAAATGTAAAATAGAAATTTGAAAAGAGCGCGCTGCCACTTGTTTATAATTAATTTACAAGTGACTACGCGTAATTTGTGTAAGGCTCTAAAGTCTTTCTTTTATAAGAATTTTTATAAAGTTGTCATCCAATAAAACTTGTATGACAAATATGATAAATATGTAATTTTCTAATGCAAGTTTCGTAAGTTTTTCTAGAAGGTAATTATTTTAAGGAAATATGGCCAGAACTGGCTATTGATAAGTAACATTTCTAAACCATTGTTCTCTGCTCTGCAAGATGCTGAAGATATATACACTACTTGAGACATGATCTAATTTCCTCTTTCAGTCACGTGCTAAGCAGCAGTTTATAAACATGTTCCTTAGAAGTTAATTGCATCCCCCCCCCCCCGCATTTTGTGATATTTGGTGTTTACCCGCCATATTAAAGTATATGCAAGAAGAACTTTTAAACAAATACTTTTATTTTCATTCTTATTAACACTTTCCAACATAGTTGAAAAGTGTTTATGAATTCGGTTTTTTCGTCTGCCTGACTGTCTGTCCGCGCTCTAACTCAGGTAAATATACTAGGATTGCCATGCAATTGATATATGTTATTGAGGTTAACTATGGCGTGTTCAGTATTGAAAATAAAGTGTGTAGCGTTTATATTTTGTTTACGGGAATATTCAAAAGAATTCCGCTACATTACGGTCTGTGGTGAAAAATCGTTTGCGGTATATTTTAAGAATGTTACACCATTTCAAACATATTGAAATTGATATATATCACTGAAGTGTACTACAAGAGGCCTACTATATAATAGAGTGTGCATAGCATTCATAGTTCATTTACAGGGCTACACAAAAGTATTTGGTTACAGTACTGTGTACAATAATTGCTGGAAGTGCTTTTTTAGTTGTGGTATGCGTTTTTAAATTTAACTCATTTTTTGCATATTACTTGGTGTGTGTAAATTCTATAGATATTACACAGGGTGGCACAAAAGATCGCGAATATATTTCCGTTTATTGAAGGAATTTACTAAAGGGGAATTTTCAATTGTGCTATGCGTTTCCATGACTGAACTAAAGGATCAGGATCCATAAGCCGTGTTTTTGGCCCATGAAATAAGATTAAAATTCGATTTTGTTATACTGACTTAATTATTTCATCACTTTTTAATATTAGAAGGTTTATCCTGTACGATTTCAACAATAGTTTTTGCATTTTGTTCGGATTTATATATAATTTACACAAGCTCAAAGTTTGTATATTATTTGTAGTTTTTGATGAAAAATACGCAATTTCGCCTAATTTTACCTCAATTTTTAATATATTTTTTAATATTTTATTATGAGCGCAGCTTTGCAACACTTTTATTTTTACATATATTGCACATTTTGATGTATTTTATAATATATGTAAAGAAGAAAGTGTTGCACGATTGCGCTCATATAAATAATTGAGGTAAAATTAGGAGAAATTGCGTATTTTTCATCAAAAACTACGAATAATTACGAACTCTGAGCTTGTGTAAGTCATATAAATCCGAACAAAATGCAAAAACTATTATTGAAATCGTACAGGATAAAACTTCTAATATTAAAAAGTGAATTAATTAAGTCAGCATAACAAAATCGAGTTTAGGCTTATTTCAGGGGCCAAAAACACGGCTTATGGACCCTGATCCTTTTAGCATGTTACAAATATGATATATTTGAATTACCTGTATATATAGAAATCTAAAGATCATATACAGGACTGCAGATAAAAAAATCGGATATTTTTTCGACTATAGGTAGTAATTGCGGAAATTGGGATTTTAAATATGTTAAGCGTTTTCCAAATTGCGTACTTAGACGTCATATTTCACCTTATTAAACGGTGAAGTTTTGTTAAAGTATCATGGAAGTGTTGGCGAGTGTTTTATAATCTATGCTTGATACATGATTTATCGTTCTTTTCTTTTCTTTTTTTAATGTTTGTTTTGATATTCATCCAAAAATCGTATGTTTATTTATCTGTTTGGGTTTTTAACTTTTGTAAAAATACGACAACCGCCATGAAATTTGAACATGTTGTTAAGATACACAAAACTATGATATGCTAAAAAGAGCAATTGTGTGATATAGATTTTCTATAGGGATACACAAAGTTTGCAATATATTATCAACTTTTGCCTCACTAATACGGCCCAAAAGTCTTTCAAATATATACAGTGACGCACAGAAATTCAAATATATTATAATTTTCGGCGATGCTTGTTTAAATAATTTATGTAGTGTATTATATTATACTGTAGTCCGGATTGTAATAGTTTGTAGTGGTTTAGTATGGCATAATGCAAAAAATAAAATAAAAAATAAGAAGATGTTCGGTTTTATAGTATAAGGCTGAATGTAAGAATAGGCTTTCGTTTTATGTAAAAAATTGATAAAATAATAAATGACCAAGTAGAAAATATACAGCTACCTCAGCTCTTGTTGAATGTAATATATTTTCATGGTTTGTTTAATGAGATTGATTTCTAAATCATACTGGTAGTGGTAGCATTAGAATGGTTAGAATCTCTGCTGGTAGCATTAGGAGAGTGACACCATTAAAGTAAAAACTGTTCATATAATTTAATATTGTATTTTTTTTTTCTGATTACTTGAAGAAAGGTTATTTATACATTACAACTCTTCTGTTATTTAGCTATTTTTAGATATATTCGTAATTACTAACAATAACATTATTAGTTTCATAATTGAATAATAATTTCCAGTAATTCAATAACATAGACTTAAAAAAAAAAAGGAAATATGATTTCCTCTTTCATAAAAATTAAAATATCAAAATTAAAATATCATTTTTTTTTCTTTTTAACAATGAGTTTATTTTTGAATAAATATAAAAGTAAAAATAGTTTAAAAAAAAGCCCGCTTTTATAAGTATTCAATGTTCATCTTGAACATCACACCTAATTTCTTGACAGCAATTAACGTTTAAAAGTGGATCCGTGCGAGGATTTCGCACTGTAGCCCAATAATTTTTAGATGCAGGTTTAAACTACTAAAGAAAATTTAAGGATTACAAATATCTGCAAACAACATTAGTGAAGCCCAGAATATCATCTCATTTATTCCAAATATCGGTAAAATACTTTCATTATTGTTAAAGCTATGAACGAAAACTCGGGTTCGACTTGCAACGAGACACCCTGTATTTATCTCTGAATAAATGGATTGCGACCAAGCTTTCCTATACAAACAATGTTCGTTTTAGTGAGCAGCTATACCACCTCTCAAAGTTTGTACACGCAGCGAATCACCCTATATATACACATTTTATTTATGTACATATTATTGTTTTTCGTGTACAATTTACATTTGTTTCTATATAAAAATGGATTAATGGCTTCTTCATATTAAATAAATTGTACAAAGGTTAAAAAAATTGCTTGTGTATTATATGAAACAGTGAATAGGTTGCTAGAAAATTTGCATGAAAAATTTTCTTCTCTCGCCAAGGCCATTTTCTCCATCTTGCGAAAAGGCCCCTATACTGGAAAAGTAAAAAAAGAAAGAAAGAAACATTTTAAAACTATCTTTTCAGGATTTCTGAATTGATTTTTCAACGTATAATCGTAAATTAATTAATATTAAAATATTAATTGATTGAAGAATATATATTTTTAAATATTACGCTCTTCAATTTTTATTTATAATTTATTTTCTACTTTTATTTTAAATTTTATATTTTATAATTTATACTTTAATTTTCCAGGTGCCTTTAAAATATTTTATTGTTACAGGTTCACAGCCATTTGGCATATTTTGGCGAGCATTTATTGCCGCATCATTAAATCCATTGTTGTTTCATTTCGTATACAATTATGCCAGTTACAGAGAATATTTAGCGATTTATCACCTGTGGCGGGCTAGCGGAAAATTGTCTTAATATTAACGTATTGATTTATAATTAAGTTATGAAAATATTAAAATGTTGTATCGTCGTCGAAAAAACACCTGCAAATGTAATTTTTTTTTTCTTTTTTAATAATTTTGACCTAGCAGGAATTGGTTTAAAAATCGATTACAAAATTCCTTTACAAACATAAACCAGGCTGAGTATAATAAATTAGTGTAATATTGAAATCAATTATGTTTCTGAAAACAACTACTAGAGCCATTAAGAGGCTACTTCACTGACGCAAAAACACCCGCTCGCTAATGTTAATTTTATGAGACAGTTATTTTATAATACCTTGTTTGCATTTCGATATTTTAATTTTTTTTTCATTGGATAATTGAGGTTGATCTCTACGCAGGTCGTTTTTTACTTTTTCGATTTTGTTTAGAGGTATTTTTTATTAGCTTTCTTTCACTTTCGGAACCGGTTTCGAAAGTGGAAGTATCGTCATTACAAAAAATCTGCAAACAAAATCGATAAAGTAAAAAAAGGGCCTGCAAAGCGATAGACCTCAGCTATTCAATGAAAAAAAAATCATTTAAAAATATCGAAATGCAAACGAGGTAGTGTAGAATAACAGTCCCATAGGATTAACATAGCTAGCTGATGTTTTCGCGGGAGTGAAGTAGCCTCTTAATGTGTTATGGTGTTGAAAAATATATTGGCAAATATTTTCAGAACAAAATTTCTTATGAACTCGCAAGCACGAAAAATATCATTGAAATGATTTCACTAATTTCTTTTTTAAATATATAAAAAGAAATACAATAATGAATAAATTAATTTTTTGTATTCATTGAGAATGTCCAGCCAACGATAAAAGTTTCTGAAGCGACAGAAAATTATTAGAGTGTGTCATCTTACCAGTTTTTTTCCTCTTTTCGTGCGATTGTAATAGAATATTGTAAAAGTCATGCATTCGATTTCAAGGTTAATCGAAACATGACTAGCAAAAGTATGTTTTAAAGGAAATTTTTTCAGTATTAAAAACTATTTTTAACGTAGAAAGAATAGGAAGTGAATTATAGCCTTCAAGAGTAGAATTAAATCTGTATATAAAACTTGTAAAAAGATTAAACTTTGTAAGATGTAACACGTAAAACATGTTTAATCTTACAAAGTTAACGAGAACTGGAACTGAATAGTTCCAGACATTTCAAAGATTTACATTCATAAATAAATTCCCCTCCTTTTTTTTTTTTTTTCCCCTTAAGAATAATTATATATATTTTTTCTTTTAATGTCATACACAAACCAGAATAACTATTGCTTTTCAAAGGAATATATAAATATTTAAATTATCTTACCCTATTAAAAAAGCACTTCTTGTATATATATATAACTAAAAATATATATGTTATATATGTATAAAGTAAAAAAAAAAAAAAAAAAGAAGAAGAAGCTGGTTTTATGCATTTAACATAATCATTTATCATTCTATATTTTACGTAATGTGTCCTCATACATGGCTATATATATTTTCACCCCCTTAAATTATTACTTTTTTAAGGAGCTTAATATTAGGCTTAATGCAGACAATGTTCGACGAAATAACACATCATTATTATGAATTATTCTTATGAAGCTCCTCTGATGAATCCATAAAATATTCATAATTTTTCATATTTGCATTTTCATTTTATTCAATTCCTACTGTTAGCTCACACCCTCTATATATTTATATATCTTGTTCAAATTTTCAATCGTTAATAAAATATTTTCTATTCATCCACTCAAGTTCAAATACATTTTTTAAAACTTGTAGTGGATGACACTGGATGTTAATACAGTTTTTTCAAATATTAATTCATTAATTAAATTAAATTAAATTAATTTTAGTTTTATATTTCATTTCTGTTCAAAAGTATAGACTCACTCCATTTCATTTCTGTTCAAAAGTATAGATTCTTTCCATATTTTAGTCTCCTTCGCCCGCGCGCCGCCTGATCTTTGTCCATGAACAGCCCCATCATCTTTTTACGCGTGAAAGTTTCGCTATGGTACTTCATTGTGAAGTTTGGTAATTTTTGAAATTCAATATTTGAAAAACGGCATAATCATTAGATTTGAAATTTATATAAAAAAAAATACAATTTTTTACCTTTCTAACGCAGTTTCTCTAACAATTTTGTGAGAAATACTTTTCGAGCTATTAATTTTGGTATTTTAGCTATTTATTTTTTATTTAATTTTTAATATACATTTCAACAACTTCTCTTATACAAGATATTTAGCAGGATATAAATTTAGGAATAAATACCGTCAGTGGCGAAGCGTGTAGATCGCTGGAAAAAAAATTTCTTTTTGACCTAAGTAGGAATTGACTTTAATTATTTTCACACACACACACACACACACACACACACACACACACACACACACACACACACACACACACACACACACACACACACACACACATATATATATATATATATATATATATTTTTTTTTTTTTTTTTTTTTTCAAGAAGCTGGATTGGGAAAACAAAGGGATTAGAATAAATGGGGAATATTTAAGCCATCTCCGGTTTGCTGATGACATTTTAATTTTCAGTAATAGCCCTGAAGAATTGCAAAATATGCTAAAAGATTTGGCAGAAGCTAGCATTAATGTGGGATTAAAAATAAATTTGGAAAAGACTAAGGTGATGTTCAATTCATTTGCATCAAAAAAGAAAATCGTCTACAACAACACTGAGATTAAAGATGTTGAAAGTTATGTGTACCTTGGACAAGAAATATCATCAGACAACAGTATCATGAATGAAATCAATAGAAGAATAAGAAATGGATGGAGTGCTTTTGGGAAGAACAATATTATTCTGAAGAGTAACATGCCTCTTTGTTTGAAAAGAAAGGTGTTTAACCAATGTGTTTTGCCTGCACTAACTTATGGAGCAGAAACTTGGACACTAACAAAACGGATGGTACAAAGATTACAAACAACACAGCGAAGTATGGAAAGATGTATGCTAGGCATAACCAGAAGAGACCGAAAGAGAATAACGTGGATAAGAAGTCAGACGAAAGTTTTTGACATCATCGAGAGAATTAAACGGCTAAAATGGAAATGGGCTGGGCACATTGCAAGAAGACAAGACAATAGATGGAGCACAAACACCCTACAGTGGTATCCCAGAGATGTAAAACGACCAAGAAGACGACCTCAAGTAAGATGGAGTGACGAAATCAGAAAAGTGGCCGGTGTTAATTGGATGACTAAAGCACTAGACAGGCAACAATGGAAAAATCTGGGGGAGACCTACATCCAGCAGTGGATTGAAAACGGTTGTTGTTGATGATGATGATGATGATATATACTAGCTGCGTGGCAACCCGGTGTGCTTTTTAATTGCATGAGATCATTCGATTCTTTGGAAGAAAATGAAATCTATCTTTATTGTAAATTTAGAAGGCAATTATAATACTAATTTGATTCAATACATCATATTTCAAATGATAAAGTATATTTACAATTTAAGTCAAAAGTTGCCCCTGAAAAATGCACATTTTTTATAACTTTGTTTGTCAAAAACTTTTCGTTCTTCCAAAATTTGGCTTCTAATTTCGGAACATGTTCAATTGACGTCATTTAAGGTAAACTTATACAAAAATGACTTTGTTTAGGGGAATTTATTCAAAATCATTTTATATACGAATTAAATGCCTACAAAATTGCAATTTTTCTCGTAACAACATTTTGTTTTTAACGTCTTTGAGAAAAGTTTTAATTGTCATCTTAAGGAAATAGTTGAAAATCTGTTTTTTATTCTTTAAATCATTTTTAGTCTAAATAGGGAACAATAATTCTTTAGTTAAATGAAAGGAAATTAATTTAGTTTTTGTTTTACCTCTTTGATTGAATGTAAATTTTTAAAAAGTTACAATAATTTCTTTATGTCAATTTGTCGACGGACTTTTTTTTTTTTTCCTTTTTATGATAAATTGATTTCTGAAGCTTAAATATGTGAAAAGCATCATATATATATATCATTTCTGTTGACAACATCCCTTTTTCTAAGCAATTAAAAAACACAGACCAATAAACGAGATATATTATGAAAGTATTTTGAGTCGGTTTCTGACACAGTACACTCACATTTCGTTAAAACAGATTTTTTGATTAAAAATTGCAGTGAATTAAAAATTAAATCAGCATTGTTTTCATAAATGAAATGAAAGGTATTTCTCAAATCTGTGTTGCCACAGAAATAAAATACCGCATCGATGATTATAAAATAAGTAAGTACAATAAAGATAAAGTGGTACATAGTTGCTACACGGGTTTATTATATTTATGATTAAAAAGTAAAATTTAAATTCAAATGCTCAATTTATTTTTCTTTGTCCCATGTCTTTTTTCGAAACAGATCATGCCACCCTCTAATGCACTTAAAATACAATATATATATATATATATATATATATATTTGCGTTTGCTATCCTCGGTCAGTTTTTACTGTAACTTTGATGGAATAAATTTGATGATATTCTGGCTTGACTAAATGTTGTTTGCAGATATTTTTAGTCCTTAATTTTTTTAGTAGTTTAAACCTGCATTAAAAAAAAATATTAGACATTGCTAAAAATATTAGACTGCAGTGTGCTAATTCTTCACACCAGTCCACTAGTAAGTTTCTATTCTTTAAAATTTATTTGAAATGTAATTTAATCACAATATTGGTTTCATCATCTGCTCAAATTAAATATATTTTATTCTTATCGATTGGATTGACAAAATTAGATCAACAAATAACAATCCATATAATTTCTTTTCCCCCTATATCTTTTCCACAAAAGTGTTTATATAAATGACGTTATTTGAACGAATTTATTCAAACTGTTTACAGTTTATGAATTAAAATAAGTGTTTACAAAATTATATTTTCTCACTAAACCATTCCGGCTTTAAGCCCCTTTGTGAAAGTTTTCCTATTGTGAAGCAGAGAGATAGTTTTTAAAAATTAAACGCAATAAAAAAACAAAACAAAGAGATCTATGTTGGAGCACAGATTTAGTGGTGTAACACCAGTGTATCTGAAAAATGACGTTACAACAAGGCTCGTATTTTATGATCTTTTTCTAATTCAAAGGTAAGAAATTAGATTGTTTTATAATAATGAATAGCTAAAAAAAACGTGTATCAAATAAAAGTGTATAAGTATGTAACTAAATTTATTTGTGCATCAATAAAAGAGATGTATGTAGAATTATTTTAATTGTGGTAAGTTTTTATACGACTGGAATATTTCTATTTTGTCCGAATGTTTATAAAGTGTTTTTCGACTGTATGTGTTTAACCGTGTGATACTGGTCCCAAGAGTTACGGATATACCTTTTTTTTTCAAAAAATATGACTTTTTTAATTGCAGAAGTCAGATTTTTCTGTAAAGAAAAAGTAACATGTATATTCAAAATCCTTTACTCTTAGCACTTATGCTTTTTGATTACCGGTTGGGTAATATCCAATGGACTACCCAGTGGCCTATTTTTTATTCTATTTGTACCAGTTTTTTAAAAATAATCTCTACCATACTCTTATACTACGATATTTTCAAGAGAAATCTGCCACCTTCATCTTCATCATCACCAATCTTCATCGTATAATGACAAATCAAAACTTTTGTGTGGTTATTATTATTTATGATACAATTGCGCGAATCGTGTAATGCAGAAAATTAATATTCACACAGGTTTGAAAGCAACACTTTAAATATTTTATTATCTCAAAACATTTCTATGAATTTTTCGAATGCATGCGCAGTATTTCGACATTTCAAATTATATTTTTATATAGATATTTTGAAAAACATGGTGATATTAACCATAAATTCATAAATTTTCATCAGATTATGCAAGTATGTTAAACACTATACAAAAAAAAAAAAAAAAAAAAAAAAAAAGGAACTTCGCTTAAAATTCAGTTGTTTATTAAAAGTAATATAATCGAAAACATTATTTTTTAATTTATTGGAAGTTCATTATTTTTATATTTAGCAACAGAGTAGCTGTTATTTCCTTTTGTTGAAAAAGCATTGTTACCAAAAATTAGCAGACACTTCGATTACGGAAGATTCTAGAATTTAAATGGATAATTATTACGTTGCAGTTGCATAGGATATTTCTTTCTTTCTTTCTTTTTATTATTATTTTTTATTTTAATGATCGATTTGATGGAGTTACCTTCCCATAAAACCACGTCTCCGCTTAAATTACAGTATAGCTTCTGCTAATAAACAAGATTCCTATTAATAAAATCATTCACTTATAAGAATCAGCTTTTAATTGAAGCATCTACTAATTTGAATCAATAATTAATTGAGCCAGCCATACATATGAATCAGCTGGTAGCAAGATTTTATTTTATACAATAAAATGTATGATATAAAATAATTAAAACTCGGTTTATTCACTAAAAAATTTAAATAAGCCATATTAGCATATTTTAATTACTCGCGAGAGTGCTGAGATAGAAAAAAATATATTAAAGTTTTAGTTCTGTAAAATCGTTTTAATTTTAATCCATGTCACTTTCGCACATAAATAATATTTGCACGTTTTGTATAAGACGTTTTGCTGTCATTTTAAGTTTTTCTTTTCTTTTTTTTTATTGTTAATGTTGTTGGTTCTGTGTAGTTTTTGAGAAATTTAGTTTAATTTAGTTAAATAATAGCTCAAATTGTTTTTTCCTTACATTAATTTTTATTTTTTACTATCTAATAGTAACAACATACCAAAAAATTTTTTATGCAGTAAACAATTAATTTAGATTATTTATAAATGTCAGAAAATTAAAACGAATTCTTTTCAGACTCTTACCTACATCTTGTAGCTTGATCACCCTTTACAGCATAAAAATCATTAAAAAATCAAATTTTTTTTCCTTGAAAATAGATATTTTCGCTTTGTTTTACTTAATTATTAATACTTATAACGCTGATGGTCGTTCAAAATAGGCTTAACTTTCATCTTATAGATTCATAACCTCATCTTACAGTTGAAAAGTTCTTAAGAAATCGGCTTTTTTCCTAAAAAATCGACATTTTCTTTGTTTTGAATAATACTAATTAATGTGATCGTTGTTCAAAAATTAAAATATAAGTTTAACTTTCATCTTATAGATTCATAACCACATCTTATTGTAGAAAAATGATATTTTCGCTTTGTTTTACTTAATTATTAATGCTTATAACGCTGATGGTCGTTCAAAATAGGCTTAACTTTCATCTTATAGATTCATAACATCATCTTACAGTTGAAAAGTTCTTAAGAAATCGGCTTTTTTCCTAAAAAATCGACATTTTCTTTGTTTTGAATAATACTAATTAATGTGATCGTTGTTCAAAAATTAAAATATAAGTTTAACTTTCATCTTATAGATTCATAACCACATCTTATTGTAGAAAAATCACTAAAGAATCGGCTTTTTTTCCTTAAAAATCAATATTTTTTCTTTGTTTTGCGTGATTATTAACACTCATTAAAGTGTTCGTTGTTAAAAAACTAAAATATCAGTTTAATTTTTCTCTTACAGCTTGAATACCTCATTTTATAGTTGAAAAATTCTTATGAAATCAGCATTTTCCTTAAAAATTGATATTTTCCTTTGTTTTATTTAATTATTATTGATAATTAAGGTGCTGATCATTCAAAATTCAAATATAAATTCAATCTTCATCTTATAGCGTGATAATCTTTTCCATTTAACCCCCTCTTTACAGTTGAAAACCATCTTTTTTCGTTAAAAACGCCATTTTACCCGCAAGGGGGCGTTTGAATCGGTTTCGGAGGGTGGTGACGGCGGCGGTGCGGCACCGCAGCATTAAATAAATAAAATACTCAAAACAATCAGCTAAGTTGTATAGAACAATGTAATTTTTTTTTATTAGTGTAAAACGCAATTTTTATTTTAGTTCAAACAATAGATTTTACACCAAAAATATCTTAAAAATTACATTGTTTGCATTTAAAATACAATTTAATCTAATATAACAAAACATACCTCTTATTCTACACGTGCTTCGATACCACTGCTTCAATCGATCGATGGGTATTTTTCTTCTAAACATTTCAATTTCAATTTTGTTTTTTACCCTAAATATCAAATAAATCCGTGTGGAGAAATCATACTTTATCTTTTGGGTACTATTTATTTTTTATAATCATTGTTGAGCATCGTATAATGCGGTATTTTATTTTTGTGGCGACACTAATTTGAAGAAAACCTTTTATTTCACTTATAAAAGCAATGCCGACTTAATTTTTAATTAACAGCAATTTTCAATCAAAAAACATGTTTTAATGAAATGTGAGTGTACTATGTCAGAAGCCGCTTCAAAAACCTTTCGAATGATACCTCATTCGTTGTTTTGCGCATCGCAAATTCATAGAAAAAGAGGTGTTGACAAAAGAAATAATATATATATGATTTATTACGAATTTACTGGCAAAATCAGTTAAAGTAACAGAAAGTTCGTAATAAATACAGATTATTTCAGTAAAATAAACAGTTTATTACTGTAGTGTTGACTGACAGTTTTTTTATTGTAAAATCAACAGATTTTTTAAAACTATATCGTGCATAAACCACTTATGCATTGTTATTCGGTATTGTATTCATTTACTGTCTAATTTAGCAAATGTTTTCATTATAGAATGAGAAATCAGTCAAGTTGGGAAAAGTGAAAAACTACTTATACAGTCAACTAGGACTATATTCAAACATGGTAAGTTTCTTGCTCAAAAATATAGGTTTGTATAATTTCGTTTGAGATTTCTTAAAAAATAAACCGTTCACAATATTTATAGTATAAACCTTAAATATGATTGTAAAAACGACAATACTAGTAATTAATTTTTAAAAAAACTTTAATTATAATCTGAACTCTTTTTCAAAAATTTTTGCTTTGTGGGAATGATTTTCTGTGATTTGAACAAAAAAATGCCCACAAAATTCTTTCAGTAAGAAAAATGCTAAAATGAAACATATTTACGGCAAAATAAAAGATAGTTTAATAATAATAATAATAAAAAGTATTTCATCATGATGAGCTAGTATGCTGTCACTATTAAAAATGAATTCAAGCTCTTTTTTTTTTTTTTTTTTTTTTTTTTTTTATCCCGAGCCCGAAAAATTTTTGCGTTATCAAAACCTGAGTCTAATACCGAAATTGTTAAAAACATTTAAAAATTGTTTCAAGAAATTGTTTTCTGATATAAAAACTCTTCTTACATAGAAATAAGTATTAATACTAAATACTCCCTTATGACAATGTTTCATGATTTTCATGTCCTAGAAAATCTGTTTAAAATAGCAAATTTGTTATTTATACCCAACCAATGGAAGAAATCTGCAAAAGTCACAATTCTTATTATTTTAAAATATCATTATGCAACTATGTCAGAATGACGTCAGTTCTGTTATCCAGTAATGCTTTAAAATGATTTTAAACAGAAAGGAAGGATAGACAAAGGATATCCCACTGCTTCTTTATCTTACTAGCACTGACAGTGCTAAGACTTCATAATTACATAGAATATTTCTTCTTATATCCTATCAATTAACAATTCAATTCCTTATCAAACTGATTTTCAAAAGATTGTAAAACACTTTAAGACACTCGGACTAATTTTTTTTTTTTTTTCGAAAATATAAAGTCCCCTCTCCCCCCCTTTTTTTTTCAATTTGTGAATAAATAAAATTTTCACTTTGAGCTCGAGTCCGTCCCAGCCCGAAGACTGGGATAAAAATTGGGCTTGGACTCAGACTCGGTTTCGGGCTCACATACTAGTCTCTCGCGGCTGACATCACGTGACCACACTTAGATTAATAGAAAGCATGAGTTCTGATACAACGTCTTCTTTTTATTCCTTATATACTTTTTTTCTAGACTAAATTTTCTGTATTTAAAAATGTTTTATCGGTTAAAATATTGTATTGTAGTGTTTTTTTTTTTTTTTTTTTTTAATAAATATTTTATCGGTGAAACATTTTATTTCGGTTTTACTGTCAGTTTTTTTATTTAAAAATATTTTATCGGTTGCTTTATATTTTTCATGATACATAGAATATTTTTAATAAACGTAAATTTTGATATTAATAAAATTTAAAAATTAATTTTTATTTTTAAAATAAAATACTTGTTTAAACATTCTATTTCAGAATTTTTTTTCTACTTTTTGATTTTAAAATGTTATTCATGGAGTATTTTAATAAGAGCTAATTTTCATATTAATAACAATTAATGAAATAAAATACTTATTTAAATACGATAAAATGTGCTTAAAAGTTTACATTGAGGCGCCTTTTAATAGTTAAATTTTCATTTCAGATTTCAGTCAAAAGGTTGAGGGTATCGCAAGAAATAAAAATCTAATGAGAAGAAATTTATGTCTAGGTCTAGCTAAAAATAAAATTGCATGGACTTCTGTGCATTAGTTATTGAGTTACAGCATCTAAAAAATTTGAATAACACTCAAACATTATTCCAAAAGTAGTCAAGTCATATTTAGGACATCTCAAAGTGTATCAGTCCATGAAAAACTGAAAGTTTAAAATTTTCACGAATGCAACACTTTCTACTTATGAATATAGAAGAAAGGAGGGAAAAAAAGTTATTTTGATGAATATAATATTTATTTCTAGATAGTGATTTTAATACTAACTTATGAAAGATTTTTTAGTTTTGGAAATTTAATGACAAAAAAAGTTTATGTAATATTTTTACTGTTTGGTAAATAACAGATAAGAATGTTTCAATTAATCATTTTTAAACGAGATTTCGAAATATCGGTATGGCATATAGCTTCTACGCGGCTAAACCTGTGAACTTGCCTCTGAAATTTTTAATCTAATAATTCTCAAAAAGCATATCTAATTGTATAAAGGGATATAGTCAATGAGTTATTTTATTTTTATTTTACTCATTTTATTTCTAAATATTTATATCTAGTAATTGAAATGATTATGGAACTGTGTGTAACATTTTTCAGCCAAGAGCTTTGGAAAATGGATGCCAAATTATTTATCCAGAGTAAGTGTTCGTTTGAAAATATTTTCAATATTATTTAGCTTCAGTAGAGTTTCTATTATCCAGCACTAGATTATCCAACATTCCGTATGATCTATTTCTGATAATGAAAAATTTAATTTTAATTGAGACTGTATGTGTTATAGGAATGAGGGAATATATTCGAAAGAGGAATGTTGGAAAATTAATGAAAACAGGAACAAATTTTTTTATTGGGTGTAACTTGGAGAAAATTTTACTTCTTTAGTAACCCCGCTCCCTCTTTATGTTGAAAAGTTTGTCTCCAAAGATATTCAGATTAATTAAATGACACACTGTAAGAACTAAAAAAACATTTTGATATTGAAGAATCGCTCGTACACTGTAAAAAAAAATTCCGCAAGGTTCCGAAAAAAAGTGGTGGCATTAAGATGCCACGGCTTTTTGCTGTTACTTTGTTTACACAACAAATACGTTTCACAACATTCCAAAGTAGTGAAACATTCCAATTTTCAATAGTTAATATGCTTTTTTTATTCGGTGTCTGGCTTAAGCAATTAAATTTTAAAGTTTCGTATTACAGATAAAATGAAAATTCAAATAAAGAAGCATAAAAAGATTTAAATCAGCTACTTACTTTATCGGTTGATATCCAAACAAAGAATGGCATTTGTTCCGATTGCATTTGTCTCTAAGTACCTAGGCAGCTGTTTTTTATTCTTCTTTAGTTATCAAAATGGCTAATGGAACATAAAACATGAAGCACGCATGCGCAGAATGTAGTTTACGGAAAAGTTGAAACCTCTCAAAAATATTACACGAAATATTGCCGTAATTGATGTGGGACATAAAGAAATTCAAAATTCCGGTAAAATATGCGAAATGTTTCAGTATAATTTCCTGAAACATTCCAAAATTTTTTTACAGTGTACTCATGATTTTGTAAATGTTTGTTTTATCATCAAAAGCATCCAGTGGAAGAACCGGTTAGAAACCCCAGAATCAAACAAGTTTCCAAAATTAACAGAAATGTCTTTTCAAAAATTTGCGGGAAACATGAACATAGAAATAGATAAGGACTTCTAACAAACTAGTGTTAATATCGAGCCCGGACTTAGAAGCAACCGGCATAGAATTAACAAGAACGAGAAGGGAAATAAGGGGTGTTTTACACAGTATCTTCCCTGCTAACTGTTTGCCACGGGATTTTTTTTATTTTTCGCTTACTACCGAAATTAATTCAAACTAGGCCAATAGCGGTAAGGATGTAATTCCAAGCAGCAAATAGCGGTAGGTTTGCAACAATTTTACTTTAGCGATCTTGCCATCAGCTCCCGCGCGCTTCAGAGCAAAACCAGCCCGTCATTTTCCTTCTCGTAGTTCTTATTTCTATGGCAACCGAAGTACAAATGTGCTAAAGTAGCGACGCCTACAAAAAACGATATGGATACCTACCAGACCACGGAGGAATATAGACCTCTATATTCCTCTATACTCTTTCAGACGATGGCTGTCAAGCAGACGATTTGAAGAAACAGATACTACTATCCTACACAAGAGCCACCTATTTGAAAAAAAAATTTCGAGGAACGATTTTCTTCTTCGAAAGACTATTTCGTTAGGAGTTCTTATCTATTCCTATGTTGATGATAAGGAATAAAGTAGTCCTAACATTTGTGGGAACCTCGGATAGCTATTGCTTTCTGCGGTGTTTGATTGAGTTTTCTCAAAATGGAGTCTTAAGTTAATGGAAAGATTGACGGAATCGTGGGTATCTGACAGGTTGCATTGAATTTTTCTAAACGTTTCTTCTATAGCAGGGAAAATTTCTATAATTTCTTACAGTGTAATATTTTCTCATTTTAAATAAAATAGAGTTTATGATTATTATTTTTTTTTTGCATTTAAGCTTTTTTTAGATTTACATTTACATTTACAAAATAAAATTCTATAACTCTAATAATATAACTTCGTTCTTCTTCATCCTACGAAGTCTTCAATTATATCTGCTATATTTGAGTTTCTATTTATATTAGACAACTGAGACTCTACTGAAATAGTGCTTTCTATGTATACTTTTTATTTTGAGTGCAAATTATAAAATAAAATAAAATAAAGTAAAATAAAAACGAATGGAGTTATATATGTATAATTTCTATGGCTTATAAAGTTACTTTTGCATTACCAATTAATAAAAAAATTCAAATTGTAGTTAATAGGTAACGCTACACTGCCTCAACCTGTGCGAATGCTCAAACAAATTTTAAAACGTCGAAGTGTAAGCCTTTATTCACGTGTCAATAGCTAAACACAAAGAAAAATATGAACAAAATACCACATATTCCATATCTATATATCTTTAGTTTTATATGTTAATTTGAGCATTCTTGCAGGCTGGGACAGCCCAGCACCATCTATTGCCAAAAATAGGAACTTTTTTTTTTCTGTACAAAAATTACTGTATGCAAAACTTAGCTACCTTATAAGCTACTTTATAAATATATCACTTATTTCAATTTTATATTTATTATGCTTAATAAATTATTAAATTTTAGTTTTTGGATTTTTTTTTTTTTTTTTTTTTGACATCATGCATTTGTTTAATTTTGAATAGTAGTCTATAAACTATCATTCGTAGGACGCTGAAAAAAAAAATCTCTGCCAGTGCATTATGACAAGGGTACACTGTTAGGGTATCACATCAAAAGTAGAAATTTATCTGTTAAACTAAATCAGATAGCATTTTATCCCGTTTAAAAATATAAAATACCAGCAAAGCCCTTGACTTTCCGTCCATAGAAATTAAACAAAACTGCTTAAAACATTGATTCCATTCTAGAAATTCAGCATGTAATTTTTGTGTGCCCCACAAATGTGAAATGAATTGTATATTGCGATTGATAATATAAATATTACAAATAAAAAAAAATATATATAAAACACTATTAAAACAATAAAAAAAATTCTTTAAATGTGTTGTTTGCACTTTTCATATAACAAATTGCTGATGTTTTTCAATAAGTCTATGTTACTATGAAACAGTAACGACCATGTCAATTCTCAAGTTTCTAGCCCTAACAGTTTTCAGAAAATGTTAGTTTAGAACGTTTTCAAGTTTGTTCTGTAATATTAAACTATTGAATATAAAATAATTGTTTATTCTTTCTGGTTTATTCATTAATATATTTTTTGGCCACAGGCTAAAACCATGTGTGATTAAATTTAATATCTATTAACATATTTTTTGATTATCCGATGTTGTTATGATTTTGTTTTACTGTACTAGTTTAATATCTTTTTTCCTAAACCATGCAATATCGAGTTTTAAAAATGAAAATTTAACTCTGATTTACTTAACTTCTTTAGGAGTCAGCTTTATGATGCAATGAGGAGAAACAGGATTTTTGAAATACGAAGACTTGTGGATACCATTATTCATCAACTAGAACAAACAGTAGATAAAGTACTTTTCTGACTTGGTGAAAATATTGATTTCTGTAATATATATATGGAAGTGGTTGAAAAATAGTTATCAGTTATGTATGTTTAATTTAACAAAAAGTGACATTTGTGTTTTTGATGCAACTTAGTTTTGTTGTAATGAAAATTAAAAATAGTACTTAGAAAAAACTCTATAATTGAGTACATATATATATACACTGCAAAAAAAAAAAAAATGTTAATTTTACAGTATAATACTGGCATCCCAGCTGCCAGTATTATACCGTAAAATTAACAGTAATAAACAATAAAATAAGCAGTAATACACTGCCGCGCATGCGCGGTATCTTATCTGAGGTTTCTAAAGATAAAGAACGCTTTTCGGAATCGTGAACTCGGAAGAGGTTATTGTATATTTTCGTTCTTGGTTATATTATATTTATTTTCCTAGATTAAGAAACATTTGTTTTTTGTTTTAGAATGTAGTAGAACATATTTAGTTGAATTGAGCAAATATATTTATTACGGAAACATATAAATGAAAATATATTGTATGAAGATATTGTTGATATTTAGTTGAATATGCAGGTTTTTGTATTTGAATAATCCTCAACATTTAACTGATTTCGGTTACAAAGTCTTAATTTATTCTAACATGGGTTGAAAATAAATAAATATATTTTTTTCGCTTTCATGATTTTATTTCAGAATACAACTATAAATTAAGTTTTTTTTTCTTAAATATATTACTTTTTATAAAATATGCTCTGGACATTTACGCAGACCTCTTAAATAAAATAAAATAGCCATTTTCAGAACGGCAGAGATAACGCGAATTATTTTAATTGATTTATTCCTTAAATATCAGTGAATTTATTTGAGAAAATATGTTATACCAAATAAATTATCAGTTCATGTAACAAATTTCTTTCTTCAAAATTAAGTAAATTTGTTTGAAAAAGGATATTATAAAGCATAATTTATATAAATTTTATATTAAATCCTGCTAGAAATTCTCTAAGAATGGATTTTGGAAATATTCAGTGCACATAATAATAAGGTGAAAAATCTATATAATTAAAAAGCTAAGCGTTTTGTTTCGACAATCCGTGAGAACAAACTATTACATCAAATGACATCATTCTTTTTTTTAAATGAAAGATATTTGGTCACAGATTTGTTATCGTACATTCGTTTGTTCGAAAATTTAATTAATTTTCCGTAATCTTAAATTAAAATTTTACTTCTGCTTATGACGTCATAAAGTCGGCAATTCGGATTAACGCCCACTGTTGCGACGTACAGAGTTTATTTTCTGAACTCAATGATTGCGAGCATAAAAAATAAATATTAAATATTAAAAGCACGTGACTTTTAGGCCGAATTTTTTAATTTGTAAGTTAAAATATAGTTAAAATGTTTAAGTATTTCGGTAAAAATATTTATCCGTGTGTTTTATAAGCAAATAAAAATTCATATTTACTGTGACGTCACGGAAATATTGTCCATTGGGTTCATTTTATCATTAAGCATTATAACTTTGTTGATGCCATTTTTTTCATTACAATTAAATGCAAAATATATTTTTATTTGTATGCATGGTGCTTAAGCATAAATGTACGTGTGAAAAGTTTGTACCGGTGAAAATGACGTTATGCTTAGCTTGAAATGCATTTTAACATTGATAAAACTAAAAAGAAAAATTTATATGATTGTGTCAACATGGCGTAATATTAACTGATATTTCAATTTTTAATTTTAAAGATTAGAACTGGAGCCTTTATTGGTTGCTTCATCTTGATTGCATACCTTGATTACATGTTACCAATTACTTTTTTTAAATTATAGGATTAAGTTATAGGAATTATAGGATTTAAATTATTAAGATTTCCTTTTTTAATAAAAAAATTCACAAAAGTAAAGAATTTCAGGAAAAAAAAAAACTTGAAACAGGCCTCGGACCGCTCCACCGGTATTTTTTAAATATTAAATTGGTGGGAGATTTCTGCAACAGTTGCAAGAAAACGCCCTTCACGGAGCGAGTTTTTACGATATATGCAAGATAAATCTAAAGAGAAAATTTTTGTAAGGAAATAGTGGTGGACAAAACTTTGTTTTAGTCTCTTTTTATAGAGACCGCTCCGAGGCCTGTTGAAATAATGATTGTATTTTTAGCTAGAATAAACAATGTAAGGCTAATATTTTATAGGAATTATTTAGGTAGGTTTGTTATAAGTTCATTTAACAGTTCCTTATTAGCGGCAAAGTCTTATTTCTTTCACTGTGAATTTTTCTTTCGATGTCAAAAAATGGTAGTCTACCTTTTGGACGCCAACCAAAACACAGTGGCAATATTTAGAAATGTATAACGGTTGTGACAACAAACGGCACTATCGCTTTAGCTTTCATCGCGCTTACATCACTTCTAAATACTAAAAATTTATTTTTTTACTACATTTTACAATTTCAATTCTTACATCCTCAATTAGAAAAAAAATTAGCTTTCGATTGAAATTTATTTGAAATCTGCCGCTTAATTTAACGACTTTTTAAATAATTTTCAAGCATGAAATATTTTTCAATTCTATCTCAACAATGACCATCCGTTTGTTTTAATAATGTGAAATAGCCCCTTGGAAAGTTGCAACAATTGAAAATAGGTATACCTAACCTTCATGAAAAGTGAAAAAAAAAATAATAATAAAAACCTGATAAATCATAAGATCAGATTATCCATAAGATAGAGTATTTTGGCACTAATATAAAATCTGTCAAAAGAAAAAAAAAACTATTTTTAGTTTATGATTAACATAAAATTTATATGTTGAATTCGTTGATGTATATGTTGAATCAGAATATGCTAGGAACTGTTATTTATTATTTTTTTAAAGATCCATTGGATATTTAACTGTATAAGAGACCGACTGTGATGGAAAAGGAATAATCATCCTGATTATGTAAAGGGATAAGAAGAAATCATACAAATAAATTACAATTGAAAACATTAAAATTCTCCCTCATCTGCATATTAATTTATTATTTTTAACAAAAATTCTTCATTTTTACATAAAAATTGATTAGCTTAAAACAATGGATGCGTTTTAGAAGATATGGATTTAAAACGAACAATGATTAAAGAGGACATTTTAAAACTTTAAATTTAAACTTTTTAAAACTTTTTTTAACGTCGAATTTCAACGGTGCCTTTGGGCAGATGCAATACATATGCGCATAGGAGCTCATTCGATTGCATTATCACAGGGGGGGGGGGGGCTGCTTATACTATGTTCTTTTATTTACTGAATATGAGATGAAAGTAGGAAATTTGTATGATACTTTATGATAGGACTATTTGTATGATACTTTATAGGTCCATGACCTTTTTTTTTTTTTTTTTTTTGTGGTAATGTCAAACTGATTTGCATTACACATTTGTTTACGGAGTGTTCATTTGGAGTTTGCATCGGAAATAGCATTTCACTGGGGGTGGGGGGGGATTTTTTAAAATAAAATATTTGAAAGACTGTTTCATACGAAGCCCTACTTAAATAATAAAGAAGCTTATTTTACTGATATTGTTATAGTATTTTTTTCCGTCACGTTTTGACGGGTTCCATCTAGTTAGGGTTTAAATCGCAATTAGACAATGAATGCTTTTAATTCTTGCATAAGTTATGTAAAAAATAATAAAGCGGTTTATATTACCATATACTTCTACAGAATTTAGCCTTAGAAATTATAATTTTAAATGATGTTTTACATGCAGATATATAAGTAATTAAAATATTGAACTTCGTTGAATCAAGATACTTACATAACTTATAAAATATCGGAATAGAACAGTTTATATAATCACAATAATAATCTGTTTCTAAATCTTGAAATTATAGTTTTAAACGATTTGTATACACAGAAAAAAATAAAACCCAATTTGGGTCGAAAGATTCTTAGGTATGTGCCCAAATTGGGTCATGCCTGTTTTGGTTACCACTGTGTATCCATTTTGGGCACTGTTAAATACCCATTTTCAAAAAAAAAAAAAAAAAAATTTTTTTTTGAAAATGGGTATTTAACAGTGCCCAAAATGGATACATAGTGGTAACCAAAACAGGCATGACCCAATTTGGGCACATACCTAAGAATCTTTCGGCCCAAATTGGGTTTTATTTTTTTCTGTGTATGCAAATTCATAAATAGTAAAAATATTGCTTTGTTGACGCTATTAAATTGCTTAATTTGCACATTATAGGAATAAAACAGTTTATAACATTTGTATTTAGCTTTAGCGATTTTAGTTCCAAAATATTTTTCTGTGTGTAGATTGATAAGTAGATAAAATACTGAACATTGTTGAAACAAGATACATTCTATATTCTCATTTTCGTTTCAGAGTAAAGAGAATGGTACAGCTTATCACCTTCAACTGAATAATTTAAACAAAATTAGGTAATTTTGTTTTATATTTCTGAATAATAATATCTAAATAATATTTTCTTCCCATGAATAAACAAATGATATTTGTTCAACGTTGCCATTACATTGGGTCATCCGGGAAGTTCTGCGGTTTTTTCAAAAGTAAAGCCCCAAAGCTGATAAGGAGTTACTTTGGATAACCCAGATATGTAAATTCAGTCTTTTCTGCTTGCGTTGCATAATTCTTGTTTGGATTGGGGCATAATTTTTGTATCAATGCGGTGGTAAGAATGGAGAACCATTTTCGTCAATTATGCTATTTTGTTTCAAGAAAGGTAGAAATGCTTGTCGGACTGCTCGTAAAATTTGTGCTGTATATGTACAAAATGCTCTTTCAGATGAGACAGTTCGAAGGTGATTTGAGAAGTTTAAACGCGATGGTCCTGTCCCCTCACGCGAAAACACCCGTTCGCTAATGTTAATCCTAATAGGGCAGTTATTTTCTTAATAATCTACCCGTTTTCTTTATTTTTTCAATCGCAGTTATTTTTTAAATTTTACAAGCTGTCTGACTAGCATTTTTACCATTCTTGAAATAAAAGAGCATGATTGGCGAAAATAAATTTTTTGGTTCTCGATTCTGAAAATTCTTCTCGATTGATGGAGCAGAAATTATGTCACAACCCAAGCAAGAATTAGCCCTCGTTTGCACTTCAATATTTTTAAACGATTTTTTGCGTTGCGATCTTTACAACAGTCGCTTTTTACTTTTTCGATTTTCTTTGCGGATTTTTTTTTTTTAACGAAGATACTTTTACTTTCGAAACTGGTTCCGAACGTAAAAGTATCTTCGTCATCTCAGCTATCCAATGCAAAGAACATCTTTAAATATATTGAAATGCAAATGAGATTTATATAAAATAACTGCCCCATAGGATTAACATTATCGAGCGGGTGTTTTCGCGTGAAGGAACAGGACCCTTTTACAGATGATGGTCATCCAAAGTGGCATCATCTTCCAGACTGAAATTTTCGCGCTTAAACTTCTCAAACCACCTTCGAATTGCATCATCTGAAATAGCACTTTGTCCATTAAATACAGCATAAATTTTACGAGTAGTCTGACTAGCATCTTTACTTTTCTTGAAATAAAAGAAAATAATTGACGAAAAAGAATTTTTTGATTATTCATTCTTATTCATTATATTCATTCTTCACACTGAAACAAAAATTACGTCACAACCCAAGCAAGAATTATGCAGTGCAAGCAGAAAAGACTGAATGTACATACTTGGGTCATTCAGGTTCACTCCTTATCAGCACTAGCAAAATAACTAAACGAAACCGCTCTTCTCTTTGAAAAACGGAAGAACTTTCCGGGTGACCCAATACATTTAAAAATTGATTTAAAGAAGAAAAAGTTTTTGTTTAGAATGAGAATAACTAGAATGAAGCTATATTTTGAGAATAATAATTTTGCTCCTACTTTTCATACATTACATATTATTTTGACTTTATATCCAAATATACATTAGCTCAAACCATATAAAATCCTAAATATTGATAACTGAAATGAATAAAGAATTCTTTGATGTCACAAGTTTGTCCTTTTCAACGATTTTCATATAATTTGCTAACATATTATATCACATGTTAAATAAGAACTGAATATGAGTCAGTTTATCACCCTATTAAAACAGATGCATTTTAAAGATAACGTTATGAACAAACTTAGACAATTTGCTCATGGAACTTAAAAATAACGTTTTATTTACAAATTATTGTTGAAAATATGTATTAAGCTATAACGATCGCAGAAATTTTAACAATTGCACACACATATAAAGCTATATCGTTGGGGGTAAAATTATGAAAGATTTTCTGGCAACTCACGTTCGATTTCGAATATGTATCTATATGAACTGGTGCACAGGTTGTTTCATGTTATTCCTACACAATGAATAATTCCTATAGTAGTAAGTTACCTGTAGTTACACAAAAATTTAAATGCTGTAAAAATTTATTTTAAAAGCTTTATTATTTAATTTTAATTATTTTAGTATATTAGTTTTAATTATTTTAGAAGTCTTTCAGGATCAATAAAAACATTACTCAGTTTTTATATGGTGTCCTGGTCAAATAATTTACATTAAGTTAAAACAAAACAGAAATATATTTATACAACTAGCATGTAAAAAAAGGCGAAAAAAAAATCTATACTTTTTCATTGAAAACTAATCGAGTCATAAGTTTTAAACTTTAAAGCGCTTTTTTTAATATAATGATAAATGGAGATTATAAACAGAATTATTTCAGAAAGAAAAGACCATCAAAATTACTTTTTACTATAAGTAAAGTATTCTAAGATTTTTTCCAAATAATACCATTGTGACGTTACGTAGATTATCTATGCTATTAAGGTTATTATGCGGCAACGATAACGCGAAACATTTTGGATACCTATTTATTTGTGCATATATATATATAATTACTCATACATACTTATATATACACTTACACCAATATATAATATGAGTATATGTATTAAATATGTACGATACACATATACAATTAAGATATAAATGCATGTAAATACATGAACAGAATTTTTTTTGTAATATACCTTTTTTTTACAGACGGGCTATCCATTTCTAAATCCATTGTTATTATAGCTGTTCAAGATGTTTTTACATTTACCAATTCTAAAAAAATGCATTTATAGACTTACATTTTACATCTCATGCTGCTTCTTTACTGATATCATTTTACGATTCTTTTATTTCTCCTTTCTCCTGAAAAGCAATCCAAAAGCTCCAAAGAAACAGGCTTTGGCTCATTGCAATTACACCTGCTGCTTATTCTATGGACACGAAAAGCGAAATGAGAAGAAAAAGGTGAGTAAAACAGAAAGCCATTTCGTATATTTTATCTGATCTGGTTGAATACTTTGAATAAATTACACATGTGATGTAATTGGCATTGTTTGACATTTTGTAGCTTATCTTTTTATCTGAATGCAGGCATCTGTTTCCCGTATGTAATGAAATATATTTAGCAACGGGAACGATAAAAGGGAAAAAAATCGCATTTTATTTTCAGCTTTCCTATTTGTTAAGCCTCTAATTCAGTGGTTCCCAACCTGGTGTACGCGTATCCCTGGGGGTATGTGGTCGGCCAGTTTGGGGCACGCGAAAATTACATTGGTATTAGCGCAAAAAGGAAAAAAGAAAAAAGTTAAAATCAAAACTCGAAACTTTTCATTTACAAAGAGATTTGTGTAAAAGTATAGTGTCTAGAAGATATAGTGTGACAATCAGCTAAGCAAAAAGTGATAAAAATCGTATCCCATAAATGCTGAACGATAAATGGCGATCGCAGCGACATCTGATTGTCCAAACGTAAACATAGTATAAGGATTCGATTGAGAAAGCGTTTTGGCCAGTGAAAAGCTAGCAGACGTCGGTGCGATCGACATTTGTTATTCAGCATCGTTCAACTTTTATGGGATTATATTTTTAGCACTTTTTAAAGCATAACTGTAGAGTTGCAAAGGCTAGAAAAAACCCGGTTTAAACCTGGGAATAAACCGTGTTTTTTGGGAATAAACTTGTTTTTTTGGGAATAAACCAGGTTTTTTGGGAATAAACCTGGAAATAAACGTGATTTTTGCAACTCTACATAACTGGCATAGCCGGTTGCCACGCTTATATCTTCTAGATATTATAGTAAATGTAAAATAGTCTATTTGAATAAAATGAAGGAAAATGAGCAAATTGTAATTCGTAGTAATTGGTTGATCGTTTGTTGTCATTATCTACGCTCACTCCTAAAAATATATGTCAATTTTGCCTTTTCTTTTATTGTTCTTTCTTTCTAGTAATTCCAGAAACATCTAGATAGAGCATGAATCATATCAAGGCTTCTGGTTTCGGCGATTTCATTAAAAACCCATTTGAAAGCAGGTCATTATTTTAGTGAGCGACCGGACAGCATTAGAATAAACTCATTAATGTGCATTAGTGGGTTAATGAATGCTTAATATGAAATCTTTATCAATCTTAATTTGGCATTTTGAGGGACTTTATATTGATATCGTGTTGTGGTTCAAAATGGGTAAGTGCTTGTAAACTGGAATTCTAAAGAAAACTGCATCTAATATGGGTAAGTAGCATAAATATATTACGAACGAACGGAAACAAAAATATTTATGACAGATTTATCCGGGAAGGGGTACGCATAAATGAAATGTCTAAGCAAGGGGTACATGAAAGAAAAAAGGCTGGCAACCGCTTTGTCTAATTTATTGTAATTATCTCGGCTTCAGTGCTTTTTCAACATAATATCGAACTGTGTGCGATCGACTGATGCCCTTCACCCTATTCTGGAGTCCTAGCCTCAAAATGCCCACATTCCAAATGACATCCATTTTCCTTGAACGGTACCAGAGC
Organism: Maratus michaelseni; assembly: GCA_963931845.1. Classification (NCBI taxonomy): domain Eukaryota; kingdom Metazoa; phylum Arthropoda; class Arachnida; order Araneae; family Salticidae; genus Maratus; species Maratus michaelseni. Next base: position 174,535,830 of record OZ007593.1, read on the forward strand.
CGTCTTTAGGGATGTGGGTGTGTGACAGATGCGGGCCACACAGGGCTTCGAAAAAAAAAAGTTAATTTGTTGTTTAATTTAATACAAAATATCTAAGTATTCAGCATTTGTTTGGTCGTGAGTTATTTGTTTCCTGATAAAATTTATACATTTAAGCATGAATATTTATAAAGTGTAAAATATTTTATAAATATAATGTTCGAGAGGTACGAGTTATGAATAAATGCTCGGGATGAGAGATTGTTTGTAGTCCATATTCAATCAATAGGCATTTTATACCTTAACCTAGGTGGCATCCCCAACGCGCCACCGGTGCTTGGACGTGTTGTTCATTCTGATAAACCACACTACTATTTTAATAATTATTTGTACTGATAACACGTATTTACATTTATAAGAGATAAAATTAAGTTACATATTTTATTGTTTAATCAAATTTCAGTTTTCACTTTATGAATGTCTCTGGTTCTGACCACACGCATAAATACAGTAAATTTCCGTTTATCCGGCTCGTGACTACCCAGCTTCTGTACTATCCCTCCTAGTTAAATAAAAAAATCCGTAATAAATTAGGAACCAGCGGACCTGTGCGTAGATTTTGCACTGTAGTCAAATTTTTTAGCAAATATCTAATAGTTTTTCAGAAGCAGGTTTAAAGTTCTAAAGAAAAATTAAGAGCTAAAAATATCTGCAAACAACATTAGTCAAGCCAGAATATCATCTCATTTATTCCATCAAAGTTACAGCAAAAACCGATCGAAGATAGCAAAAGGCGCGAGAAAAAAAAATAACAATCATATTTTAATTGCATTAGGGGATGACGTCATTCGCTTCAGGGTAATACTTGGGACAAAGAAAAATATATTAAATACATATAAAATACAATTTAATATAATAAAACATATCTTTCAGGCTACAAGTGAATAACTACTGCTGCGATCGATCGGTGATGTCTTTTTCTAAAGATTTGAATTTCAATTTACCTTTTTAATCATAAATATAAAATAAACTCGTGCGCAGGCATCACACTTTATCTTTGTTGTACTATTTACTTTTTTATAATCATTGTTGACCATGATATAATGCGGTACTTTATTTTTGTGCCAACACTAATAATAATAATAAAAAAAAACTTTTCATTTGATTTATGAAAACAATGCTGATTTAATTCTTAATTAACTTCAATTTTTAATCGAAAAACATGTTTTAAAGAAATGTGAGTGTACTATGTCAGAAGCCAGTTCTAAAACCTTTCTAATGATACCTCATTCATTGTTGTGCGTTTTGTAAATATATAGAAAAAGGGATGTTGCCAACAGAAATAATATATATGATTACTTTGCCAAGGTGTTGGACGCTGACGCCTGCTACGATTTACGACCCCCCCCCCCCCTATATGTCCTGAGCCGTCTCCGAAGAGGGCTAAAACGGGAGCGGCAGTTATCCATCAAAGTTCTTTTTAACACTTTCCAATATAGTTCAAAAATGTTTATGAATTCGGTTTGTCTGCCAGTCTGCGCGCTCTAACTCGTGTAAATATCCAAAAAATATTTCTATTGATTCCCGGATAATGGATGTGAAATAAACTCTTAACGGAAAAATTATTTTACTATTCGTGGAATTAATCTTCAAAGGCTCTGTTCTATGTAGTCTGGTCAAAGCTGTAGTTGTTCTGTCATACAGGGTCATCGAAAAAAAATGCCGGGATTTTGCAACCTTATAAAAAATTAATTATTAAACGTACGGAAATAATTATTATGTTGAAATGTTGTGAAAGAATGCGAGTTTTCCTCCGCTACTAGATGACGTTCCCCAACTAGTGGATTGTACGAGATTGCCCAATTAAGTGATCTTCACGAAGCCTCGACCTTACGCCTCTGGACTTTTTCTTCTGGAGATACATTAAGAACATTGTGTACAGTGAAAGAATTACTGATGTTAGTCATTTAAAACGTCGAATCATAGCCGCAACTGAAACTGTAACTGCAGAGATGCTTCACAGGACATGGAGGTGATTGAATATCGTCTGGACGTCTGTCGAGCGACTAATGGTACACATATCGAAATGTATTGAAATAGATATAAAACTTGGAACTTTTCTTAATATTTTAATACTAAATATGTGTTTCTTTAATTGCGTAATAATCCCGGCATTCTTTTTCGATAACCCTGTATTTGATATCTGCCATATGTTCTTTTATTCTCGTTTTAAATTTTCTGTTCGTCATTCCTATATAATTCTGTATAATATTCCATCTGCCCTGGTAATAATATTAAAATAAATTTTACATCAAGAGTTTATTTCACATCCATTATCCTTGAACGAATAGAAATATTTTTGCGAAACGAGAACATGTGCAATGAATCAGCCTCTTTTGAATTACCTAAAATTTGGCACCAGTTGATTTAGAAATTAAAAAAAGCAATAAGTAAAATAATAATTTTCACGTTTACAGTTTAACCATTTTAAGCACCTGCTTTCATTATATTTGTGGTCTCGTGTTTTGTGTTTATCATTTTCGAAAACTTAGCGAAAATAGTTTGTTTATCATTTTCGATCTTGAAGAGGTCGCCCTTTGAGTGTACAAAACATGTCATCTTTATATTAAAAGGTATTTTAAGCTTTTTTGTGTAATGTTTTTATCACTTTAAGCATTCATTACATTTTTAGTTTAACAAATATTTTAATTGGTAAATAAATCATATTAGTTGTAATTTTCCTACAGAGTGAAAAAGTATCCTGGACACTTTTTTACTCAGTTGGAAAATTACAACTTATAATAAGTCATGAGTTCTAAATTAACATTTAAGAGAACGCTTCACCAAGACAGGTTTTGCCTTCTCCGATCGCGAAATCGCATGTTAACCTATGGGAAAATTTAAATGGGTAATTGCCCATTTCCAAATATAACTATCAAAATGCGGTTTTCACCATGAGAAAGATAGACGTGCAATGCCAACGTAGTATAATTTCTTTTTTTTTTCTTTTTTTTTTTCTTTTTTAGTTTTCTTAAATTTTAAGTATTTTAAAGAATCCTATAAGTGCTAAAATTTCTACTTGAGAATTTTTTTTTTAAATTGTATCATCTTTTTAAAAATGCTTAAAATTTAAGGAGACAGATGTTAAAAACGCTACTTTCTTTGTTTGGAAACCATATTTTGATAATTACATTATGGGTAATCAACTATTTAAATTTCCCCCATAGGTTAACATGGGATTTCGGGGAAGATCGCTGAAGAGTCGCCTTAACTAGTTATTGTATTTGCAGATATGTAAAAGATCACCGAGAAGTATGAAGATTAACTTTATCAAACGGAATATAAAGACAAGTAAGTTTTTCTCATTAAAATTTTTACAATATCTTTAATTTTTTTTTTTTTTTTTGTATTTAATAATTTTTTTAATATTACGAATAAGATTACTATAATATATTGATTTAAAAAAGATAAGGTAATGGGATTCCAGACTAGGGTTTCATATACAAAATGTTCCATTCTCTAACTGTAAACAACTTTTAGAGTACATCAAAAATGCAAGGCGATATCATTTTAATTTAGACTTTATAGAACCATAAACTTGCTCGAAATATCGCAAAGTAATAAAAAATTATTCGCAATTGAGGTAATACAAAACCAACACGATTCAATTTCATGATACTGCCTTATAGTCCGAGAGGCAGCGTCACATTTTTGCAACTAATTTTAGTGTTGATGATTTTGGTAAGATAGATTAGATGGCACCAATAACGAAAGTGTCAGTCAGCTGCCGCATCAGAGGGGGATGTTGCCTTAGCAAAATCGCATAGACCACAGAAACGTGAAATGAATGTCAACCCGATTACTGATGTTAGATCGACTCGGGGCATCTTCGGTAATTGGGTTGCCATTCATTTCATATGGCAGCGGGCTAGCAGTGTTGCTATGGTAACAGCCCCTGCTGGTGCGCCAGATGACTGGCAGCTTCGTTGTCTGTAACATCTAATCTATCATACATACCGAAATCATCGACGCTAAAATTGGTTTAAAAAATGTGACGCCACCTCCTGGATTATTATTATTAACAAATGAATGATGCATGCAAAGATGATGTAATGGATGCAGATAAGTTTTAGCGCATCTAATTTCTGGCCTGCTAGGCTCTACAGGATTATTATTATTATTATTATTATTATTATTATTATTATTATTATTGAAGGACCGATGGCTTTACAGTTATGTTCTTCATAATCTTTTTCATTGATTATAACACCAGTTTCTAGAAAAACAAATAGAGATTTTGCTTCTGACATCTCGCCTCGCCAAACTATCACAGAAGTGGGATGTGTAAATCAGAAGACAGTAGCTTATATGCAATAATTTTGTTTGTTAAATGATTGTTCAATTGTAATCAGCTTTTTATTTTTCCTCCAAAACGTTCATATGGATTCCATGAGACAATCTTTGTCTTTTGAGTTTTTGCATCATGCCTTTACCTAATAAAAGAAAAAAAATACAACGAGCACTTGAAACACACAACTAAAAACCTATATCATCATATAACATACAGTTAATATTTCAATATATAAATTTAAAAAAAAATATATATTTTTTTTTTGATGCGCCAAAACTTTTATCGCACTCCATATCTATTAAAATGATTGTTTCTTTTGAAGAACGAGAAACAGAACTAACTAATAAAAACAACGCAAGTTAAAAATCCAATTTTTTAAAAATTACAAAGGTAGTAAATCATTTTTTAAAGATTTAAATTTAACTCCAAAATCATACGAATAGAATAAGCGAAAAATCCTATTTAAAACATACATGTTTATTAAAAAGAAGAATACTAACGTTATAAATGCGCAAATAATACACAAAAAAACAACAAATAGCTATTTCAAATCTACAAGTGAGATTCTTCTTCAGTACGACAAAGAGCAAAGCACAGCGTGCTAGAAAGAAGAATTTCGCTTGTAGATTCAAAATAGCTATTTGTTGCTTTTTTTGTGTGTTATTTGTGCATTTATAACGTTGGTATTCTTCTTTTAATATTATTGCACAAAGATATTATTTGCTATTTTTACATACTTATTTATGCATAATACAATGTTGCTAATCAACTAAGCTTTAACATTTAAAAAATGTAAATAATCCAAAACAAATTCTGATGAAATGCTTGATGGTGTACTTCAATGCCTCAATTTAAATAAGAAAGATATTTTCAAGGCAACTGCAGAACTTTAGTAATTGGTAATTCTTTCCCAGGAATTAGAATATAAAATTTCCGATTTACCAATGAATTCATATCGGAAAATATTCCAATTGAACTATAAATTTAGGAATTCAGAACTGAGATAAAAAGATTTTTTCTATATCAGTCATGTGTATAAAACTTACTTTGGGGTTTTCAATTTTTATTCATCTTGGAGGAACAATTAGTTTAATATGAATGAGAAAAAGTTTAATCCACAGCTTTTAGTTTTGTAGAATTATTCAGAAGTTTGGGTTTCAGGAACTCATTGCATTCTATAGTTGTAATTCTGTACTTTTATACGCACGTTTATGCTTTAATACTTAAATTACTATCATATGTATTTCTATTTATTCAGTTATTTTAATTTATATTTCAGCTTCTCAAAAATATCCTCACAGAAAATCTACCTCACAGAACAACACTGTTTCGAAAATATACCTTTCACCTCGAAACATACCAGCCTTAGTGAGATCTAAAACATTGGTAGATAGCACCACACAGACAACATGGAGTTTAAAAGCACCCTGTAGAGAAAGTTTGTATGAAGATGAAGCCATGGATATTTCAATGGGTGAAGAAAGCATAGAATCTGAAAGCGATTTCTATTGCAAAAGTGATACACTGAACGATGCCAGTATGATAACTGATCAAATTGCTTCTGAATTTGTACCGGATGTTACTAAATCAGAAATTAAAAACGAGAAAACTTTAAGCAAAAGGAAATCATCCAGGTCTTCTGCGACGAATAAATTTTCAGATCAACCAATATCACCACCGAAAGAAATAACAAAAACTGATAGTGATAATCATATATCCAATGATCCAGAAATGATTGATAATAGTATCTCTAGTTTAAATTCTATAAAGTTAGAAGCAATCGAAGGCACTGTTAATCTCTTTAAATCTATGGAATTGAAGCCAAGTGAAAATAGTGAAACGAAATCAAAATCTGCTTTCACAGGAAATTCCGAAAATGATGCCAGCGATTCAAAATGTTTAGAATTAGATGCCAATCAAAATAATGCTACTAATTCGAAATCAGTTCATTTAGAAATAAGCCAAGAAAATATAATTGACGTAAAATCAGCTGAAATCGAAGTTATGTCAAATAACTCAAACTCTTCCAATTTAGAAACAGTAAAAGATAGTAAAATCCATTCAAAATCCCATCATTCAGGAGAAAATAGAAATAATGCAAGTCAGTCAAAAACTCTCCAAATAGAAAAAACTGAAAATAGTGTAACCAATTCAAAGCCTGCTAAAATAGAGACAACTACAAACAATTTAGAAAACACAGTTGTTCAGCCAGATTTGAACATTGATTCTCCAACACATCAGGATCCTGGACAAAAAAATCAAGAAAATCATCGTGTGACCAGAAAACTCAGAAAACCCAAAAAACCCTTACTAGGCCTTATCTCATCTTATGCTAGAAAAGTAGCTTTATCAAGATGTAAAACTTCACTACTTGAAAGTATGGAAGATCAAAATGGAGATAAAGAACAAAAAGAATGTGCAATCATTGAAAATTCAGAGAAAATACCAGCAGATGATCAAGGAAACGAAATGAACGACGAACAGCCGAACTCAGATAAATCGACTAACAATGGCTTACTTTTAGAATCGGATGAATTAGTTGCAAAGAAAGAAGAAAAAGACAGCGACGAAATTATTAAGAAGAGTTGTAACTCGAAACCTGTCAGAAAATACTTTGGTGATAGTTTTGAATCCATTCTGAACAGTGAGAATGATACTACTTATTGTCCAAAATCATCTGTATCTGTATCAGATCAATCTAGATCTGAATCAGAAACAGAGGAAGCGAGTGTAAGGTCTAGCATAAAAGAAAATGATAACGTATCATTAGAATATAGTAGTCACTGGACTATGGAATATTCCTCAACTGAACCTTCAGACAGTGAAGATGAAGAATTCAAAGAGAAATTTAGAGAATACAAAAAACATTTGTTAGAAGACGATGAGGGCATAGCAGCATCGTGTGAAGAGGAGAGCTCATTTGTTATGGAAGATCACATGAAAGAAATGGCTGTGATGGCTGCTGAAGGCAAGCGATCATTGATGATGATAGCTAAACAGAATGATGGTTTTCCTACCTTTTCGTATGATGAAGATACATCTTATTTTATGGATACTGAAACATTTGATGAAAATTTGGAATCATATGAACAAATTTCATGTAGCATAGTCACCCAAGAAGGTACTTATGTAGAATCAGGCGAAGATTCCCGCACACGTCATGACCAGTCGGGTGATAATAATACACCATCATACGAAGACGTTCCATACGAAGAAAAGATAGAAAAGGTAGATGACAATTCACCGAAAAATAAAGATAAAACAGAGGAAATCAATGAAATCTTATGTAACGAAAATACTGATGATGTTGCTGGCATTGAAGATACAGAAAATGAAGAAGTGTCCTGTAATATGAATAATGATAATGAAAATGACGGGAGATCACATAAAGATAATTTGCAAAATTCAGATGCACAAATTAGTGGAAACGATCAAGGGAATACATCAAAAGATCACGTATCCTCCAATAAGGCTGTTAAAGAAGCCGAGACATCACTTGATGCTGAGGATATTTCATCTAACGCGATTTCACAAGAAAGAGGTTACAGCTCTATATCAGTGGATGAAGTTGCATACAAAAATTCTCAAGAAATTGAAACCATTTCAAAAATACTTGGAGAATTCCCACTGAAAAGGGATAATACAGTAACTGAAAATAATGACATATTAGATATGGAAGAACTTTCAATTAAAGATGCTATTAAAATAAGCAAAAATAATGAAGAATCATCTGAAGTTTCAGAAAGAGACAATACTGAACAAGAAGACGAAATTAGGGATGAAAATGAAGAAATTAGTGGGAATGAATTTTATTCTGAAAATAATGTCGAAGAAAGCAAAGAAATAGAGAATATGAATCCTGAAGAAAACGATACTAATAATAATTTAGAACTTTGTGAAGAAGTTCAGTCGAAAGAAGATGATGAAAGTAAAGAATGCCTTTCTGAAGAAGTATTGCCTAAAGACGTTACACCACATGAAAGAGAGTCTGAAAACGAAGAAAATGTGGAAAACGGAGATAATGAAGAATCTCGTGATGAAAGGAAGTCTGAAGATGATGAAAGTAAAGAATTTCTTTCTGAAGAAATATTGTCTAAAGACGTCACACCACATGGAATGGAGTCTGAAAACGAAGAAAACGTGGGAAACGGAGATAATGAAGAATCTCGTGATGAAAGGGAGTCTGGAGATGATGAAAGTAAAGAATGCCTTTCTGAAGAAATATTGTCTAAAGACCTCACAGCACATGAAAGGGAGTCTGAAAACAGAGAAAATGCGGAAAACGGAGATAATGAAGAATCTCGTGATGAGTTAGAATTAATCGAAAATGATCAAAATGAGACATTTGATCCAAATATGAATGAAGAAGAAGATATTGAGAAAATTCCTAATATCGATATCGAAACAAACGAGGAAGATCAAGAGTCTCAAAATGTCACTTCATTTAAACATGAAAAGATAGACAACTTCAATTCAAATGAAGAAAGCAGAAAATCTAGCATAAGTGAAGGCAATAAAGATTTAACAGCATTGAACATAGATGAAAATCTGGTAGAAAATGGTGCTGGAGATGATCATAATAGTTCATTAGAAGACAAAAGTAATACATCTGACGCGATCGCTGAAAATGTAGTCAGTGTAATTGAAGATGTTCAGGTGGAAACGGACCTTGATTCGAATGCGGATGACGACCGTTCCGAAGAACAATCTCAAACACATAAAACTGTTATATTCGAACAAGAAAATATGCATGGAGAAGATGATACAGAAAATGAGGTTCAAGATGATCAAACAATAGTGCTTGATCCGCCACTGTGCGAGGTCGAAGTATGTCGAGGTACTGTCGAAGATGATGACATAAATGAAGATGAAGATGAAAAATCTAATAAAGGAACTGTGACGTTGAAAGTGAATAATCAGATTTATAAAGTAAGTTGATTCAAATCATCTCAAATACTTTACAGTATATTAATTTGCCCTTTCCCAAACAATATTGATGAAAGATTTTCTTGCCCAATAAAAATAAAAATTCTGAAATGCTAATAATACATTTAACTTATGAAATACATCAAGCTTTCGAAAAATGTTGTAGGTTAATAATAGATAAAATTTTAAATAAATTTTTCATAACATAGGTTATAACAAGTTATTTTTTTACCGCTTATCTTTTAAAATCAGTTTTATACTTGCTTATGTGAGTCTCTTGTATTTATGAACTTCCAAATTCCCTTCTTTTGTTTTCTTTCATTTTTGTTAACAGTTTCCAACATAGTTGGAAAGTGTTTTCGTTTATGAATTCGGCTTGTCTGTTTGTCTCTCCGTACTCTAACTTCCGTAAATATACTTGGATTGTCATGTAAATCATTTGCAATGTATTTTAATAATGTCTACAGGGAAAACTGTTTGCAGTTTAATTATGTTATACTATTTTAAATATAATGAAATTTATGTACATCACTGAGGTAGGCTACAAGATGCTTACTGTAGAATATAGTGTGCATAGAGTTTATCATTCATTTACAGGGACACATAAAACAATTCGGTTACAGTACTGTCTATGAGCGCTAATAGCTGGACGTGTGTTTTCAGCTGCGGTATGCGTTTTTAAATTTAGCTAATTTTTTGCATATTATTTGGTGTGTATAAACCTGTAGATCACATACAGTGCTGCACAAAAAAAATTCATGTACATTTCCATTTATTGACGGAAATTGCTGAAGGAGAATTTTCAACTGTGTTATGCGCTTCATAGTTGAACAAAATTTTAGCATACTGTGAAGTATATATACAAAACTATAGATCATATACAGGAGCTGCACAAAAGAATGAGTACTTTTCCGACTATAGTTGCTGAAATTGGGTTTTCAATTGTGTTATGCCTTTTAGGAACTGTTTACTTAGATATAATCTTTCATTTTATTAAATTGTGAAGTTTTGTTCCAGTATTCTAAATGTGTTGGAAAGTGTTTTATAATCTATGCTTGACGCATGATTTTTTTTTCTTGTTTTAATTATAGTAGTGCCTAGTTTACTAATATTTGCTCTTGAAGGAAACATAATATTGCAGATGAGGTTTTATAAAATTAAATATGCAATAGTTTAGATAAAAATAGCTTTCTTTTACTTTTAATTAAAATACAACATTAAATATTATATTTGACTGCCTTATGAAATTCTCTACATTTTTTATCATACCAATGGTTAAGTTTATTTGGTAGTATGGGATATCAAATGTGATAACATATATCTGTGGAAGAAAATGGTGTACAACACACACACACACACACACACACACACACACACACACATATATATATATATATATATATATATTACTTTACACTATCATCTACAGAGAGAGAAAAAAAATTACATATAAAGCTAATGTAGATGTTATGTACAAAGATGTTACTTTCTTCCAAATAGGAAAAGTCAGTCCTTTTAAAAACATTTATATGTGCTAAAAAATATTTTCACCCATCTCTTGATTTTATTCTAACTTTCCCGTTTTTTTTTTTTTTTTTTTTTCAAAATGCAAAAGATGGCGTCATCTGTTGTCTATTGTAGCATGCATTACATCATTGCAGGTCTCTGTTTTATCTGTATCTATTTCAAAGGATTCGTGCATTAATGCATAATTTAAATTGTTAGAATTTGCAAGTTTCTGTACTTCTTTAAAATCTATCTGTATTAGGGATTTCTTGTTTAGTCGGGCTATTGCTGTGGTCTCTTTATTTAATCCTATATCTCTTTCGTGTTCTTTAACCCTTTCCTCTATTTTTCATTTAGTCATACCTATATATATGTCTGTAAATGGTAGTGTAAAGTAAAAATATATGTATAGAGTTGACCAGTGGTGGCTCGCGACTCGTTTTTTGGAGCACTAAATGCATGCGTGAAACACACATTATTTTCATACCATTATTTTTTACAAGAAATTTTTTACTTGTTTAATGGCAGAACTTTCAGATAGTAAATGAAATAAAGTATTCCTTTTTAATAATAGTGGTAAGAATAGAATAAAATTAGCAGCTATGCATTTGTGCCCCAAAATAAAGCCAGTAACGATCGGCCACTGTAGTTGACATTATAATAAATAACTTAAAAAACTATGGTATACAACATATTGGAAATGTATAGATTATACTTCTTTAAGATAAACTTCAAAGCAAATAATAAATGATTACTGGTTTTCTGGTGTAATTCATTTTGGTAATAGAATCTTAAATACAGTTTTATCAAACGGACAAAGTATTTTTTTTAAATAACTTTTATCCTTTAGTGAAATAATATTTGAAATTTTAGAAGTTAGAACGTAAATTTAATGAAATATTTTTTTTCAAATTTTTTATTGCTTCTTGTAGCAGAGGTAGATATTGTTTCGCAGAATATAAAGGATAACTAAATTATAAGATAAAATGTGTACTTTATTTTCTTTAAATATTAATCAGTAATTATTAATAATTTTTAACTATTAATAATTCTTAAATGCAAATTATTTTAATCTCACTCGGATGAATTTTTAATGTTTCAGAAATCCCACAGTGTAGACGAGGATTTGAAAGCCAAACGTTTACTGAAAGTTTTATCTTTGACAGATTCGCAGCCATTTCAAGACGTAGATATGATGCATGAAGATTTATTAGAGTGGGTATTATATTATTTTTATTTTTTTTTTCTTCGAAAAATGTTATAAATTTACCGAGAAAGAAAATCCAGTAATTTTGATTTCACCGGTTGGACTAGGTTTAAGTGTATTTCAACAGTAAATGCTCGATTAAGAACGTTCTCATTATACATTTCTATGTTGAATAACTCATTGTTTCCATGGCAACAATACTTTTCTCTTGTTGACTCCGACACTAACAATATCGAAGTCAAATTGACAGTGCTCAGAATTGGACTTTAATCTTTAGCTTGAAGCATTTTCAATCAATTTAAATGTTGTTCTAAACCGTAGAATATGATCGTTAATTTTCTTTATATATACATATAAAGGTTATGGCAAAACCATAGCTATAAAAGTGAACTAGTTCAGTATGAAGAGTAGAAAAAGTTTTCCTCAAAGAGTATTTATCATAAAAGCGTACTTTTTTTCATTTCATTGTGTCGCCAACCAGCGATAAATCGCCAAAAGCACTATTTTTTTTTTTAGGGACGTTATATTGAGGTCCCTCAGCAACTTTTTTATAAACATATATATCCTCATGAGAAGAATATTCTGTAATTTTTTCAAATGTTTCTGAGTATGCGCTTATGGAGCAATTCTTTGTTAGTGAAATCGAGTACCTTTATAGCAATGTATACACAGAGCGCGTTGCTCATATTGTTAGTTTTGTCCAAACTATGACAATTCGCATTACAGAGCTTGTCGATACTAGTTTGGATGCGTTCACTTAGGTGAGTTAGACCGGTAAATAAACATTAGAGTGTTGGTTAATAGCAAGCTCATCAAGTGTATTGTTCAATATCCTCTTAACTAATCAGACATTACTGCCTGTCACTGAGTTTCGCAATATCTCAGTGCTTCCCATACAGCACTACTCAGGTGTATAAAAGTACTCTAGAAATTTTTTCTATTTGAATGTGCCAAAAAAACTAAAAAGTGGAAGTGTTAGAATATTTTTGATTATACAGGGTTATTCTAAATGATGTACCCATTTTCAAAAAAATGTATTTATTAAAGTACAAATCCAAAATGAACAATCTTTATACCAATGAAAAGAGGAAGTTTCAAAGTTTTTTAAAGACATTATAAATGTTCAATGTGTCCACCGTTTGCTGCACGGTAAACATCTACGCGATAGCTAAACTCGTCCCACACACGAGAAAGCGTATCGGCTGTTACTGAGTGATCGGCAGCAGTGATACGGTTCCGCAGATCATTCAGAGTTGGTAGTAACAGTTCTCAGTAACAGTAGATACGCTTTCTGGTGTGTGGGGCGAGTTTGGCTATCGCGTAGATGTTTGCCGTGCAGCAAACGGTGGACACATTGAACATTTATAATGTCTCAAAAAAAACTTTGAAACTTCCTCTTTTCATTGGTATAAAGATTGTTCATTTTGGATTTGTACTTTAATAAATACAATTTTTTGAAAATGGGTTCATTATTTAAAATAACCCTGTATAATAGGATTTATGATAAAATGCACTAAAACATACTTGATTTCATTTCTAGAATTGTTGACGTAGATGGATGGAATATGCTTCATTTGGCAGCATCCAAGGGACTTGAACATTTTTTGAAGGTGAGTAATTTGTGTTTACAACAGACAAGTTGTATTTTTGGAAAAACATTCGAAGTCAAATACTAATGAAAGTTTTAATCTAAATACTTTTACTTAAAAGTTCTGTAAATATAGTCCGAGGGGGCAGCGTCACACTAAGAGAAAAATGGACATTTTCTTAACTTTTGCTGAAATAGTTCGCATCATTTATGTATAATTTTTTCTTGCAGAAAGTTTTAGAACATGGCTTATCTACAGAAGATTTGACGGATGATAATCATACAGCCTTACAATTAGCCGTAATTAAGTAAGATGCTAGATAAAACTACATTTTCATTCTTTCTTATTTATAATTAACTTTATACTTAAGATTTAGAATAAAAGAACTTTCGTCAATGTGAATTCAATATAAATTTTAAAATAAGTTTGTGTTATCATATTATTATATTATAAGATTTCCTTATCTACCTAACTGACGAAAATTTAAAAACAAGAATTTTAGTCTAAGTTACCGTCCTTAACCGAAAAAATCTAAGGAATTCGCAGAATACCAATGACGATTATAAATTGTACGTAAATTTCTTTTATAACTTTTATTTCTTTTAGTTCCAGTTAGAGATTAGCACAGTAGGGGCATAACCAGTACCCTTTTTATGATGTTATACATTTTCCACTCACAAGGGAACCACTTTTGGTGCAGCTCGCACTTTCTTCATCGACACCTGGTGCCTTTTGTAGCCCTATACGTAAAAGTTAGAGAACCGATACATTTTCTCTGTTAAAATCATATTTTATATAATTTTTATAATTGGATTTTTAATTGTTAATTTCACGCCAAAAGCGAGTTAAGTCGCCAAATAGGGTACTAAAAATCCGAAGCAGAAGATTATGACATTCGGCAGGGTTGCCGAAGAAAATTTCTACAGCCAATGTCGCGCCGCTAAAAATGTAAGCATAATGTTGTTTTTTTTCAAAATGAAATTCGTAGGTTTTTAAAGGAATTTTTAACTTTTTTCAATATTTTATTATTACGATTAACTAATTTGTATATTAAAGTACTTAAAAAAAAAAAAAAAAAAAACTTCTATTTTAATAGTCCGATAAGTGGTCACGAAAATTGTATTTTCAGAAAGTTATGCTGCTGTAAAATGAAAAAAATATGATTTAAACAGAAAAATTTCATCGATTCTCAAACTTCGTAATATGGGGCTTTAAAATGCACCAGGTTTCAATGCTAGGTGCGAGCTGCACCAAAAAATGGCTCCCTTGTCAGAGAAATTTTAACAATGTTAAAGTGCTAGTTTACGAACTGCATGAGTGTTTGTTCGTTTACAGCTTATTTTTATTAAGTGCACTAGTATTATACATTACTCATAGTAGCATATTAAAAGGAATAATAAGGACAATGTACCTTCTGTGACAGAGAATCATATTAGAGCGTATTTTCGGGGAAAATATAGCAACAAAGGATTTTCCTTTTCAAAATAAAATTGCCAAGACTTCTTCTCAGGTTGACGAAATTTCGGATTGCAATATTAGCGAAATATGTCTTTTTAGCTTTTTCTACTCTTACAAAAGAAAAAATACAAAACAAAAATAGAAGGGCAATTTTATGTTAAAAAGAGGATTTGGTGGTAATTAAGCGAAAAATACTGACTTTACTAACTAAATTCTAAAAAGACTGTCCAATACTGACTAATCTGAAAAATACTGACTTTTACTGATTTTATTGACCCTTTACCATCTCTGGTTTATGAAAATGTTAAAAAAAAAACTTTTCTTTCTTTTTTCTTTTAAAAGCAATAATTTGAAGTGCTGCCAGATTCTTCTAAAACATGGAGCTAGTCTCACGACAGAAGAAGGTTCATTTGATGAAAATTTCATGCAAACTGCTGGCGACGTATCCTCTAATATTAAAGATCTCCTAGAAAATTATAAGTGCAACTACATGAAAGTCCAAAATCTTGCAGAAACAATAAATGAGTTTTCCAGGTGAATTTCTGATTATCTTTGTTTTTTGAAATACGTATCAATGAAAAATGTACTCTCTACCTGAAATTCAGCAAATCTATTTTAACACAATCGCGATCAATGGGCGTCACGTTTGCTTTTTTATGTTACATTAATTCTCAAAAATGTGCACAATATTCGTATTTATACAATCAGTGTATTATGAATATAAATATTGGGTATGGCTCTGACTTTTTCGATTGAAAGAAAAACACTTGTTTTCTTGTCAAAATGAAAGGAAAATGTATTCAAAGTATTTTCAATCAGAAGTTTCAGCATTCGTCCATTTGACAGTTAACAAGTAAATTTTTCGGTGTAAGAAGTCCGGTTGTTTTGAAGCAATGAACTTAGCAAGCCAATTTTGTGGACGAGTTCCATCTCCTGTGCCACTTGGCGAAAAAATCCAACATGGTGCCAAAATGTTGTTTTAGAATTTTACTTAATTTTTGAATATGGCGGAAAAAGATGGTTTTTAAATATTTATGAACATAGATTTATTAAACCGTGTTTTTGTGCCGTCTTGAAAAATTAAGGTGCGATGCTAAAACAATATTTTATTACCATTTTGGATATTTTGACAAGTAATGAAAATAGATAAACAAATATATTTAACAAAATAACTTGTGGGAATCTCAGGAAAGTTACATCTCATATAAATAGCACTTAAAATCATAAAATAGTGAAGATGACCGTATAAAAATATACACTTTATATAAATATTTCTTGTTATGTAATATTTGCAATAATGACACAGATAAAAAAGTAAAAATCTCGTTCTCAGCTGCCATTGTGATTTAATATATATATATATATATATATATATATGCAAAATAGAAAAATATCTATAAAAAATTAAAATATCTACAAAATATATATTTACATAACATTACATCTACAGCAAAATGTCGTTTAAAAAATTAAGGGTAAATCATAACTCCAAAGGTTAAAGATCGCAATAATCTCACCGAAACATTTATCGTCAAAAAAATCTTCCAAAAAACTAGCTAAATCTTCCGGCACAGAGGACTTTTCCCCAATTTTGAATTTCTGTGTAAGAACTGGACCGCTTTTCAAAAAGGATGCTATGCCAATACCGGCTCTATTAATATCTTAATAGAGCCGGTGTTTGGCTATGCATGGAGCAAACAAATAAGGAGAGAAAGGGCAGCTGACGGCTGACGTCACTGTTGGTCAAATAACTGTTGAATAGCAAGAAACACCTGCCCGTTCATTATGGCTCCTACTTTACACATGAGTAAGGGGGATTTCATTGGTTTACATTTAACATGTCTATTAGATGTGTAGATTAGATACGTCACTGACCATATCGAATCCTACAACGATTCTTACGATAAAAAGGTATTGGTAGATTGGTTGACGAAAGTCTTTGTTTGTAAACATGCCTTATAGTGGTGTGAAGAAGTGACATTGGTGACATTGGCTAGTAGGGCAGCATATTCCAGCGAAGTGTTTCTAAAGTTTGAGTGCTCTT
This sequence comes from Maratus michaelseni, assembly GCA_963931845.1. Taxonomy (NCBI): domain Eukaryota; kingdom Metazoa; phylum Arthropoda; class Arachnida; order Araneae; family Salticidae; genus Maratus; species Maratus michaelseni. Next base: position 174,552,890 of record OZ007593.1, read on the forward strand.
GCAGCAATCTTTCTGCTTTATTCTCGACGTTTTACTTCAAATCTTTGTTCAAATTGATTATTTGTTGCTTCTAGCATTCACCATTGATTGTCTGACGCGGCTGATATAGTCAATAGAAGACTATGTCTTTTTTGCTCCACCAGAAGATACACAACATAAATTTCCTGCCGTGAATGCTCTGTTTCGGCATTATTGGACCTAGTTTACCTGATCGCATTTATACTTTCAGTTGTTCGGGATTGGCATAAAGAATCTACGATTCACCTTCCATAAGTATTTGATAAAAAAAAAAAAAAAAAAAAAAAAAAAAACATTATTTTTTGTGTTTTAAAGAGCAATTCACATATGTTTTTTCTACGTTCCACATTCATATGGAACCCAATTTCTTTGCTTTTTAAGCATCACCACTGCATGTATAGTACAGGTAAAGGAGATCAAAAATTTAGGAAAAACCCCATTTTGCATTAGAAATGAAGATCCGATAGGTGCCCAAAAAACAAAGTTGTGTTAACATTTTTTTTAGGGGGAAGGGAAGAGGGGCATTTTAACTCAAGGGGGAGGGAACTCAAAAATTTAAGTAGATCAAGAGCGGTATCGTTTATTATGTATTTTTTAAAATTCTGAATCGAATGAAATCATTCGTAAGTTGACACGATCATTTGTTACGACAGGTTTCATGAATAAAAAGTCGAAAACTATATTTTAGTACAGGTAAAATAAGGTTTTACAGCAATTACTGGTGGCCATTCTCGCAAATTTGGGAAGAACTTCGTTTTGGCACTCGAAATGACGATACGATGTCCCCTCAAAACAAAGTTGGTTTACTATGGTTTGTGAGGCAAAAGGGGGAATTTTAACTCGGGAGGGGGGAAGAACTAAATTTTTTTTTTAAAAATAGGTCGAGTAGGGTATTGTTTAATTCTGAATCAAATGACACTATTGTCAAGTCGATACAATCACTTGTTACAAAGTTACGTCAGGTTTTATGAAAAAACAGTCCAAAATTTATACTTTTTGAAAGAGCACAACTTTATTACATTTATTTCACGTTCAAAACATGTTCTTTATATCATATGGAATAATCTTAAACTTATTAAATGTCCTCAAAACAGCAATAATCAAAATTAGGGTCATCTGAGTCTCTTTCAAGGTCATCGAAGTTGTGGACGTAAAATAAGTGTAATAAAGTTGTGCTCTCTCATAAAGTATAAGTATCTGACCACCGCCCGGCGTTGCCCGGGCCCGTGATAATAAATTTAAAAAGAAACATCAAGTTTTTATTATTTTATATCTTTAATCAGATTTTGTATGAAATTATATTTTAAAATGAAAAATTCGTGAAAAAAAAAATGATATTTAGTGATAAAAGCGCTCATTTTCTTGTTTACGTAGGGTCGTTTCATAGTTTTAAAATAAAAAGTTATTTTTGCCCGAAATCTTTGAAATCTTTATTGGTGATAAATAAAACGGTCTTACAGACCGTGTAAAAATTTCATGAATAAATATTGTTATCTAGTTGTAAAAGAAATGTTTTCTTCTCGCTTTTTTGTTTGTTTGTTTGTTTTCGCGTCGGCTACTTTAACATAGCAATAAAAAATTGTTCTCATCTTCCGAACTCTCTGACATTTCAATCCGTTATAAATATATAACTGTATCTAAGCTCTCTTAAAAATTTTGAAAAAATATGCATATTTTGTAGTGGAAACATGAGTTCTTTAAAAAAGTAACTTTAGCTTTTAATCTCAGAGCAAAAATATATTAGAAAGTTTATGCTTTCAATGCAATGGTGATTCCATCCATTTTCAATCAACCCTTTTCAATCCCCCTAGACTAAACAGGTGAGGGTTAATTCATCAGGTTTCCCCTTTCTGAGGGGAGAAACCTTCAAAAAACATTGGCGCATGCGCAAAGAGACGATATTCGTGTGGAAAAATTGAGAGAATGCGCTTTTCGTTTTAAATACATAGATTTTATATCTTTTTATTCATAAAATCTGTCGTAACTTTGTAACAAATGATCGCATCGACTTGCGGAGGGTGTCATTCGATACAGAATTTACATAAGAAACGATACCCCACTTGACTTACTTTAAAAAGTTTAATTCCCTTATCCCCATCCCTGAATTAAACTGCTCCTCTTTTGCCCCATCCCCCACCAGAAAAAAAAAAAGAAGGTAAAACCACTTTATTTTTTGGAGACTCCCAAATTTTGGTGAATGGCCATCAATTGTCTCTGAAAAACTCTATTTTACCTGTGCTAGTAGACGTTGTGACGTGCATGGCAAGGTAATAAACAATAATTCCACAACATTTTTATTGCAGCAGCCAATTTAGGATCTTCATCGAGCCCAAGGATCTTCATCGAGTTTCTTGCAGTCATTTCTGTCTATTTTAAATAAGTAATTATTAATGCGATTAGAATTCAAAATTTCATTATCATTTGGAAAATATTACCAGACCATATATTAACATAGGAGATTAAATTCATTTCAAGTCTTTATTGGGAAGTAATAACTCAAAAAAATATAATTGAAATATGTTTATCCATTTTCTTTATAAATTTTTATTAATAAATTATCAGTTATTAAGTTGTTTAAAACCTCAAAAATGTATTTTTTGTATAATTTTACGCATCATTTTTCTTGGAAGAAAAGTCTAAGGTACAATAATTTCGTACATTATCTTTTGGGCAGGGCTTTACAAATTTGATAAAATCTGGTAGCCAGCAAGAAGTTCTAGTCGCCAGTAAAAAATATTTACCCTCCCCCGTCAATTGATTTTCAAAATGCACAAAGTTTTTTTTTTTTTTTTTTTTATGAAATAACTGAGGAAAATAGTAACAAGCATACTTTAGAATTATTAGCTACATAATTTTGAATAGTACATAATTTTGAATAGTACATAATTTACAAAGACAATGTAAACATTCTAATGAAACTTATCAAAATTATATATCGGAAAAAAAAATAAGTAAAAGAAAGAAAGAAAAAGGAAAAAGAAAAGAAATACTGTAAAGGCAAAATTAACCGACATGTTCGGAAAATGCTGATTGGCGAATTCTTAAAATGTTCAAATAGTTGAGTACTACAAAATCTATATCTGATGAGGGGGAAATAGTCATTCGATGAAATAGTGAAGCAGAAAAACAGTGAAATACAAAGGATGTGAATTATCACTTTACTAAACAGCGTACCACCAACAGAGTGAAAAAATGTCCAGACCGGGGTTCGATACCGGATCCCTTGGTATAGTGCCCCAAGTGCTTTACCAATTAAGCCATCCGGACAAATTGGACATCGAACCTCGGTGTGGACATTTTTCTCTCTGTTGGTGGTACGCTGTTTAGTAATGTGATAATTCTCATCCTTATTTGTATTTCAATAATTTACAGCGTAATTTCAGCTCTGCTGAAGAAAAACAGTTTTTTGCCTATTTTCCTTTAGAAGTCAGTCAAATAATTCTGATTTTATTATTTTAGAATTTGTATTTGATGAACTTATTTTAACCAAATTAAAAATAAAAGTAATATATATATATATATATATATATATATATATATATATATTTAAATATAGTTTCTAAGTTTATTTCTTAATATTCGGGGGGTGGGGGGTGGGGGGGAGAAAAAATGCAGTTTGTGCTCACTTCTTAGATCAATATTTGTACAAAAGAAAAAAAAACCCGCCAGATTAAATAACTTGGTCGCGAGATAAAAAAAAAAAAAAAAAAAAAAAAAAAAAAAAAAAAAAAAAAAAAAACGTGGTCATCAGTGGCGACCTGGCGCCCGCATTTGTCAAGCCCTACTTTTGGGAATTTATTTTCAAAACAATCATGCTATTTTTTTTTATAGCAATAACAAATAACATGTTAATAATAACATACATTAATAAAACTAAATAATTTTGTATCTTGTTATTTATTATAGTGAAAAGAAAGTTTTGTCTCAACCACTGCCCAAAAACATCCTACAAATCCTAGCGGATATAACAATCGAAGAAGCGGACACTGAAGAAAATACTGCTGAACTGAGCACAGATTAAAGACGCTTGAATTTTAAATAAATAAAATCTCTTTGACTGTTTGCTGAAGCAATGCACAGAAGAAAGCGTTAAGATGCCGTTAATGGACAAAATATTAAATCAAAAGGAATGACCAAAATCCTTCTTAGGCAAGAACTGTTTTATGTAAATTGCTTTGTGTACCATATTTTGCTTCAAAATATGTTTCTTAAACAACAGATACATTTTTTGGAAAGTCAATGCATAACGATTGAACATAAATAGAAATAAAATAAATAAATAAAATTGCCTTATTTTGAGATTTTTTTATGTGCAAGACTGTCTAATATATATGCCGTAGGCTAATTGAGAAATCCGACTCATTGGAAAGAGACAGGCTAATTGGAAAGTCATTTGGCTTTTTTCAGTCAGCCTGATATATTTCAGGCTTACTGCAAAGAACCTATGCAGCTTTTAGGCTAATTTAAAAATTACCACTTATTTCTCAATTAGCCAGATTTTTTTTCAGGTTTATGGCAATGATTACAATAAATGGTAAAATAATAATAATAATAATAATAATAATAATAATAATAATAATAATAATAAATAATAAAATATATGTAAAGTAGCAAACAGCTGTTTTGGAGGATCTAAAGCTCCATCATCAGTGTCAAAGATGAAAAGATTAAAAACAGATTTAAAAGTTTAGGCCATATAAGTATGCTTGCGTCTCCGCTCGCAATGGCGATGAGTGTTTAAAAACAACATCTGAGTCCAGGAGTCCCACGTGACGGAGGTGCAAGCGTACTTACATGGTCTAAACTTTTAAATCTGTTTTTAATCTTTTTACCTTTGGCATTGATGATGGAGCTTCAGAGACTCAGAAACAGCTGTTTGCTACTTTATATATATTTTATTTGTGCTATTTTTTACGTTGATAATTTATTTTAATATAACGCCACAAAGTTCAATGCTCCCATTTTAATTATTGCAATGAACTTATACAGTTTTAAGGTAATCAGAAAACGACCAGTTCTTTGTCCAAACATTCAGTCTAGAGTCCTGCACTGGTCCGGAAATTCAATTTGAAGTCAATCCGCAAACCGACCCGAACTCGACAAAAGAAATTCCATCGACCCGCAACCCAATCCGATCCCGACAAAACAACTGTCGTTGGCCCGTAACTCAATCCGAACCCGACAAAATAACTTTCGTCGACCCGTAACCCAACATATTTCAACCCAAACCCGACATGTTTAAACCCGAACACTCAATGAAAGGAAATTAATCATGCTTTAATGCAGTTATGAAAAGCAATCTACAGTTATATCTCTAATACCAATTTCATCGTTTATATAGAAAAATGGACAAATATATATTCTTAATATTCAAATATAGTAAAAATTCTGAATAGCGGACACTTCGGTATCGTTGGATGGTGTGTCCTGCATCGGGTCGGTTTGTCCCCAATTTTCTTTTTTCAGGTCGGGGTGACTGTAAATTTCTTTCTGTGGGTCGGGTTCATTCTAGAATTTTTCTTGCTGGTCAGATTTAGATTTGTGCAATCGGGTTGTTGGGATTTTCAAAAAGTTTAGTAAAAATGAGCAGATGTACGTTTCAGATGAATTTATTGTATTGAGTTTTAAAAACTTTTTCATTAATTAAGGTTTTAATTTTCATCTCGTATATATTTGTAGATACTTTATTATTTATTAAAAAATATATTTTCCAACTTTAAGCAACAAATTAAGTGGAACTCCTGAAATATTAATGTAATGCTACTAATTCTTTAAGTAATAATAATAATAAAGTTGTCTTTAATGATAGTTAAATGAACTATTAGTTTCATTTCATTGCGGGCTGGGTTCAGGTTGAATTATTTCGGGTTCGTGTTGAAGTGTGTCAGGGTTGGATCGGGTTGCGTGAAAATAATTTGTCGCATCTGGTTGCGGGTGGACTTCAAAATGGATTTTTCAGTTTCTGGTCAGATACAACCCCACCCGCGCAGGATTCTATCGTTGAATCAGTTCGCTAATTCTGAGGCGTCCACTATTCAGAGGTAAAAACGTACAAATATATAAATGTTAGGAATTAAAAAAATGGTCGCTAAATAGAGATGTCTGTTATTGAGGAGTGTTCGTTACGGATGTTTTACAGAGTATAGATTTTTCACCTGGAAAAATATTTTGGTTATTCTTTTAAAAAATAGTCTCAACTCGAACCCGACCCGCAAAGAGTCAAAACTTAACACGAAACCGACCCAAACTCAAAACAATGAAAGTCAACCCGACCCGAGACCCAATCTGCAGTCATAATTCTTTCATAGCTAAGTGTCATATTAATAGTACTCAAAATAACTATACTCGTTAGATTTAAATAAATGACGTATTCATTAAATTTCAATATACAGCTTTTGATTCTTTTATTTCAAACATATGTTTCATTCTTTAAATTTAAAATAGTGACTACTTTTCCGAATGAAGAATTTTATTAAAAAATACTAGAAAGTTGTCAAGTCTGTTTAATCCTTTTGTAATACGACATTTTACAAATGTCTTCAAAAATCTTCCATAGCCTAGTGTCATATTAATACAAGTAGTATTCAAAATAACTATACTCGTTAGATTTCAATAAATTACCATATTGATTAAATTTCCATATTCATTTGATTTTTATGATTTCGATAGCTACTTCTAATTTTTAGGGTTCCGTACCTCAAAAGAAAAAAAGTGGAACCCTCGTAGGATCGCTTTGTAGTCCGCCTGTCTGTCACGACCATTTTTCTCAGGAATGGCTAAGGGTATCAAGTTGAAATTAATATTAAATAATAGCGTCCATGGTCCCATTGTTGTGTAAAAATTTTGGGCTTCTAACTTAATGCAATAAAAAGTTACGGCTTTAAGACAATGCTCACTTTAGATTTACCCTCTGACCGCTTATTTATTTTTTATTTTTTTAATTTTTTCAAAATCCTTTCGATCAATATGTAATCGACCAGTATATTGCATATTTCAAATCATCATGTATTTGAATTTATGTAGTGAATTTATTCAGTTGCATTTTTTTCCTTTGACTGTGGAATTTTAAAAACAAAATCACTTTGAAAATTGTGTATTATATAAATTTTTCTACAAATGTGTTGCCCGTGGAAATCGCGGGATAAGAGGGTTAAAACCATTTTCACGAAATTTTCTGAACTTACGATGCGTGGAATTGTCAACGACACCCCTACCATACGCAACATATATCTTCTTTTGAGGTTTACTACGGCATGTTCTGGAGAGCATGAAATTGAAGTGTGCAGCATTTATAGTTGGTTTACAAGTACACACAAAAGAAACCCATTACATTATGATCTATGGGGAAAAATCATTTGCGGTGTATTTTAATGACCTTTTCAAAAATAATGAAACTGTTATGAGTTTATGCAGTGCATTAAAACATGCCTTCTGTAAAATATGGTTGCAAAGCATTTATCATTCATTTATTAGGTCACTCAAAAGAATTCGGTTACATAATGGCCTACGGGGGAAAAATTGCAGTGTATTTTAATAATTTTACACTATTTTAAACATAATGAAGTTTATATACAGTACTGAGGTGCAGTACACGGTGCTTACTGTAGAACATGATGTGCATATAACAGCTACCGTTCATTTACAGGAACGATTAAAATATTTAGGCTACAGTAATGTCTGACAGCGATAAATGCTGGAAGTGTGTTTTTAGTTGTTGTATGCGTTTTTTAGTTTAATTAAATGTTTGCATAATGTACAGTTTAATTAATTTTTTGCATAATACACAGTGTGTTTAAATTCTATATATAATATACAGGATCTTGTTTATAAGGGCCATATATATTGCGTCTACGAAGAATATGACTTTTCCGGACATAAAAAAACGACATAATCTGCATGCCGAAAATATTCCTCACTTTCTGCCATTTTTAATGCTTAACAAATTTTTAACAACACAACCAAATAATATAATTTTTCTCTAAAATACTGACTGAAATTCTTTCTTTCAAACAACATCAAAACTTTCAAGTTTGAAGTAGGTGCACTTAAGTTTTAGAATGTATACTGACACCTAGTGCCACAAATACAGCAGACATTTTTTTTTTCTCAGGGAGGGATTTATGCGGCTCCCGGGGGGGGGGGGTTAAAAAGTTCGTGGTGGTGTACTTTTTGATCATTAAAAAGCATAAAATCTCAAACCTTCCGGGGGTGGATGTTTCTCCGAACCACGCTAAATTCAACAAGGCATAAGTGAAACGAACTTTTGCATCATTCTAATATTTTGAGAATTTGAACGCATGCAGGATTTAAAAAAAAAATCCTAATTAATAACTTTATCATTTAATTTTTCCTCTCATATTTCTGTTGAATTTATATCACACAATATTTTTTGAGTAATTTCGTGTTGAAATAACATAAATGATGAAATATATATATATTAAAGTTCACCATCTCCTTAAGTTTCATTTCGAAATTGAACAGGAACGAGTATTGCATAGAACATGATAATAAAAAAAGAACAAGTACTTGCAGGTACTTATAAACATTTCTTATCAATATATTATAATAACGAACTTATCGACGATCCCTCTTTTTATTTCTAAGATTTTGAAGTTTCGGTAGATAAGAATTGTGTTATTCTCTGTGCTTATCACAATTCTCTCTCCAAATTGTACAAAGACAACATTTATTCAAGATGGCCGCGAACTTTCTGGGACTATTTCTTTTGACTCTAGCAGGTAACTTTTGAGTAGTATTTAATAAACGTAATAGCTCTTCTAGTTCAACGATTGTTAATTTTATTTCTATATCATTTTATTTATTATTAATTTAACTTAAGTAACTTAGATAAGTGTAACTTGGTTCATATATGTAAAAATGGAATTTTGTTATCGATTTTTCATTCACTTCCTGATAGGTTAGAAGGACATAAAAATTATAAGTATAAAACTCAAAATAGTTAAAAAAGAAAAAAAAAACACTCTTTTATAAGTATTTAATGTTTATCTTGAAAATGACTCCCAATTTTTTTTTTTTTTTTTTACTGCAATTCATGTTCTTACCCAAAAATTTACGTTATACAATACATCAATTTTGCTTGGACGCCGAACTCGATTACAAAAAATTCACTGTTTTTTTTTTTTTTTTTTTTTTTCTCCTAAGCGAAAGAATTTATAAAAAATTGTATAATTGTATAATTTTTGCTCCCAACGCCCTTTTTTTTAAAGATAGGGAAGCAGGAAGGAAAAACTGAAATATTATTTAAACTATATTTTAAGATTTCTATATGGATTTCCCAACGTATAATCGTAAATTAATTAAATATATTAATTGGTAAAAGCGCATTTTTTTATTTAAAATTACACTTTTCATTTTCTATTTTATACCCTTTAAAATGTTTCATTGTTGCAGTTTCACAGTCATTTGACATATTTCGGCTAGCGTTTTCGGTGCATCATTAAATCCAGTGTTTTTTCAACTCGTATACATTTATACGAGTTAAAGAAAATATTTGGTGATTTATCACCTGTGGCGAGTTAACTAAAGCATGCCTTAAAATTAATGTATTACTTTATAATTATGTTCTAAAATTATTAAAATGCTGTATTGTCATCGGAAACACACCTATACACATAATTTGTATAATCCTAGCACATCAGGAAGTGAGTTAAAAATCGAGATTACAAAATTCCATCTTTGTACAAAAAACAGGTTGAGTATAATAAAAGTGTACATCAATTATGTAAACAGTGTTTCCAATAACAATACAGTATTTTAATATTTTTCTAACATAATTATAAATTAAAAAAAATAATTGTATGGCATTTTTCAGTTATCCGGGCGCAGATGATAATTCGCCTTATATTCGTTATGATTACAATACAACTGCATATTATTTACAACAACAATGGAGTTAATTACGCGCCATTCCAAGCTCGCTAAAATATGCAAATTGGCTATGAAACTGCAACAAAGGAATATTTCAAACACTAAACAATATAAATTAAAATATAAACAAGTGAGTAAGTGTGATCGAAGATCGCACAAAAGGTTTCGTTTAATATTCCTTTCAAAACACTTTATCCTTTCTTTAATCCTTTCAATATACATACAAATAAATTTCATTTAAAAAAAAAAAAAAAAAAAAAAAAAAAAAAGTCATGTTTTTATAAAGTAAAAATTTACCGGTCTATTTTTCTCGTTTTTTCGAAAATCTGAACCGGTCCGACACTCTTATTACTCTGTCACAATAATATCTGTCATGTGGACTAAATGCAATGTTTAAAAAAAAAAAAAAAAAAAAAAAAAAAAAAATCAATTTCAAACATGTTGTTCAAAACATACATGTTATACATACATATATAGATGTATACAATATACATACAATACATATAATACATACATACAATACAATACATACATACAATATACATGTTGTACCTTCAAAATGTTAAAATATGCCACTATTTCCATAATCGAGTTTTTACTCTGTCATAATATCTGTCATGTGGACAAAATGCGATATCAAAAAAAAAAAAAAAAAAAAAAAAAAAAAATCAATTTCAAAATTAAAAATGTTGTATAGAGACTTTCAAAATAATAAAATATGCCAATATTTCCATAATCGGGTTTTTATCATGATTCAATACGTTCTTTAAACCCATATGACGTTATAATCACTTGCTGACGTCATATCTACTTGCTTTCTCTATTACTCGTATTGATATTATCTTTGTATTATTCTCAAACATTTGAAAAAGTCCGTTAAACTTCCAATATGACGTCAGATTAATTTTCTTTTTAATTTTTTAATGACATCATATTAACCTGCTTTCTGTACTTACACATACACTATATTTCCAATGATGATTGGTCACTTGCGATTTTAGACGTTTTGTTAAATATCTGGAAAGATACATGAGGAATTATCCTGAAACTTCAGGAGTGTAAACAACATGATAAACGTCATATATTTCCGCGAAGATTTTTCCCCGAAACCCCATAAGAGGCCGCCAACAAATTGAAGAAAAACGAGTATCTTTTGGATAACCCTGTATAAACTAATATTGCAAAAAGCATTCAAACTGTAGATTATGATTAAGTGGTTTATTGTAATAATTTGGGTTCATTTTTATGAAGATAGCATGTATACTCGAAGAGAAATTCACGTTTTTATAAAAACAGTCCCAAATTTTACCAAGTTTTTGCTTATAATTTGCAGAGTTTTTAATATAAAAACAAGTTATTTTCAGAAAATATGACAAACAGAATTGTACACAATACCTTGTAATCAGAATTTAAAAAATAATAAAAATTGTATGACAAATGAGCAGGTTTACTAAATATTGTTTCACTGCGCATGCGCGAATTCAATCAAAATATACTGTGCATAATATATTAGCTAAATGTATAGACCAACTTTTATGAAAGTCTCAAAAACATAGCTTGAAAATTCTGATAGTAATCGTCGATAGAATAAGCTCGAATTTCGCTGTTCCCAAAAGGAAGCAAAAAGATGAGGGGTTGTATCCAAATATACTAGCTTATGAAAGTTGACATAATAAGAATGAAGTGTCTCTCATTCTATATTTGATACAACCCCTCATCTTTTTGCTTCCTTTTGGGAACAGCGAATTTCGAGCTTATTCTATCAACTATTACTATCAGAATTTTCAAGCTATGTTTTTGAGACTTTCATAAAAGTTGGTCTATATATTTAGCTAATATATTATGCATAGTATATTTTGATTGAATTCGCGCATGCGCAGTGAAACAATATTTAGTAAACCTGCTCATTTTTCATACAATTTTTATTATTTTTTAATTCTGATTGCAGGGTGTTGTGTACAATTTTGTTTGTCATATTTTCTGAAAATAACTTGTTTTTATATTAAAAACTCTGCAAATTATAAGCAAAAAACTTGATAAAATTTGCGACTGTTTTTATAAAAACCTGAATTTCTCTTTGAGTATACGAACTATCTTCATAAAAATGAACCCAAATTATTACAATAATCCACTTAATCATAATCTACAGTTTGAATGCTTTTGCAATATTAGGGAAAAAATCTCGGGAAAAAATCTTCGCGGAAATATATGGCGTCAATCATGTTGTTTACACTCCGGAAGTTTCAGGATAATTCCTCATGTATCTTTCCAGATATTTAACAAAACGTTTAAAATCGTAAGTGACCAATCATCATTGGAAATATAGTGTACTCATATTCCTTGTATTATTGAGAAATGTTTGAAAATTTCCGTTTTATTACCAATATGACGTCATATTAATCTTTTTTCATTGATGAAACTCTTTATTTCATTTTCATTTTTCACGTGGAAATATTTCAATAGAAAATTAATTATTGTAGAAAGAATTTTATTGTAAATTTTTAATTGTTGGCAACTGCTATAACGAAAAATGTTCAAATTTAATAGGAAAAAGCTGTTAGATTTTTGGTTTTTTATCTCTCTATATTAAAATAATACGATTTTTTTAAATTTTATAATTTTGAGCTTCATAGTAGAAATTCAGCTATAAGTACACAAAATTTCAGGTCTGTAAGTTATATAGTTTCTGAGAACCGGCTCTGTGACGGACAGACAACGTAGCGGGACGAATAGGGTTTCGTGAGATGAACGAAACCCTAATATAAAGTAAAGAGTGTAATACATATATGTTTAAATACGCTTCTATGAATTAATAGTTTAATATTAATTAAATTATGATTATATGTTGAGAAAACATTTTTGAAATTCTAAATATATTTTTTCTTTCCTGTTGTCTTATCTTAAAAAAAAAAAAAAAAAAAAAAAAAAAAAAAAAAAAAAACAGAAAAAATTATAATTTTTTAAATAGTCACTAAAGTTTGCGCTTTCTACCATATATAAATCAAAGTCGTGAATTTTCCATAACCGGGTCTATGAAAAATTTAGATGTAACGGAAATTTGTTGGAACAACATGAATTGCAGACATTAGATGATGCATGATAAAAAGAAAAAAATTAAATATTCGTTCAAAAGATTTTTGGTTTAATTTTTTTTACTTTTGCACATAATAGTGTTTCATATCCATCATAGGATTTTTTATGCATTCATATTGTTCAATGCTTTGTTATTCAGAAGCTAAATGCATATTGCAAAATTCAAGCACGAGTGACTTCTGATGGGGAATAAATATAGATTTAATCTTTTAAAAGTCGACCAATTTAGGAATATGAGAAATTAATAAGGAAAAACAAAATTACCATGTTTCAAATTTCACAACTTTATTTTACTACTTTACACGTCTTATCCAGTTTTTAATTAGCTAGAAATTACTTTAACATAAATATTTACTCGTAAAAATATAAACATAAATACTTACTCTATCTATTACCGTATAAACATTATAAATTTACTATATATCCTATTTCAAGATGGCTGTCTGAATAATATTACGCTTTTTTATTCTATTCATTTATTTATAAATTTTTAAACTTGAAAAACATTCTTGTTCATACGCCTATTAATTTATGTATAATGAAAACTTTTAATAATGCTGAGAGAGAAATTTCAAATATTATTAAAAAACTATACGTAACATCACATCTGTATTGAAGATAAACGAACGATTTTTAGGTTTATTTTTATTTATATATCAACCGACATATAAATATTTTCTATGAATTCAAACCTTTTTAGCTCACAGGCTATAAAAGCCTGAGAGCTAATGTGCCCGCAGGTTCTGTATGCACGTACGTATGTATGTACGTATGTATGTACTATGCAGCATGTACGTATGTATGTACTATGCATGTACGTAACGCGATAACTTTTGATAGAAATATTGGATTTGCTTCAAATTTTGTATATAGGTTCATTGTGATTATTTATAGGTTCTCTTCCCTGATTAGTTTTGAGGGTTAATTGGTTAAGTATAAAGGGGGGAACGGGGGTCTAATCCCCCCCCCCCTTTTTTTAGGTATATGTTTTTTGTGCAGAATTATCGAATTTGTTTCAAATTTTGTATACAGATTCATTGCGATAAGGCGCCTCTCTGATTAGTTTGGGGGGTATTCATTCGTTAAGTATAAAGGTTAGCGGAACGGGGGGCTGATCCCTCCTTAATTTATTATCGATTTCTTTATTTTTCGAGGGGCATTATTCTTTGAAATAAGAGTATAATGTACAATTAGTGTGAATAGTCTGTGAGCTCAATGCCATCAGTTCAACTGGGCACGATTTTATATGTACCCTAACTCAAGGTGACAGACTGAATAACATTGGCTTTTTTAGCTGACAAGCTATCAAAGCCTGAGAGCTAATGTGCCCGCCGTTTCTGTATGTATGTATGTATGTACGTATGTACGTATGTACGTAACAGGATAACTCTTGACAGAAATAACTGTTTTGCTTCAAATTTTGTTTATAGGATCATTGTGATAAGGCGCTTCGCTGATTAGTTTTGGGGGTTCATTGGTAAGTATAAAGGGAGGAACGGGGGACTAACAACCCCCTTAATTTAGATAAATGGGTTTTTCATGCAGAATTACCCGATTTTCTTCAAATTTTGTATATAGGTTAATTGTGATAAGGCGCTTCCCTGATTAGTTTTGGGGGTTCATTGATTAAGTATAAAGGAGGGGGGACGGTGGCTAACCCCTCTTAATTTAGATAAATGGGTTTTTTCATGCAGAAAAATCCTATTTTCTTCAAATTTTGTATATATAGGTATATATTTGTATATATAGGTTCATTGTGATACGGTGCTTCCGTGATTAGTTTTGGGGGCTCATTGGTTAAGTATAGAGGGGGATACGGGGGGGTTAATCCCCCCTTAATTTAGATACATGGGTTTTTCATGCAGAATTATTCGATTTTCTTCAAATTTTGTGTATAGGTTCATTGTGATAAGGCACTTCCCTGATTAGTTTTGGGGGTTCATTGGTTAAGTATGAAGGAGGATATGGGGGGGGGGCTAATCCCCCCTTAATTTATATAAATGCGTTTTTCATGCAGAATTATCCGATTTTCTATATATATGTTCATTGTAAAAAGGCGCTTCTCTGATTAGCTATGGGAGTTCATTGGTTAATTATAAGGGTGGGGAGACGGGAGATGAACCCCCCTTAATATATTGTCGATTTCTTTATTTCTCGAGGGGCTTATTTCAAATTTTTTGAAATAAGAGTTTAATATACAATTAATGTGAATAGCCTGTGAGCTCAATACCCCCAGTTTAACTGGGCAGTTTTCTTTTTATTATTCTATTCATTTATTCATTAATTTTTAAAGTTATAGAAAAATATTCTTGTACTTATTCCTGTTAACTTGCAATGAAAACTTTTAATAATGCTGAGATATAAATTTCGAATATATTTGAAAAACTAATACCTAAAATTACATATATATTAAAGGTAAATTAAAACAACAAACAAAAGAAAAACGATTGTTAACTTTATTTTAATTTGCATATCTACTGACGTTTAGGTACTTTTAATGTAAATTCAAAACTTTTCTTATGTATCCTAATTCAAGGTGACAATCTGAATAACAGTATGCTTTTTTTCCCATTCATTTATTCATTAATTTTTTTAATTGAAAAATATTCTTGTTCATACGCCTGTTAATTAATGTATAACGATTTTTTTTTATAATGCTCAGAGAGAAATTTCGAATATAATTAAAAAACCATATCTAACATCACATACGCATTTTTATTCTATTTATTTATTTTTTAACTTATAACAAAAATATTCTTATTCATTCGCCTGTTAATGTATAATAAAAATTTTAATAATGTTGAGAGAAGAAATTTTAAATATTATTGAAAAACTATACCAAACATCACATCTGTATTGAAGATAAATTAAACGAATGATTTTTAGGTTTATTTTTATTCATATATCAACTGACACATAAATATTTTTTTATGAATTCAAACCGTTTTTTATATGTAACCCAACTCAAGGTGACAGTCGGAATAACACTGCGCTTTTTTTTTTCTATTCATTTATTCATTATTTTTTTAATTTATAGAAAAATATTCTTGTTTATATGCTTGCTATTAATGTATAATGAAAATTTTTAATAATGCTGAGAGAGAAATTTCGAGTATAATTGAAAATCTATACTTAACATCACACCTATATCGAATGTAAATAAATAAAAAAAAAATTACTTTATTTTAATTTGCATACCTACTGACGTTTAGGTATTTTTAATATAAATTCAAACCTTTTCTTATATGTTGCCTAATTCAAGGTGATAATCTGAATAACAGTACGCTTTTTTATTGTATTCATTTATTCATTATTTTTTAAACTTATAGAAAATTATTCTTGTTCGTACGCCTGTTAATTAATATAATAATTAAAACTTTGAATAATGGTGAGAGAGAAATTTTGAATAAATTTGAAAAATACATAACATCACACCTATATATTGAAGATAAAAACGAACGATTGTTAGGTTTATTTTTATTTGCATATCAACTGACATATAAATATTTTCTAGTATAAATTCAAACCGCTTTTTATGTGTGTCATCAGGGCCCGACTTAGACTATCTCGGGCTCCGGGGCAAGCATCATTCTCGGGGCCCCCTTCTATCTATCCATGGAAATTGTTCGGGAATTATGTTGAAGTGACTAGTATTAAACTTCATATCTATTGTATGTATACATAAATTTCGCACCAAGTACTATTTACATCTGTATACAGGGTATCACAAGAAATATAGTGACAACTTTAACAGATGACAGAACACTATTTTATTGTATAGGAATATAACGACTCATGTGAGCTTTTGAAGTGTAAATACAGGTCTTTCAGTCACTCTTGATTATTTGTTATAATATAAATTTACCACAGTATAAAATTCAATCTTTGTATTGGATATGCATGCATTTGAGTGATTCCATGGGGATATGGAAAGACAAGTGCAGGTATGTACTTATACTAATAGCAACAAATTTCAACACTTGTGTTATGTTGTTACTTCATTCCTTATGCTCTGTTACGAAATCCTTGTTCACATGTTCTGTGGGCGGGGTTATGCTCACGGCGCGCGTTACGTAGTGTGACGTAACATCGAACTTATTAGAAAACAACTTTGTTTTTGTCAGTTGGAATAATTTGTATCGTGAAAAATGGAGCTTCTTGGCAGCTCTCCTGAAATTTATAAGGATTTTTCAGTCTAATAATTATTTTAAATTTACTTTTGTGTTTAATGTGTTGTCGAATAAAATATGAAAAGACATCAAGACTATTATTATGAATCTATCATCCTCACACCTCTCCCAGAATGTGTATTTATTGTGTTTCTTCTTCAAAATAACGTTCTTTCTGACATCTGCTGCTGCTGATTATCATTATTTTTCATGGCGCCGACTACCCGCGAATACAAGAATATGTTTATACGCTTTAGAAATTGTTCTGAATGGTTCATCAATGTGAATATATAGGAAAAAATATTAATTGGAAGTTTCTTTTTTTCTCTTCTTGTGGACTATGCTCGGATAAAAGGTACTGTAAAAACTTTATTATTATTATTATTGTTATTCTAAAATGGAAAAAGTCGATAAGTTAAAATCAAAACGTAAGCTTGCTCGAACTTCATGCACTAAATTAATTACTTCTATCGATAGATTTATGGAAAGTATTGATACTCAAAGTGACAATGATAAATTTAAACTGTCTGAATATTTAATAAATTTGCAAGAAAAACAAGATGAGCTTAAAAATTTAAATGAAAAAATTGAAGAATTAATAGATGATGCAACGGAATTTGAAAACGAAATTCAAAAGTCACTTGAGTATGAGGAAGCTATATCTGATTCGAAAACCAATATAAGAAGTAAATTAAAGCAATTCAAGGTCGAGCAAGCTGAATCTATTAAAAGTATTAATACTACTTCTAATTTAAATAATGCATCACAGAATCCTGTCAATTTGCCAAAACTAAATATAACCACCTTTAGTGGTGATCCAAGTAAATTCTTAGAATTTTATAATAGCTTTGAAAGCGCTATAGATTCAAATGAATCATTAACAACTGTTGATAAATTTTTATATTTGAAATCTTTCTTAACCGGTGAAGCTTACAAATCAGTAGCTGGTTTTGCCTTAAAAGAAGAGAATTATAAATCTTGTTTAACCTTATTAAAAGAAAGATACGGAAAACAAGACCAGTTAATTAGTTGTTTTGTTAATAAATTATTAGAAATCGAACCTGTTAAATCTTCATCAAATATTAAGGGTCTCAGACATATTTATGATGAAAGTGAAGTCAGTATTAGGAATTTGCAATCTATGGGTATTGCTTCAGATAAATTTGGATATATATTAAGTCCTATTTTGTTAAAACAATTGCCACATAATTTAGTGGTAGAATTTCACAGAAAAAGGGATCCTAAGAAAATGGGTGATGTAGGGGAATTAATGAAATTCATCAAGTTTGAAATCGAATCTAGGGAGGCTGCAGATCTAGTGTCAGGAATTTCGTTGAAAGGTCAGGAAACGTTTCGTTCGAAAGCTGAATATTCTAAAGAGAAATTTAAAGTAAAAAATAATTTCCCGACATCAGTTGCATTAAATACTGTTACTAAAGGTGTTTGCATTTTTTTGCAATTCTAATACACATACTGGATTAGGATGCAAAATCTTATCCAATGAACAAAAAAGATTTAAGTTAAAGAAAGACGGACGTTGTTATAAATGCTTTTTCAAACACTTACAGTCAGCTTGTAAAGTAAAAATTCAGCCATGTCAAACATGTCAAAGCACACAACATAATCACTTATTTTGTCCACAAACAAAATGTAAAAAATTAGTTGAAAATCCAGATTCAAAATTAAAACAAGTTAGCCAAAATCCTAAAAATGAAACAGTCATGCAGTCTATTCATAAGTCGAAAATTTTGAGAAATAATTATGTCACTCTACTGCAAACGGCTTGTGTTCAGGTGGAAAGTGGATCTAAAAAAATATTTGCCAGAATACTATATGATTCTGCTTCCACAAAAACCTTCATTCGGAGTGATTTGGCAAAGGCATTAAATGCCAAAATCTTAAGAAAAGAAAAACTTTTCATTTACACATTTTCTAACAGAAATCCTACAGAAAAAGAATTTGAATGTGTATTAATAACCTTGAGAAGCAGATATCATCCGTATAATTCTGTTAATGTTGAGGCATTAATTACGGATGAAACCTGTGGCACCCAATTATGTCAAAATATTAATCCCCGGGTTCAAAACCTTATTTCAAAGGAATATCAATTAGCTGATTTATTCGAGGTAAATTTACCAGTTCAAATTTTATTAGGAGCTAATTATATTTATGAAACATTATGTGGATCGCTTACCAAAATAAACAAGCAATTATACTTTCAAACGTCTATTTTCGGAACAACATTAGTTGGACAAATGCCAGATAATTCTTCGATAAGTTCTATTTCTTGTTTAAATGTAATTTGTTATTCGAAAGAAAGAGATTTAACATGTTTAAATGTTTCGGGTAAAAATTTAAATACTCAATTAAAAGCATTTTGGGAACTTGAAGCAATTGGTATTATTGAAAGTAATGAAAAGAAAATTTCTAATTATGAAGTAATAAATGGGTTTCAAGAAAACTTAAAATTCGTGAATGGTCACTATGAAACACGTCTTTTATGGAAAAATTCTCGTGATTTGCTTAAAAATAATCTTGAAGTAGCAAAAAAGCGGTTTTCTAGTTTGGAAAATAAATTCCTGAAAGATGAGTCTTTATTCAAAGAATACAATTCTATTTTGCTTGACCAAGTTAATGAAGGTATAGTGGAATTGTGCCCTAAAAAGTTTTCCGAGAATAACTGTTACTACATGCCCCATAGACCTGTCATCCGAGAGGATAAAATTACAACAAAAACTCGGATTGTTTTCGATGCTTCCTCTAAACAAGCGGATTCCTTATCTTTAAACGAATGCCTGAGTGCGGGTCCTAACTTGAACCCAAATGTTCTGGATATTATTTTAAAATTCCGATTACACAAAATTGCCCTTTCAGCTGACATTGAAAAAGCCTTTCTCCAGATATCTATAGCGGAAGAAGATCGCGATTATTTAAGATTTTTATACTATGAAGATTTTGACAAAAATAAAGAAATTGTCCCCTATAGAATGACTAGGGCTACTTTTGGTGTCACCTGCAGTTCGTTTATCCTTGCCTGTACTATCAAAAAACATATAAAAAAATATAAAGACTCTTACAAGAAAACATTTGAAATCCTTAATTCGTCCCTTTACGTAGATGACTTGTTTACCGGAGAAAATGATGTTGTACAGGCTTTTAATTTATCTAATGAAGCTGTTAATATTTTGAAAGAAGGGGGAATGAATTTAAGAAAATTTGAAACTAATTCCGAGGAGCTTAGAAAAAGATGGATTGATAAGAGCATACCTATTTCTAATTCCGATCCACCAAATAACTCTCTAAAAGTATTAGGCTTAACTTGGAACAATAATGAAGATAATTTGGGACTAGAATTACGTCCATTGTTATCAAAATTAAATAATGATTCTTGTACAAAACGGAATGTCTTGAAAATTGCAGCTATGTTGTTTGACCCGGCTGGGTTAATCACTCCTTTTATTATTCGAATTAAATATTTATTGCAACAATTATGGGTAATGGGCATATCATGGGATGAAAATTTTTCTGGTGAGTTAGAAAATGAATGGAAAACTTGGATTTCAGAAATACAGGATCTCTCACAACTCAAAATTCCCAGATATTACTTTAGCACCCTGATCATGGAAAATGAGGGTCTCCAGTTACATATTTTTACAGATGCTAATCCTAAAGCCTATGGCGCAGTAGTATACTTACGATATCAAACATCTAAAGAAAAATTTAAAACTAGTTTTGTCATGTCTAAATCTAGAGTTGCCCCCTTGAAGAAATTAACTCTCCCACGTCTTGAATTGATGGGAGCAGTTATTGGTGCAAGACTTGCAAATTATCTTAAAAATATTCTCCAGGTATTCCAGTTTGTTTTCTGGACAGATTCTGAAATTGTCCTTTATTGGATAAAAGGATCAAAAGAAAAATGGAAACCATTTGTCGCGAATAGAATTTCAGAAATTCATGACTTGTCTGATCCTAGTTTATGGAGACATTGCGAAGGCAAACTTAATCCTGCCGACCTAATCACTAGAGGTTGTTCAGGAAAACAATTGGTCAATTCTCAAAAATGGTGGTACGGTCCCGAATTTCTTTCCTTGCCTGAAGATCAGTGGCCCAGAGTTAAAATGCCCGCAACTCAAGTGTCTAATGTTTCTGAAGAGCGGTCTCGAAAAGCAGAAATTATTTCTTGTGTTGTTAACACAAATAACGCTGATAAAATTCAAATTTTAAATTTGTCAAGGTATAGCTCACTGAAGAAATTGTATCGAGTAACTGCATGGGTATTTAGATTTATTTTTAATATAAAACTAAAAGCAGAAAAACGAAATCTTGCAGAGTTATCAGCTGATGAAATAAAAAATGCCGAAAATTTTTGGGTAAAGCTTGTTCAAGAAGAAAGTTTTCCTGAGGTTATAAAATGCTTAAAGCTGAACAAAAATACCCCTAAAGAATCTAAACTTTTGCAGCTAAATCCTGTGTTGTCAGAAGAAGGATTACTCTTGGTACGAGGGCGGTTACAAAAGGCTAACTTGCCATTTTATGATAAACATCCTATCGTGCTTCCTCCCAAACATAAATTTACTGAATTGATTATTAAAGACTCCCATGAAAGGGTTTTGCATGCAGGAGTATCAGACACACTGGTACAAACTCGTGAAAAGTTTTGGATTTTGAGAGGTAGACAGTGCATAAAATCAGTCCTCAACAACTGCACAATCTGCAAGAAATTTAACATGCGTCCTGGTCAACAAGTAATAGCACCTCTTCCAGGTGACCGCATTAACGAAGCACCCCCATTTTCCGTTACAGGCCTAGATTTTGCGGGGCCCCTATACGTGAAGGGGAGTGAGAATAAAAATTACATCTTATTGTTTACTTGCGCTATCACAAGAGCAATTCATTTGGAGATTGTGAAAGACATGTCAACTGCAGAATTTTTATTAGGATTTCGTAGATTTATTTCAAGAAGAGGGCTGTGTGCTATAATCTACTCGGATAATGCTAAGACTTTCAAAAGAGCTGAACTTGAATTAAAAGAAATGTGGAAAGCTATCCGCCATCCGGACGTAAAAAAGTTTTACGCCGATCGGGGAATTTCTTGGAAATTCATTGTCGAACGTGCTGCCTGGTGGGGTGGCTTTTATGAGAGAATGGTGCGCTCAGTGAAGTGTACTTTACGTAAAGTCATCGGCAAATCGTCGTTGACTCTAAGTGAACTGGAAACTCTTCTAGTTGAAGTAGAAGCTATCATAAACTCTCGTCCATTGACTTACATTTATTCAGAACTAGATGAACCATTTCCTCTAACACCTGCTCATTTTATTATAGGAAAAAGAGTTTTGTGTTTACCAACTATAAAAGTAAACGATTTAACCTTACCAGCAACCAAAGAAACTTTAGTGAAACGTTTTCGTTTACGTGAGACAATTTTAAACCATTTTTGGAAGCGCTGGAAGAATGAATATCTCCTCAACTTAAAATCTGCTCACTGCACGGATCAAAATAAAACTTCTGATTTCAAGATAGATGATGTTGTGCTTGTGCATAATGAACATTTACCTAGAGCTTTCTGGAAGTTGGGAAGAATTACAAAAACATTTGTTGGAAGAGATGGAAAAATAAGGTCTTGTGAAGTGAAAACAAACAATTCCATTATTAAAAGACCAATAAATCTCTTGTATAATCTTGAAATCAGAAACTTGAAAAACTGAAAAACTTTTTTTTACTTTCAAAAGACTCTAAATTTTTTCTTGATGATAGTTGAATTGGACTTTAATTTCTTATACTTATCCTTTTTGAATTTTTATAAAATAATTCTTTGCCTGATAATAGAATGTACATGAATAATATCTTTAACTGTTTCTTTTTATATTTTAAGTAGAAGATATTGTAATTTGTTTTGTGCTTATTGAAGAAGGTATGTAAGTATCACTGGAATATATATTTGCATTGTTTCTTGAATTTAATATTTGAAATTTTCTTGTGTTCACGATTTAATCTAGATAGTATATCATCCTGATTTAATCTAGATAGTATATCAAACTTTGATTTCCAGGACTATAGTTGTATCTGGGACAGTTGTATCTTGACTTGAATTATTTTAAATTTAAATAATTTATTTTATATTTGACTGTCTTCTTGAAACTCTTGGGCAAAACTTTAAAAATGTTTTGTTTTACTTACTTGGTTTCATTCTTGAATCTTATCTTGGATATATTATTATTATTTCACTTTTTATAATTTAATTTAAAACTTGTACTTGGAACAGATATTGATCTTGAATAATATTATGTTAATTTTTTTACTTGAATACCTTAATATTATTTTTTATTTGAAAATTGTATACAATTTAGGTAATGAGGTATTATTTGTTGATTGAAAACTAGGTTACTTGTATTGATGTTATATATATATATGATGTTATATATGTATGGTGTAATATTTTTGAAAATTTTTGATGAACCCCCATGTGTTCATGGTGGGGCAGGATGTTACGAAATCCTTGTTCACATGTTCTGTGGGCGGGGTTATGCTCACGGCGCGCGTTACGTAGTGTGACGTAACATCGAACTTATTAGAAAACAGCTTTGTTTTTGTCAGTTGGAATAATTTGTATCGTGAAAAATGGAGCTTCTTGGCAGCTCTCCTGAAATTTATAAGGATTTTTCAGTCTAATAATTATTTTAAATTTACTTTTGTGTTTAATGTGTTGTCGAATAAAATATGAAAAGACATCAAGACTATTATTATGAATCTATCATCCTCACACCTCTCCCAGAATGTGTATTTATTGTGTTTCTTCTTCAAAATAACGTTCTTTCTGACATCTGCTGCTGCTGATTATCATTATTTTTCATGCTCTAAATTACTTTTGTATAAAATTTTATGACATTAGTTATCTGATGATGTAGATTGTTTCGTTTTCGGGAGGAGGGGACATGGGTAGAGTTGCAAAAAACCCACAGATTTGAGGAATGGGAATTAACACGGGAGTTTTGGGGAATAAACACGGAATTTTGGGGAAAATTGGAAATTTTGAAGAAGTTTTGAAGCTAAACAAAACCAGTCATTTTTAAATTTTAAATTTTTATTTTTAAGAAATTTCCGCCACTGTTCTGAAAAGTTTAAGATGATTTTTCATTATGAATTCGCAAAACTTATGATTTTGTGCTCTAAATTTTTATAATTTATTAAAACTCATTAGCTTTACAACAATGGCGGCTGTGAAATGGTGAGGATTAAAATATTTCCTTAAAAATTAAAATTGTTTAAGTTCTGTTAACTGGCATATCTACTATTTAGGTATTCTTTGTCTATATTAATTTTCTAGCGAATTGCATTGATTTATTTTAGTTTTGATCATTTTCTTTTTTTTTCTTACTGTAGCTGATTCGGAGAACAAGGGTGACGTTTATATTTATGTCAGACAATATGAATCTGTCATCTGCCTCTCGCACTTTTTACTTATCAACGGTTAAAATATCAAATTTCTAATTGCTCTTACCTAATATTTCTGGGATTGAAAAACGTATTTCGTTAATTTTCATGTAAATCATGCTATTTTTCTATATTTATGTTACTGGTTTTGTTTACATTGCCAAAAAACATTTTGTTTACAAAATGATTAATTAAAAATTTCCCTGCCTAAAATTTTCTGAAAACTCCTGGGAATTTTTAAAACTTCTCTCCCAAAAAACCCGGTTTATTCCCGGGAATAAACCCAGTTTTTTCCACCCTGTGCAACTCTAGACATGGGGCACAGGAAGCAGAGGGTGGAATTGGAGGGCTATACCGGGGCCACCGAGATGTCGCTGTGTGTCCTTCACCGGGCCTGCTACAAGTATTAGTGACGTCACAGTAGTGATCCACTTTGGTAATGTATCGCAGCAGAAAGATGTAATAAAAAGAGCATTTCCGCTCTTATAATTTGTGATTACATAAATAATATTAAATTTCATAATCGTGAAATAAAAGGGAATCAATACACTTGTTTTATTAAAGGAAATTAAAAGTTTTAAATTAAAAAAAATGCTAAGATTAATAAATCAGATTGAACCCATTGACTTACCTTTTCCTAAACACATTATTTTACAATAAATATACGTACAAAAAATATAATAAATCTACCAAAAAACTTTACAAAATCAATCCCATTCCTCCCTTTTACAACTACATACCATAATTTAACCACCAAAACACAATAAATGTCAATTTAAATAGAGAAATCGACATTTTTTAACTATAGAGACCTTGGCACTTTTTTTTAACGCTTTGGCGTAATCCGGGCTTCAGAAAGTTAGATATGTTTTTAAATTATATACACAATTATGAAAACAAATCTAATGAACTTTTATGTTTATTTATATATATAAAATTATTTATATATACAATTCTGTTCTACCTGCATATAAAAAGAGATATATGGCTTCTTTATATTAAATAAATTATATAAATATTGAAAAAAAAATACTTATTTATATGAAACTACGAATAGGTTGCCAGAAAATATGTTGCCAACTTTCCTTCTCTCGCCATAAGCCTTTTTCGGTACTTTTCGGTTAGCCGGGCGCCAGTGATACATGTACATATATAAATATATATATATTAATTCATACATATATGTGTGTGTAGATATGTGTATGTATATCTATGTGTGTGTGTGTATATATGTATATATATATCACTGGCGCCCGGCTAACCGAAAAGTACCCAATTTTCTATCTTATCTTTGTAACTGACTTGTAATATTTTAATAATTGTCTATTTATTGTACTTGGGTCTAGGACCTAATAACCACTCAAATTAACTTATCAAAAGTTTTATTTTCATAATATATTTGTACACTTAAGTTAGCTAAAATGTTAAATGGAACTACGTAGAACTACTAAGTTGTGTAAATCAGTTACTTTTAATTTTATAAACAAAGCACACTCACTTTTAACTAAATGTATCCAGATTTCATTCAATTTATTACAGTATTTCTTTCAAAATCATTTTTTAAACTGTTTGTCGTCTGCTTCTTTTTTTTTTTTTTTTTTTTTTTTTTCTAAAGATCATTTGACTCTTTTTATTAACACTTTCCAACCTAGTTGAAAAGTGTTTATGACTTCGGTTTGTCTGGCCGTATGGCCGTCTGCCGTCTGGCCGTCTGGCCGTCTGCCGTCTGGCCGTCTGGCCGTCTGCCGTCTGGCCGTCTGCCGTCTGCCGTCTGTCCGTGCTCTAACTCCCGTAAATATGCTCGGATTGCTCTGCAATTTTTATATGTTATTGTCGTTATCTATAGCCTGTTCCCTATTTCAACGGAAGTGTGTAGCACTTATAGTTTTTTTACAGGGACACTCAAAAGAATTCCGTTACATTGCGGTCTATGGGGAAAAATCATTTGCGGTTTATCTAAATAATGTTTCACTATTTTAAACGCATTGAAATTTATATATATCACTAAGGTGCATTAGACGAATCTTAATATGGAATAGGGTGTGCATAGAACTTATAGTTATTTTACAGGGACAGTCAAAAGAATTCCGTTACATTACATCTATGGAGAAAAATCGTCTGCGGTTTATTTAAATAATGTTTCACTATTTTAAACGCATTGAAATTTATATATTTCACTAAGGTGCATTACAAGAGGCTTACAACAGAATATTGTGTGTATAGCAGTCATCGTTCATTTACAGGGACACACAAAAGAATTCTCAACTATCTGTTAACAATAATTCCTGGAAGTGCGTTTTAAGTTACTGAACACGATTTTAATTTTAACTCGCTTTTTGTCTATTACGTGATGTGTATAAATTCTGTAGATCCTATACAGGGAAGCACAAAAGTTCGCGGACACATTTCCGTTTAGTGACAGAAACTCTAGACGGAGAATTTTAAACTGTGCTACGCGTTTCCTAACTGAACTAAAATTTAGCATCCCCGGTAGTATATATACAGATCTGTAGATTATATACAGGGCTGAATAAAAGTATTCGGATATTTTTCTGAATATTGTATATATTGGAAATTCCTGAAATTATGTTTTTAAATATATTATGCATTTTCCAAATTGTTTACTTAGATGTCATCTTTTAGCTTATTAAACGGTATGATTTGTAAAATTATTTTGGAAGCGTTGGAAAGTGTTACATAATCTATGCTTGACGGATGATTTTTCGTTCTTGTTTATTTGGAAGTGCAAATTCATTCAAATATGCCGGAATATTTCCATTACAGTAGGATGGACATTCGTTGTTAGGGTTATTTTTTTTTTCTCAGCACAGCAAGTTCAATACCATCATATTAATTCTAGCTTCACGAATTATGAAACGTATATCGAAACATTTAAAGCAGACCACTTCTGTTGAAATGTAAATAAAATTATCACAAGGTAATTTTCGTAGCTAAAATTTCTCCTTTTCATTATCAGTAGCGAATTTGAAGACTTAGATTAGAAACTAGGAGCACAACATTTTCTTCTCATTATTTTATAGATATAATCTACACTTTCTTTAATAATTATAATCAATAATTATTGATAGCATTATAATCTAAATACACTGAAAAATATTATTAGTTACTATATAAAACAATAAATAAAATCAAAATATTATCGTAAACAATCCGTACAAACGAACAAAGTACATGAAAAATTTTAAGTTATTAATGGATCACTGTTTTGACGTCAGCAGGTTGTGACGTCACTTGTAGCAGGCCCGGTTAAGGACACACAGCGACATCTCGGAGGCCCGGCTATACTCCCTTCCTAAATCTTTGAAAATGTAAGAATATTGGTCACTTTTGGGAAATGTAAACCATTTTACAACCTTTTAACAAATATCCTGATTAAGCCCAGAGGGGCCCCTCTCAAATGGGTGGCCCGGGGCAGCTGCCCGCATGCCCCTGCATAAGTCAGGCCCTGTAACTGAAGGTGATAGTCTGAATAACGTTACGCTTTTTAATACCTTCCAACGTAGTTGAAATATGTTTATAAATTTGGTTTGCCTGTCTTCCGTCTGTCCATGCTCTATCTCGCGTAAATGTATTCGTATTGCCATGCAATCGATATATGTTATCGATGTTTACTATTGCATGTTCGGTATTAAAAATTAAGTGCGTAGCATTTATAGTCCGTTTACAGGGACACTCAAAAGAATTCCGCTACATTATGGTCTATGGCGAAAAATCGTTTTCAGTTTATTTTAATTGAAAAATATTGGAATTGATATATATCACTGATGTACACTACAAGAGGCCTACTATAGAATAGGGTGTGCTGCATAGCCAATCATGGTTCATTTACAGGGAATAACCAAAGAAAACGGTTACAGTAACTGGTTTGTCTATGAATAATAATTGCTAGAAGTGTATTTTCAGTTGTGTTGTGGTACGCGTTTACACATTTAACTGTTTTTTTTCATGTTACTCTGTGTGTATAAATACTGCAAATCATATGCAGGGAGGCACAAAAGATCTTCTTGAGTATATTTCGGCTTATTGATGGAAATTGCTGAAGGATAAGTTTCAACTGTGCTATGCGTTTTTTAACTGAATTAAATTTTAGCTTACTATCAGTATGTTTTATATGTACAAATCTGTAGATCATATACAGAGCCACACAAAAGAATTCGGATATTTTTCCGACTATTGAATAATACATACGTACATAGCACACGTAACACATGCATAGAAATACATAGCACAATTGAAAATTCCTCTTGAGCAATATCCGTAAGTAAGCGGGAATGAGCAGCCGTGTATATGATCTATACAATTTATATGCACCAATTAACAAGCAAAAACTTAGTTACATTTAATAACGCGTACCACAACTGAAAAGGAGATACCAGCAATTATTGTTCATAGACAGTACTGTAACCAAATTCTTTTGAGTGCCCCTGTAAATGAACGATACATTCTATGCGTACCACATTCTACAGTAAGCGCATTGTAGTGCATCTCAGTGATATATATCAATTTGAATATGTTTAAAATAGTGTAACATCATTAAAATACGCTGCTAGCGATTTCCCCCCCCCCCCACAGTCCTTAATGCAACGGAAATCTTTTGAGTGTCCCTGTAAAAGAACTATAAATGCTGCACACTTCATTTTCAATACCAAACATGCCATAGTAAACCCCAATAACATATATCAATTTCAAGGCAGTCCGAGTATATTTACGTGAGTTAGAAAACGGACAGATGACAGACAGCCGGCAGACAGATAGGCAGGCAAACCGAATTTATAAATACTTTTCAACAATGTTGAAAAGTGTTAAAAATACTAGAGTGATAATTTTGCTTTGTACAAAGACTCCTTAATTTCTACTTTTTTTTTTTTCAGAAGGTTAGACGTACAAACTTCTCTATTCCAATCAATCAATGTACTCTTGCCTAAATCGAAAAAAAAAAACCCCTTTTTGATTGATGTTAGTTCATCTGACCAGCCATAATTAAAACTTAATGCTGTTACAACGTGTTTTGGAACCGTCGAATTACGTTCTTTTGTTAACAGATTTTCACTAATCACAGTTCTTAACATTACATTGCCATTATTTATCCGTTTGCAGATAAAGTTTCATATCATGCCCATTAACCCCTTCGCGACGAGCGTCCTTTACAGAATTTTTAATCTTTTACCACCTGTTTTTCAATACAGAAATTTTCGCCTATTTAAATTGCAGAAATGCTATGATTAAATAAGGCGAAGCTTACAAAAATAAATAAATAAATAAATAAATAACTGGTGGGAATAATCGAGGATTCTGAGCATCTTATGCATCACGTATACGTGTCGCTCGTCCCCAAAGGGTTAATGCATTCCTTTTTTTTTTTTTTTTTTTTTTTTTTTTAATGGCAGAATCTCATTTTCTCGAAAATAGTTTATCGCATCAAGTTCTGTAGATGGAAGATCCGAGATCTTTATAATGTTTTTTTTTTTTTTTTTCAAAATGAAAAATAGCAGTTAGCTTATATACCACATTGGAAAAACTAAGCTGGTTTATCCACAAAATAAATATCAATAACGAAAGTCGTAGGTCAAGCATAGATTATGAAACATTTTCCAACACATCTAAAAAACTGTAACGAAACTTCACCGTTAAATAAGAAGATATGTAAGTAAACAGTTTAAAAAACATTTAACACATTTAAAAATACAGATTTAGCAAACATCTTCCATAGTCAGAAATTTAGTCGTATTAATTTGTACAGCCCTGTATATGAACTGGATTTATGACACAGGGCCGTAACCAGTCGGCAGAGTCAGAGGGGGGCTTTGAAATTTTTGGTGGGGCTAATTTACAGTTTGTCTTTTTCCCCTTCTATTTTAAGGATATATAAATATAGACAGAAGTAGAAAGCAATTCCCCACTGTCATAAAACTTTTGATTATAAAATTTTAAAATTCTTAAATGTAATAAATGATGCTGTTCGTATTGAAAGATTATGAAGTCTAGAGAGGGCTGAAGAAGATGCTAGGAGGGTCTCAGCCCACCCTACCCCCGTCTGATTACGGCCCTGTTATGATCCGGGATATGATCTGAACCCTGGATTTACATATATACTAAATAGCATGCTAAAATTTAGTCCAGTTAGATAATTTACTTTTAGGAATTTTTGCCAATAGATGAAAATGCACTCGAACTCTTTTGTCCTGTATATTATCTAAAGAGTTTTGAGCAAACCACATATTAAGCTAAAATTTAATTCAGGTAAAAAACGCATAACACAACTTAAAACACACTTCAGCAATCACCAACCATAAACGGCAATGTATCTTGTTCTTTGTGTAACCTTGTACATGAATTAATAAATATTCCACAAACTTCTATTAGTATAATAAATATCAGTTCATATTAAAACATTATAAATATTAGTTCAGCAGGAAAATGTATAACACAATTAAAAACTCCCCTAAGCCAATCAGTCCCATATTAAGTAATTCTTACCAATTCCTTTGCGTAGCCCTGTATAGGATCAACAGAATTTATACACACTATGTACTATACAAAAATTTAGATAAACTTAAAAAAGCAAACGAAAGTTGAAAACGCACTTTCAAAAATTATCGCTGATTAAAGAGTACTTTAACCGAATTATTTTCTGTGCCCTGTAAACTAACGATAAGTGCAATAACAAACATACTTTTCAGTAAGTAACTTATAGTACGCCACAGTAGTGCACATCAATTTCAATATGTTTGAAATAGTATAACATCAGTAAAATATATTGCAAACGATTTTTACACGTAGACCATTATGTAACAGAATTTTTTTTGTGTGACCCTGTAAAGGAATAATAAATGCTTGCAGACCATATTAGAAAGAAAGCAAGTTCTAGTGCACATCATAAATGCGTATCAATTTCATTATGTTTGAAATGGTGTAACATCATCAAAATGCACTTGAAACGATTTTTTTCCATTGACTGTAATGAAAGAAATATTTTTGACTGTCCCTGTAAACGAACTATAAATGCTACACACTTCATTTGCAATAGAGATCGTGCTATACACTGCAACTATAATATACAGTAATAAACAGTAAAATATAGTAATAAACAGTAAAATAAGCAGTAATACGCTGCCGCGTGGTAGCGTATTACTGCTTATTTTACTGTTTATTACTGTTTATTTTACGGTATAATACTGGCAGCTGGGATGCCAGTATTATACTGTAAAATCAACACTTCACAGTATATGTATATATTTGTGTATAGAATGATAGTGATCTGCCTGCCTATCTTTCTGTTTACCTGTTCACTAACGGCTTATTAAAGGGGCAGATCACGTTGAAGATTTTAAAAAATCGATTTTTCAAAAAAATTTGCATGGATGCCTTGTGTTACAAATACACTGCAAAAATAATTTTACAAAAATTCCAATTAGAACAGAAGTTATAGCTAAAAATATCTTGTAAAAAGCCATTTCCTGTCATGCTACAAAGTTACCTTTGAAGCCCTTTTCTCAAAACAGTGTTTTTTGGCATTGCGCGCACTCTCATTAAAAAAATAATTATCATAGAACCTTGAAATTTTACGTATACTTAATTTTTATGTATACTTTTATGCTGAACCTAAATTTAGTCTGATTTTTGCCATAGAAAATTTTGTATTGAAAAATTGAATTTAAAATTTTTGGTAAATTTAGTGAATATTATTATAAAAGCCATTAATTATGCTAATGAATTTCAATATGCTTTTAAATTTAGATTAAGTGTAAAATACAGTAGTATAAGTAAAAATAAATGAAATATTAAGTATGTGTCTGCAGTAGAATTTTTTAAATCTTGCGCGCAAAATGCATATTTTAGTATTTATATTTTTAAAAAGCCATTTTTGTCGTTATTGTTTAATTAATTAATTTTGCTAAATGTATATAATTTGAATGTTTTTGTTTAAATACAAGAATGTGTGAAATTATAGAAAAAAAATTGTATTTCGTTCATTGGTTTTCAAACTACAGAGTTTTTCGCACTGGTTTAATTATTGTCATTTTCAGGCTGCTCAACGTGATCTCCCCCCTTAATTAGCTATTAGGCAGGTATAGGAGAGAGGACAACCTGTATATTTGAAGGCAAATTAAAAAGGACCCCTGAAGACAAGTGTCCAGCAAATACACGGAAAAGTATCCGAATTCTTTTGGGCAGCCTTGTATATCATGTATAGAATTTATACAACCAAGTAATAGGCACAAAATTAGTTTAATTTAAAAACGCGTACCACAACTTAAAACACAATTATTGTTAATAGACGGTACTGTAACCGAAATAATTGTGTGTCCCTGTAAATGAATGCTCTTGTAGTACACCTTAGTGATGTATACCAAATTCAATATTTTTGAAATAATGTAACATTATTAAAATACCCCGCTAACGATTTTTCCCCACAGACTGTAATGTAAAGGAATTCTTTTGAGTGTCCCTGTAATTACAAATGAACTATAAATCCTACACACTTTATTTTTATACCAAACAGGCCATAGTAAACCACACTAACATATCAATTGTAATGGCAATCCGAGTATACTTACGTGAGTTAGAGAACGGAAGACAGACAGACAGACAGACAAACCAAATTCATAAACACTTTTCAACTTTGTTGGAAAGTGTTAAAAAGTATTAAAACTGGCTTAGATATGTCGGTATAGAGGTTTGTAGCATGAATTATAATGGTCTGCTGCCTATCTTTCTGTTTAAATGTTCATTCACTTTTGAGTCTCTAATTTCTGCCAAATCTGTAAAATTTGCTCTTGCGTTTATCACAACTTATCTATGTGTGAGAGTGAATTTTCTGCGATTCTTTACATGAATTTAACAATAATTCCGAAAAAAGTTAAATATTGTATGACACATTTCGGAACTCAGGACTTTTAAATTAGCAAAAATCAATTTTCACGTTTTTGTTTTACTCTCCATCTTTAAACATTTCTGAACAATATGCAAAAACCGCATTCAAAAATCTGCAGTATTTCTTCAGTTATAATCATTTATAAAATACAGTGATTATAATAGAAGGTAAGTAGATATTGAAACTTTAAAATGAGTTTTCTCATGTTAGTTAAATTTTGAGTTTGCGCACACTGTTACTTTTAAATTATATAAGCTACAGTTTTAAAAATTTAACCACACATGCGTTTATTCATAGCCTACATCACAAAAAAAAAAAAAAAAAAAAAAAAAGACATAGCTTAGTTTTTAGGGTTTCGTTCATCTCACGAAACCCTATTACTCCCGCTCCGTTGTCTGTCTGTCGCAGAGCTATTCTCAGAAACTATATAACTTTCAGAGTTGAAACTTTGTTTTTATATAGCTGAATACCAGCTATGAAGACATCAAAATATTAAAATTTGAAAAATTCGTATTATTTTAATAAATAGAGATAAAAAACCAAAATTCTAACAGCCTTTTCCTATTAACTGTAAACATTTTTTGTTAAAGCAGTTGGCACAAATTAAAAATCCACGATGAAATTCTTTCTACAATAATTTATTTTCTATCAGACGATTTCCACTTGAAAAATGAAAATGAAATAAAAAGTTTCACCAATTGAAAAAAATATTAATATGAAATAAAAATAATTGACGTCATAGTGGTCATAAAACGCAAATTTTCAAAGATGTCCCAATAAAGGAGTATGAGTATGTGTATGTACACAAAGCAGATTAATATCACGTCATTAGAAAATTAAAAAGAAAATCTGACTTCATATTGGAAGTTTAACGAATTTTTCAAATGTTTGAAAATAATACAAAGCGAGTATCAATATGAGTAATAGAGAATAGTAAATATATGAGTTTGAAAAACATATTGAATCATGATAAAAATCCGATTATGGAAATATTCGCATATTTTAACATTTTAAAGGTGTACAACATGTTTAATTTTGAAATTATTTTTTTAAATATAGCATTTAGTCCGCATGACATATATTATTATGACAGAATATAATAGCGGGCTTCGCCCGCTATCGGGCTGGTTTAGATATTCGAAAAAAAGAAAAAAATAGACCGGTAATTTTTTACTTTATAAAAAACATGACTTTGTTTTTGTTGTTGCTAAATGAAATTTATTTGGATTTATTAAACAAAGGATAAAGTGTTTTGAAAGGAATATTAACCAAAATCCTTTGAGCGATCTTCGATCACACTTACAAACTTGTTTATTTTTAAGCACTTGTAAAATAGAATTTTGTTTTTAAATTTTTTGAAAGTTTGTAAATTTTGTGTTAAAATGAAATTTTAAACAATACTTTTTGCGTATATTTTAGTTTTATTTTAGAGACAAGTGTTTTATGATTGTATTTTGGTCAAAAATTGTTTTCTGTATGCATAATTTTCAGTTTTATCACGCGCGCATTCATTTTAGTGATATGAATTTTTTAAATTAAAAATTAAAAATTATTTTTGTATAGAAAATATTTATTTTTCTGTGTAATATACGTAAGAATATATACTTCAGGCAGAAAAGAAATAAAAAATCTTAATTGTATATTACTTGAGTTTTGATGCTTTAAAATTGGGGATTTTTTTTTATCATTTCGACAAACTCAAAGGTCTGCGACATTGTCCCCAAAGTTAAGACTTTTCACCATGTTTTTAGCTATATCTATATATCTTCTATATTATAAAGGACAAACGTGTACGTGCGTAACGCTGACGTCATTTTGCGAATGGCAACACTTGACGACGGAATTTCGGTTTTGTGATTTTTGCTACTGCAATTTTTTTAATTTCTAAACATCGCACATTTTATTTATTTTTTTACCGTTGTATAGGGAAAAAAAATCTGCTTTCAAATGCAATTTATTTGAAAACTATATCGTAATTTACTTATTTATTATAGCACTTAAATTAAATTTCAAGCATGAATCTATCGCTATCGCTTGAAGACGATTACAAAATATTGATCCGTTTGCACTTTAAACAATATAAAAAGTAGTTCAGCATTTGTTTCCAGCAAATATTCCAAAACGAAATTAAAACTTCATTAAGCAGTAAATGAAATAGTATAAATAAAACACAAATTTAACAGACATGTTATGGAAATAAGCGCATAAAACCGCTGAAATTGTCAGAATAAGAAAAACTGCTATATACGAGGGTGGTTCAATAATTATTGTCCTGAGTGTATATAAAATATTTGTACTGAAAGGGTTGATGTGGAATATTAAAGCCTAATGTCTGAGATACCTATATGCTGAATTTCAGAATCGTAGCTGCTGTATTAACGTATTTTTTTTCGTTTTAAGTGTGAGAGGTGACACCTAACTTGAAAAATGGAGAAAACCGAACAACAAGCTGTCATCTCGTACCTCCAGAAAAAGGAGTTAGGCCCAAAGGAGATTTATGAGGACATGGTCAGTGTATTGGGTGATGGAGCCCCTTCCTACCAGGTGGCAAAGAACTGGTGCCGCGAATCCCGTTGCGGCAGGGAAAGCTGTCAACAAGCCCTGGTGCTGGTCCCCCAACAACAGCATGCACCTCAGAAAACATTGATGCTGTGGATGACACGATTATGGCAGACAGACAAATCACCATGCAACAGTTAGCAGACATCTTTCACATCTCTATAGGCTCAGTGGAAACCATTGTGCATGAACACTTGGGATTAAGAGAAGTGTCGGCGCGTTGGGTACCCAAAATGTTATCCCTTTAACAACAGAAATTGTTCGATGTTCAAGGGCTGGTTTGGAGCTTATAGGGCCAGACCGGAAGCAGTTATGTGATAGATTTGTGACAGTGGATGATACGTGGCTACATCACTATGATCCCGAGTCCAAAGGATAGAGTATGGAGTGGTGGCACAGCAGTTCACCTGCCCCGCAAGTTCAAGGTGCAAGCATCAGCACCCAAGGTTATGGCCACAATGTTTTGGGATGCGAAGGGTGTGCTCCTTATTGACTACCTGGAGGCTGGACACACTATTACGGGGGCCTATTATACAGTCCTAATCTCTAAGTTACGCGAAGCAATCAAGGACAAACGATACGGGATGTTGCAGCGAAAAGTGCTGTTCCGCTGTTCCACCAGGACAATGTTCCGGCCCACAGAAGCCATGTTACTGGTGCCGCAATCTATGCAGCTAGTTTTGATATGTTGGAATATCTTCCCTACTCTCCAGACCTCGCCCCTAGTGACTTTCATTTGTTCCCTAAGTTGAAAGAGCACCTCAGGGGGACGAAATTTCACTCGAATGCAGCTGTTATGGAGGCTGTGGAGGAATTGCTCTCAGCTAAGCCAGAGACTTTCTTTGAAGCAGTCATAGTGGCTTTACAGCATAGGTGGCTGAAGTACATTTCTGTGAAAGGAGACTTTAATAAAAAATAATATTGCTTATAGGTCAGGGACAATAATTATTGAACCACCCTCGTATAACGAAATTTTTAGCGATTTCTTTGGCTATTAAATTCTAGCACGAGGCCATTACAAAATGACCGCTTTTAATAAATTTCAAAATTTTATTTGAATATATAATTGACATATTTCCTAGAAAAATGTTCTTTGCTGTTGTTAGGGGGCAATCTAAAAAATATTAAATGTAAAAAATTCGATTGAGTTTTCAATAATAAAAAATAAATGCTTTTCACCTATATTCTCTATCCCGGGTTGGATGCCCTAGTGTTTTTTAAATGGTCTTCGGAATTTTTAGAGTTGAAAGAATTTTTATTATCATTGTAATCATAAAAATTACTCCTAAAAAATATTTTTTTTTTTCCTTTTAAAAGTGATTATTTTTAAAAAATAAATATCTATCTATATTATAAAGGACAAACGTGTCCGTGCGTAACGCTGACGTCATTTTGCGAATGGCAACAGTTGACGATGGAATTTCGGTTTTGCGATTTTTGCTACTGCAATTTTTTTAATTTCTAAATATTGCACATTTTTAATTTTTACACCGTTATATAGGGAAAAAAATCGACTTTCAAATGCAATCTGTTTGAAAACTGTATCTTAATTGACTGATTTATTATAGCATTTAAATTAAATTTCAAGCATGATTTTTTTTTAATCTATATCGCTTGCAGACGATTACAAAATAGTAATCTGTTTGCATTTTAAACAATATAAAAAGTTCAGCATTTGTTTCCAGCAACGAAAAACAATAACGAAATTACAACTTCATCAAGGAATAAATAAAATAGTATAAATAAAACACAGATTTAACAGACATGTAATTGAAATAAACGTTTAAAACAGCTGAAATTATCAGAATTTAAAAAAAAAAACTGCTGTAGATAACGAAATTTTTAGCGATTTATTTGGCGTTGTTAACGGGAAATCTAACAAAAATTATTAAATGTAAAAAATCTATTAGTTTTCAATAACAAAAAAAAATGGTTTTCACATATATTCTCTATCCCGGAAGCCCGGGTTTGATGCCCTAGTTTTTATAAATCCCGAAGACTGTTATTCTTTTCTGTACCGACTAATGAAAAAATATGTAAAAAGAATTAGGCTTTCGCAAGAAATTGCAAATTATAAACATGGCTAGAGCTCTACAAATTAAAAAATAATAATAATCTGGCATCTAGCAGAAAATTCTAGTCGCCAGTAAAATATAGTTTTTCTCCATCACCCCCACACACTCCGTTGTCAGTTCCCATATTTTAAATTTATCATTGATTTTTAAAAAGTGCAAAAGTTTTATGAATTAACTGAGACAGAATTATGACAAGTACAGTCTAGAATAGAATGTAATTTAGAAAGATAATAGAAACTAAATTTTTTAATAAAATTTGTCAAATTATGTGACCTTGAAAAAAAAAATAATACACTAAAAGCTTATGTAACCGGCATGTTTGTAACACGCTGATTTGCTTTTACTTCAAATATGTGGATAATAATGCGATATAAAAAAAAAAGAAAAAATCAGGGGGTGAGGGAGGCATTAATCAACAGTGAAGCAGTAGACAATTTTTTAGCTTTTTTTTCTTATCGAAGTCAATCAAATGATTCTACTTTTATTATTTTAAATTTTCCATTTAACAAATTTATTTTTGCCGAATTCACAAATTTATATATATATATATATATATATATATATATATAATTTTTAAGTTTATTTTTTAATATTTTGTAACATTGCAAAATCTATGATGAAACAGATCAGTAACAGATGCTTCTCTTGATAGAAATTGCCGTAAACTAATTGCCGTAAACATGCCGATTGTGAAAAATAAGGTTATTTAAATATTTAAGCTCTGAGGCTCGCATAATAAAACTCTACTTGCTTATAAAATATTGTC
The DNA here is from genome assembly GCA_963931845.1 of Maratus michaelseni. Taxonomy (NCBI): domain Eukaryota; kingdom Metazoa; phylum Arthropoda; class Arachnida; order Araneae; family Salticidae; genus Maratus; species Maratus michaelseni. The sequence goes on from OZ007593.1 coordinate 174,591,785, forward strand.
AAAATGGATAGAAAAGAAAAAAATATGGATGAGACTACACCACCAAAAAAAAAAAAAAAAAAAACCTCGCTAGATAAAATATTTTGGTTGCCACATTTGTCAAGTTTTGAACATGATTGAGGATAGAAATAAAAATTTGAGATTATTAAATTTCTTTTTCAATGAATTTATATTTGAAAAGAAATATAAAAAAAAAAAATTGTATTCCAAAAAAGAAAAAAAAGATTTTTTTTTTTTATAAATAAAAAAAGTAAACTTTTGTGTGATAGTCCACCTTAAAAATAACTGCTTGCTTGTATTAATATTTAAAATATTAATTGCATTAATTGTTTAAAATCTTGATTAACTTTTTTTTTTCTTTCAGGAATATCAAACGTTTTATCCATTGCTTTAATTCGCGAAAAGAATTTTAGAAACTATTTTAGAACCGATTTTGAAGACAATCTTAGAGACCCTTGGCTCAGTTCTGATTACTGGGATAGAAAACCATCTTACGAGATTATTTATCAAAATTACCTGAGATCTCTGAGAGAGAATTGGAATCGCGAAAATAGAGAGAGAATCGGAAATACGGACAAAATTACTCTTTTTGATTACATTCGTGCAACAACATCGTCCGATAAATTCAGAAATCCAACTTTGACAGATGTTTATTCAAAATCAAATATTCGCTCTACACCACCAGATGCTGTCAACTTTGCATCACACTTGCATGTGACTGGTCAAAGGGCTCCTGATTTTAAGGGTTCGTCCGAATCTAGTAAAGATATTCCAGATACAGAAATCACTTCAAATCCTGAAATTTCACAAACAATATATAAACTTCCTTTAAAACAGCAGCATGAATCTTTATCATTATTGAAAAAGGAAGACATAGACTTGATTGATGACAAAAATAGTTTTACAACGTTGGAAAATTCAAGTAAAGGTGTCACTTTTGAACCGTCTATGGATAACAAAGAATCTATGAGTACTTCTGAAATTCTAACAGATACTTTCACGAAAAGAGAAGGGACAGACAGCTCATTTATAAGTAAGAGAAAAGATCAGATAGGTGGGTTAACTTTTTCAAAAGATGATTCGGCTACTTCATATCCATCAACTCTTGAAACAAAAGAAAAGTGTGGCTGTAAATTTCTTTGCACTATAATCAGTTCTCTCCAAGAACCTAAGCAGACAAATGGGGCAGATGTCCAAACAGAATCAACAATGTTGCAAAAATCCACTTCAGTTATAATGCCAGAAGTTAAACCTTTAACTGGCATATCAAACTTCTCAGATAACACCGAGTCAACAAACAATCAAAAGTCTGATATGTTTACTAATGAGGAAAAATTTGAAAGCAAATCAACAATACTTCAAGATCACTCTTCAACTGTAACAACAGAAGTTATAGATTTGGGTGATAAATCAAGTTCTTCAGTTAACACTGAACCAACATACAGCAAAGATTCAAAAATAGAATCAACGGTAACTGAAAGTTCTTCCTTAGCAACAGATGGAGAAATTTTTATAAAAACTAAATCAAGCTCCTCAGAAGAAATCCATTCAAGAAATACTCCAAATTTCGAGACGGAATCAACTACTTCTCAACGTTTATCTACTGCAACAAGTGAAGATACTGACTTACAATCGAAATTAACTTCTTCATTTGAAACAAAACCAACAGTTGCTGAAATTTCAGATATTGTATCAACAACAAATATCTTAATTTCATCAAGTAAAGATGCCTCGGTTTCATTTACAGATAAAGTTACTGACGATGTTACAAAAGAAACGTTTTATACCGAATCCCCTTCATCAAAAGTTCACTTCACATCAGGAGGTATTAAGAAAGATCGTGTCATAGAAATTTCAAGCATACATACAGCAAGAATTGTAATAACTTCAGTGTTTCTAGTTATTGCTTTGACAGCTGTTACAGTACTGGCTGTTTATATGTTTACACTGAAACGTAGAACTGTGCATTACGATCAATTGCAGCTCATATCTTAATTTTTCTTCAGCTGTCGGAAAAGTAAATGTTGCACTTAAGTGTAAAATACTTTAGATTCTTTTCAAAAACATATTTGATTTGCATATTAAGAATGATATAAAATGTATTTCTTGTGATGATAATGCCTTTTGCATATTTCTAATTAAGTTCTTCATTTGAAACCAAATCAACAAATGTTGGCATTTTAAAAACTGCACCGAATAAAGTATACTTCAAGTATGTTACCTCTGTTTCACTTACACATAAAGTTACTAAAGATATCACAAAAGTAACTTTTTCTACAGAATCACAATCTCCAAACATTATAGTTCACATCAGGAGATATTAAGCGAGATTGTGTCATAGAAATTTAAAGCATTACATACAGCAAGAATTACGATAAATCCAGCGTTTCTAGTGATTGTTCCGATAGTGTTCACAGTACTGGCTGTTTATAGCTTTACACTGAGATGTAGAATTGCCCATTACGGCCAACTGATGGTCCTATCATATACAAAATCTGCATTTTTTTTCAACTGAGTGAAACAGTCAAAAGTGTTCAGGCCGAGAATTGAATTCAGAACTTTTGGCTTAAATTTCCAATGCTGATAATGCCAATGCTGACGCAATCCAGATAACTTCCAATAGAGTTACCTGGAACGACAACAGGTTGCCACAATTCACTAAGGCAACCTTGAATGTATAAGGGAATTGTGTCGGCCAGTTGTCGTTCCAGGTAACTCTATTGGAAGAGCATTGGGAATTTAAGCCAAAGATTCTGAGGTTTGTCTTAGATCAGAAAAATAGGCTAGTCTTAGAACAGGTATATCTCATCTCGTTAAACATGTAATCAACTAAAAATTTTGAATAGGATGCAGAAATTACGTCAAAGGCAAAATCATGATGAAAGAACATTTGGCATGCTTATGACCACGTTTATGGCACAATTCGCAATTTTTCATCTAAAATTCAGCCTAGAAGTTATTGTTTTCAAATGTAAATACTAATCTAATTGGTAGAATTTTGAAAGATTTTAGTTATAATTTTATTCCCGGACTAAACACTGTTTGATTCAATTGAAAAATTTTCAACTTTACCATCAGTATGATTTTGTTAGAAAATAATAAAGTGGTCATATCTTAATTTATCTTTGCCTGTTGAAAAAATAAATGTTGTACTTAAGTATAAAATTTACTAGACTATTTCTAAGAACATTTTTGATAACGTACTAAAAATTATATCAAAAGTATACTGCTTTAAAATTTATATTGTGTATGTGTAAGCTACTCTGTCTTAGTGATATTTCTAGTTAACCGTATTTAAAAATATATATGTGATTAATAATTGTTAATGAATAATAAATGGCTTTAAGGATATCATGATATTATTGAAAATATCATAATATCAGATCTTCTGACATATATCCGATATTTTCAAACTAGTCAACTTACTGCTGATTATAAATATTTTCCGACTTAGTATAAATTAGAAACTAACACATATTGCACGTAACATGAAAATTTAATAAAACACTATTCTAAATGTTCTAATAATTCTAATATTCTAATGTTCTAATATTCTAAAAAACACTATTCTAAATTGAAGGTCAACTAATTGAAAAAAAATAAACAATTTGCTTTCTACATTCATCAAAAACCAAACCATTGTATTCAGTATCAAATATCAAGAAAAATTCATGTTTCATGCAACAAAATTTTAAATACAAAATATTATTTTATTGAAAATTTTTAACAGAAATGTAAGCTTATCTGCTTTTCCATTCTCTAGTCTGTTGTGCAGTTTAAACTGAACAACAACCAGACTAGAAAAGATTATTTTTAATGAAGGTGTAAATAACTGATTATCTAAATTAGACAGTTCATCTTTCAGTGGCTAAGTTAATATTGACCCACATGATTATTGGTTCTGCCGTTAAAAATTCAGCCTCAAACGTATAGTCTGGATAAAAAATATATTTTTTTCTTTTGTCTAAAAAGTCATTGCCAGAGGCCAAAGTACTATATCTACATAACGACACAATCAATAACAGTTGAAAAATTCATTTACCTATGTTTTGACTAAAAATATAAAAAAATATCATAAACAACGATACTTTGAAAATAAATATAAAATATATAAAAATATCGAAAATATAAAAAAGCATGATATTTTCAAAATAAATAGCGGATATACATGATATATAGCCATTGACATGTATCACCGAACTCTACATTACATACCAAGATTAATCATATAATTTCATAAGATCAATTATTTTCATTGCTGTTGTGTCATAGTGATATTCCTACTCAACCGTATTTTCTATTAAATAACTGGTTAATAATGTTTAATGAATAATAAATGGCTTTAAAGTTATGTTATTAAATATCATTTTCTCGCCTTATTAATTTAAAGTAAATAACTAAATTAAGCGACGATAAGTGACTTATTTTTAGTGATCCATTATTTTTTTTTATTGTATTATTGTTATTCACACTTGATTCGTCGTTAATGTATATTTAAAATGGCAAAATACACTGGGATATTCTTGTGAACATTTTATTCTGCATTTGATTTCATTACATTAATTTATGTAAATGCTGAATAATTTTATGTGCTAATGAAATAAAATGTTTTATTTGCCTCAAGATATTCATTATTGCAATGAATCTAGTTTTATATTATATAATGCTGTGTCCTTTCTTATGGACCTTTATCTTGTCTGGACCCAGGGATCTCGCTGCCAATGGCCATTGCGCCAAATCGCAACAAAATGTTACACTTGGAGAGAAAACCGAAGATTGCAATCACCGAATTACTAGATTGACTAGTTGATTTTTACCATCTAAAATATATTCTAGGTATAATAGAAGAAAGATTCTAATCGAATTTGTTTTTTTACTTCTAGTTTTCGATGGATTTACACGTTTTAGGAGTCAGAGCTCCCGAAAAACAAGCTTTTACAAAATGTCTGTGCTGGCAAGATCTAGACATACACCTTTAAAAGGCTGGTTACACTATGTCTTTTAATTAAATGATTCACCAGACATGAGCGGTATTAGGTGCTGGGTTGCACCTTGCTTCTAATCCCTTCTTATTATCTTTATGAGGCTTCTAATTACAGCAGTCTTTGTGATCGATTAACTTAGACAATACCCGTTAATATACAAGATTAACATTAAGATTTATAAGTACTACGCGTTGTGAGTTTTGAAGCTTGTCTAGCATGTAGCCATGCTCTGACTCGAATGTTAGAGCCATTCTATTTAAACAAAGCATATCATAAAAGATAATTTAGTATGTTTAACGTAAAATTTAAACCTAGAAAAGAATAATGTATTAATAATTAATCACACTGACTAATTTATAATTATGACAAAAGGTTTTAAAACAAACACTTAATTTATTTACACTATCAACACGAAGTAAATTGCATGAAAGGTAAAACATTTTAAATGCCAATAGGAGGATTTTTACAAATGAGGTACTACGTCACTGAATTTTAGATATAGTGTAATATTTATCCTTTTAAATTTTCTTGAATATTTCATAATTAATTTTACTCAATTAGATTTAAAGCATTAATCGAGAAATTAAGAATTTTAGTTACTAATGTTTGAGTACATATAAAAAAGAATAGTTACTATAGACAAGTTCTTCTGTTTCCCTCGATTCCAAATAAATAGAACATTTTTGGCACACATAGATAATTTGAATGGGAACAAGGAACTTTCCTAACTTTATGAACTGAATTACCGTTGAGACTAGATGTGAATCATCACCTCTGAAATCTGTGAAGGGCAGGTTATAGAACCTGCTCCGTTAACAAGTCCATTGGGCACAAACAGTTATATTTGTTAAAACATTTTTCCCACATTCGTGAGCATTACACTATTTTAGGTATACTCGTACTTTAAGACTTCATCGGACGCGGGTTCGAAAGAAAAGTCAGACCTGCATTAGCATCAGAGATCTATAATACATGCTAAGCAGCGGTCGCATCTCAGAATGAGAATAGAACAAGAACAAGAATAGAATCTCTCAGAACAAGAATAGAAATTTTTTTTATCATCCCAGCCTCAAAATCTAGAGAAATCCTTACTTCACTAAAAACAAGAATCGAATAATGTCTTACTCCTGTAAAAACATCTCTAACTTGAGATTTTGGGACAGCCTTTGCATATATTTGCATAAAATTTGCATATTTAGTCCTAGTGGTTGCTGGGAATTAACATCACTACATATTTAATTCGTCCACCAATTCATGTCTAACAAGGCCCTCCCACTGTGTACCACTGATAGGGATCTTCTCTGCAGTCCTGGGACTTGTACCTCCCTCGCATTGCTGGTCAGATCCGTCACCATCCCACGTGACTGCAACTCCGGACCGCATACGGTTACGGTAGTCCTGCAGCTGGGGCCCATAAAACATCGAGTCATAAACATGTCATTGTTAGTTCCAACGAACATTTTAAGTCCAGACATACTCATAATCATACATCATCACTGGAATTAAGTCTGTAATACCCTGTGCACATCGGACATTTGAGATAACTTAGATCGCCATATTTGAGGTGGTACCCTACCGGAATTGAATACCTATCCACACCGCAAAACTCATCTAAGATAACTCAATGAACATCACCGTGTCCGAGATCTGAACAAACATAGAATGTGCGCATGCGCATATGTTAAAGGCAACCTCAATAGCCGATCGGCTTCCAGAGCCAATCAGAGTGAGTGGTACTGGCTGTATTTAGCAATAGAAAGTTCGAACTCACTAAGTGAGTTTCTGGAACTCACTCAGTGAGTTCGGCGGTCTAAGATATCTTAACTATCCGATCTGAACGTAGTATTACGCCATTCTAGTCGTAACAATACCAGAACTGTTTACTCTGATAACCGTTACTTCGTATATATATTGTTACTATATACACATAATATACAAATAACATTTTAAAAAGGAAATATACTTGTACATACTAACAATAATACTGTAATTAAAAAAGAATTATTAATTAAAAAATTATATAAAAATGCATAAACATCAATTAAAAATATACATATATTAGCAAGATTGCTTAAAACTGAAAAAGCGGTGGTATCATGCCACCAGTCTGTCTGTCTGTGTGTCCTCTTTATGTCATCGAAAAGTGTATGAAGTTAGGCATAGAATTGAACCAAACTTCATATATATATGTTTTAGGCTATGACCAGTAGCTCCCAGTTGAAATTTGGTACATTCCGCCTGAATGGGCGCTATCGCTATGATAGCGATTTTTGTGCCATTTTCCTTATTGTATCATCGGACAGGGTACGAAGTTATGCATAGAATTGAACCAAACTCCATATATTATGTTTTTGACTATCGCCGCCAGGTCCCAGTTGAAAATATGTATATTCCTCCGGAAGGGGGCGTTATGATAGCGAATTTTCTTTTCTATCATCGGAAAATGTATGAAATTATGGATAGAATTGTACCAAACTTCATACATACATTTTTGACTATGGACATTAGGTCCCAGTTGACAATGGGGATATTCCCCAAAAAAGAGGAGTTGTGCGCCGAACTGTGTCGCTGCACAAGCGTCCGGTACAAAACACAACTACATCGACTTTGACTGCTTCCTTTTATTAATCGGAGCAAATACGAGTTAATCTAGATGATATTTTCCAATAAAATAAATATTCTCCGTCATTCTGTTGTACGTCAGCTGCTTTTGAATCGCTGAGCTATTTGGATGCGAAGCACCCTTCACTGTACGAGCAGCCGATATACAACACAACTTCGAAAAATCCAGAAAATCGTACAAAAATAGCTATCACAGCGCTCCCTTCTGGGGGAATATCCCCATTTTCAATTCGGACCTGACGTCCATAGTCAAAAACGTATAAACGTATATATGAAGTTCAGTTTAATTCTATCCATGCACTTTCTGATGATACAAAATACAAAACGCACCCTGATGGTCAGAAACATATACTGGGTGTCCCATAAACTTGTTAACTTTTCAAAAATTCTTAAAAAGGGAAGGAATAGTTTTATTTGAATGCGGATTGCGACAAAATTATTCTCATGCAGGGGGGATTTGTTTTGGTAAAGAAAAAAAATGCGAAAATATTTGTCAATACAGGGCGTTTTAACATTCAAATCACAAAATTTCGTGCAAAATTGCGTTTATGTGCGTGCAAATATATACAAACTCATAGCAATAACTATTCTATGTATGTCACCACAAAGAATTACACTTTGCGTTTTGCAAGCGAGGGAGAACCCCATTAACTGAGCACTTAGCATATCCGGATGAATTCAGAAAATTTCGTGGCGTATGACGTCCTTTAAGAGCTTGCGCTAGTCACGCGAAGAAACTCTTGAGCTAAAGTTAAGTCTATGGGAAGGTTCTTGCGCGATTTCTCGCTCGCATTTTAATATTTTTAAATGATTTTTTTTTTTGCATAAGATAGCTGAGGTCAATCTCTAATGTTGTTAGTTTTAACTTTTTTTTTTTTTGGTTACAGTTTTTTTATAAGCGAAGATTTTCCATTTTGGAACCGGTTTGAACAGGTTCTGAAAGTGAAAGTACCCTTATATAAAAAAAACTGGAACCAAAATTGAAAACGTTAAAACTAACAACGTTAGAGATTGACCTCAGCTATCCTATGCAAAAAAAAAAAAAAAAAAAAAAAATCATTTAAAAATATTAAAATGCGAGCAAGAAATCGCGCAAGAACCTTCCCATAGACTTAACATTAGCTTGAGCGTTTTTCTCATGACTGATGTAGGCTCTTAACCCCTTCGGGACCGGCAGCTTTTACACAAATTTTATTCGGTTGGCACCACTTTTTTTTTTTAAAAAGCTACCTTTACTTCAATTATCACAAAAATGCTCTAATTAGAGAAAGCAAATATTACTTTAATTCTTTACTGGTGCCTAAAATTAATTCTGTATGCTCTTTTTGAGGATGCATATATGCACCCATGGTCCCGAATGGGTTAAGGGTGTACTCAAATCAAAACTGCTTATTTTGTGACTTACTAAATTCATTTTTGCTCTAAAATGCATCCAATTGGCAGGTTCTCTTATTCAGAAACTTTATAATGTCCGTATTGTTCGATTTTTTGATAAAGGCAGAATATATTTCAAAAAATGCTGTCAAAGTGGACATTTTGAACTGAATTTCTCGAAGCGATAGCGCTGGAAACAAAATAAAATGATCGTACTGTGAAATAATTGTTTGTAAATCAATTTTTAATTAATTGAAAAAAAATAAAATCACACGTCACTTATAAATCTCTTCATAAATCACGCCGCCAAGTTTCATGTTTTTATTTTTAAAAATGAGTCTGAAAATGTGTCAAAAATATTGAGTTGTTGAGCGTGGAAAAATATTTTCTTGAATACCTCCTTAACTAGGCTAAGGGGTCATGTCAAGGTGCTTGTCAAGAATTGCATCACTGGAGATTTGATATGAGGAGGTGCCCCGTCTAGCAGGAAATCTACTGTGCATAGGAGATTACATTCCAATAAGTTAAGTATGATTTTCTCCTTTAGCGTTTTCAAGTAGCGGTCTCCAATAACTGAGCATGGCTTCCATTCTGCTTTTGCACAGGGCTCTTCAAAGAACAAGTGTGGTAAGTGTGATCAAAGATCGCTCTAAGGGTTTCGTTTTATAATCCTTTCAAAACACTTTATCCTTTCTTTAATAAATCCAAATAAATTTCATTTAGCAACCAAAAAAAAAAAGTCATGTTTTTTATAAAGTAAAAATTTACCGGTCTATTTTTTTCGTCTTTTCGAATATCTAAACCAGCCTGATAGCGGGCGAAGCCCGCTATTATATTCTGTCATAATAATATCTGTCATGTGGACTAAATGCGATATTAAAAAAAAAAAAAAAAAAAAAAAAAAAAAAAAAAAAAAAAAAAAAAAAAATCAAAATTAACATGTTGTACACCTTCAAAATGTTAAAATATGCGAATATTTCCGTAATCGGGTTTTTATCATAATTCAATACGTTCCTCAAACTCATATATTTACTACATTAAAGGCGTGAGTATAAAACATCACAAATTTACTGAATGGTGTATACAAAACGTTTGTATACACCATTCAGTAAATTTGTGATGTTTTAATGTTTCATGGTGTAATCGTCCAGCATTTATATAATATATTTACTATTCTCTATTAATCATATTGATACTAGCTTTGTATTATTCAGAAACATTTGAAAAATCCGTTAAACTTCCGATATGACGTCAGATTTTCTTTGTAATTCTCTAATGACGTGATATTAATCTGCTTTGTGCACATACACATACTCATACTCCTTGTATTATTGAAAAATCTTTCCGTTTTATTACCACTATGACGTCAATCAATTTTATTTCATATTAATCTTTTTTTTCAATTGGTGAAACTTTTTTTTTTCATTTTTCACGTGGAAATCGTCTGATAGAAAGTTAATTATTGTATAAAGAATTTCATCGTGGATTTTTAATTTTTGGCATCGGCTATAACGAAAAATGTTTAAATTTAATAGTAAAAGGCTGTTAGAATTTTGGTTTTTTATCTATCTTTATAAAAATAATACGAATTTTTCAAATTTTAATATTTTGAGCTCTTCATAGCTGGTATTCAGATTTGTACACAGAGTTTCAACTCTGTAAGTTACATGAATCATTGGTTAATGGAATCAGTCTTTTAAATGAATGAAATCATAATGCTTTTCTCCGCAATTACGTTAGTTATGATTCATTTAAACAGCGTTTACAATATTAGAGTTACAAACTATAAAATGCACCAATGAAATAACACAAAACTAGGTTAGATTTATAAAGTGTTTAAAAATGATGAGAGGAAAACTTAAAGATGGAAGAGCACAGTACAGCAAATAATTTTTACATACAAAATAACAGAGTTGGAATCCATTTGTTCAATCAAAAATACACAAGGTTTCATTACAAGAGAATCACGAACTCTTATTCCTAACTTTAATAATAATGAAACAATTTTAACAAAATGTTCAATAGACTTACTTACCTTGCTTTTTGCCAAATGTAACAAGTCATTTAGAACTTTTAGGGCTAGAGTCTTGAAATTTTATATGGATGTTACTTAAAAGGCGTAAATGCTCCACAAAATTAATCTTTTCAATTCGAAATTTAAAAGAATGCAAGAGTAAGAAGCATTCTAAAACTGCGATTTATGTGACACAATTGGTATGAAAACTTGGAATTTGGCATGATGATTACTTTTATGTAGTAAATGCTTCCTTATAACATTTTTAAAAACATTTTAAAAATTAAAAGGATGAAATGAGCTGAAAACTTTCTAAAGGTGTTCTAAATTATGATTTAGTTGAAACTCTAACAGTTTCAGTGTTAAAACTTGAAATTTAGTATAGAGATTACTTTTAAGATAGAAATGCTTGGCATAAAGAATTTATTATAAATGGGAAATTTAAAGGTGTGAAACAGCTGAAAGCATTCTAAATTACGATTTATTTAGAACCTCACGTCATATTGGGCCTTTCGAAGACGATCTTTTTTCTATGCTAAAAGTAACTAAACGTCTGTATTTCGACACAATCCATTAAAAGAATCTTGGAAGATCAAAATTACAGCGCCTACAAAAATTTGGAAACGCTCTGATGAATAAAAGTAATTTAAAAAAAATCTGAGAATTTTTCGATGACAATGCAAAAAGAAAGTTGGGTATTTTGGCGTGGGTTTGCTCGGCATCGGCTCATGTTTTCAGTATTAAATGGGACTTAGTCTTTTTTGACGTGACTCTGTTCTCTTCGACTTTAGTCAAAGACTTAGACTTTTTTCACGGAATTTTAAAGAGGGGTTGGATAGAGTTATATTTACAATCGAATAAAATTTCAGACAGTTCGGACAGTAACTTTTTTGTGTTGTTATTTTAAAGGACGCGTCGCAAAAAAAAAAAAAAAAAAAAAGAGAGAGAGAGAGAGAGACGCGAGAAGAAAGCATTTCTTTTACAGCAGATATCAATATTTTTCCACGGTCTGTAAAACCATTATATTTATAACCATGGCTTTACAAATTTGATAAAATCTGGTAGCCAGTAAAAAATTCTAGTTACCAGTAAAAAAATATAACCTGCTCCCCTCCGAAGCCACTAATTTTCAAAAGCACAAAAGTTTTTTATCAATTAATTGAGAAAAATAATAAGCCTATTGTACGATTATTAGTTACATAGTTTAGAACAGTGACATCATTTAAAAAGATGGTATAAACAAAGTTTTCTAATGAAATTTATCAAAATTATTTATCAATGAAAAAAAAATTTAAAGGCTGCATTAACCGGTATGTTCAGGAAATGCTGATTGCCGAAGGTTTCAAATGTCTGGACAATTGAGTGCTGCAAAATCTATATCTGATGAGGGGGGCATGGATGAAACAGTGAAGCAGGAAAACAATTTCTGCCTATTTTCGTGTCGAAGTTAGTCAAATAATTATTTTTTATTAATTTAAAATTTGCATTTGTTAAACTTATTTTTACCTAATTAAAAATGCCGAAAATGAGAAAAAATGACATTTATGGTCATTTCTTAGGTCAATTTTTGTACAAAAAATTATAATAATAATAAAAAAAATCGGGTTAAATAACTTGGTGGCTAGATAGAAAAACTAGGTCGCCAGTGGCGACCTGGCGACTGCATTTGTCAAGACCTGTTTATAACTGATGAAAAATTTATAGAATTCAGACAAATGGGATTTTTTTTTTAACTATGAAACGAGAGACCCTTACGAGGGAAGAAAAAAAAAACAAACAAACAAGAAGGTGTCTTTTAAAAATGCTTTTCTGTCTAATAATCAATATTTTTTAGTGAAAATTTCATTTTAAAATATAAAATTGATATAAGATATATAATCATACAAATTTGAGGTAATTATCATGAGCCCAGGCACCGCCGGACGGGTCAGCTAGTATAATTTTAATGACATGCAGATAGCATTCGTTAAAATGTAATAAGTGTAAATCAATGCATAATTAATATATTGCTGATCAGTTTAAATTAATGCATGGTTAGCGTAAAATTGTGTGTAATTATAGATAGTATTTTTCTAAAAAAATGCGTTTAACGCCTTTTTTTTTTTCAAAATCCATACTCACAGGCAGGGCTTAAATTCTAGGAAAAAAGAGTACCGGAGCTCATACATATACGCTATAAGCTAGAACCCGAAGGTTCTCATCCTATGAAGAAACATATCGGAAACTTGAGGATTCCATGAAAAAAAAAAATATTTTATTTGAAGAAAGATAACTGAAAAAATGAGGCGGTCCCCCAGCACTCAGAACGTCTATATCTTCACATCATGAAAACTCAAAATCGAATGCCTTTTTTTGAGATGCCACAAATTTATTCGCATCGACCCATAGGGTACAGAAGAAAATTTGTTAGGAAGAAACACATTCTAATTTTTTTTAACGCAAACCGACAAACCATATTACCATATCAGCATTTTTATAACAACAGAAAACTAACTGTCCGAACTTAACATCTGCAGGAATTTTAGCATGCAGATGTATCGAGAAATAGACGTTGCATTTTATCTTTCTTTATTTATTCTGTGATCCAAAATGTATGCATTAGGAAGGAACGCAGATGCCAAACTGAAAATGAGTTCATTTCTCATATGAAAACCGCAAGCACATACAAAGAAAGTATTTAGACATGTACATTAATTGAAAAAGGATAACTTCAAGCTGCGATAAAAGAGTTTAAGAATTATTGAATTTTAAATAGAAAGGAAAGAGATTTTCTTTTCACAGAAGCGCGATAGAATTAAAAATAGCTAAAAGAGGAACCACAACTAATTTATAAAATTTTAACGATAAATATATGAATCTCCATCATAAGCAAGACGTCGTTGCTACATTACCAACAAATGAAATATAGTCTTTAAATTTGTGTACAGACCCCCTACGAAACAAATTATTCGAAAAAAACGCTGATTGCGGAAATCTGTACAATCACAATAAAAAAAATAGCTTTTTATAACTTTAAAGTACTTTTTTAAAATTCTTTCTTTTGCAAATATTTTTTTCCTGGGTACGCACATAGCTTGGTCTTAGATATAACTGAGAGCAAAAAACGCAAAAAAAGCCGCTTGAAACTGAGAGAGACTTACAAATTGTATGTTTTTTTTTTCTCTGGAATTCGATGATCCGTTATTGTTTCGAACGTGGAACAAAGACAGAAATGCAATTAAGAAACAGACCACCGTATACTATATAACTCAAAGTGTCTATGTGAGAGTATATGAACCATCTTTTACTATAAGACGTCTCGACAAAGTGACGCAGTCCAAAAATCAAGTTTTGACATAACCTATGCGTGTAATATGCGCTTTCACAGTTTTAAGTAGAATTTTCGCCGTTTAATTGAATCAAATTGTTGAATATAATTTGATTTAAGAAAGTGGTGGATTCTGCCAAGGCGGAAAGGCCAAAAAAACTTAATTTTAACTTTAGTAGTTTTGATTCATATAAGCGGCAATTATAGTAATTTTTTTAGCTCTGGGGGGGGGGGGTTAACCCCCAAACCCCCCCCTTGGCTGCGCCACTGAACGAGCGTATGAGTCTTGAAAGTAACCCATATAAAATTTCGAGTATCTAACAACAACAGTTTCAGAGAAATCGAAATTTTATAAACATTGTCGTTTTTTATCCTTTAGAAATGCTTCTTTTTTAATTGGTCTTAACAAACACCATAATCACTTCCTAGTTTCGTTTTTGAAAAGTTGTGTTAAATTGTGATTTTAAGAGGTCTTCCCTTAGTTTTAAACCCTTTATTTTTTACTTTTTTATTTTTAATTTTGCATGTTTTTAAGAAGCACATACTTTTAAATGTACACTTCGTGCCTTTTTTTTTGGGGGGGGGGGGGCTTAAACAGTTCTGGAGCAGTCATGATGCAAATGTGATTTGAATATTTATTCCTTCAAAACTGATCATAGGGAACGTATATATGTTAAGACATCTATGTCAATTATTCTAGATAAATAGTAATGAAACAGGGATTTTATAATTATTGGTGAGAGTATTTTACTCTTTTAAAGTTCCATTTTTCTTTTAACACATTAGTAGTGAGAATTTATGTCTGAAAAGTAATTTCGATGCTAAATATCTAGAGAATTAATATTAAAGTCGTATTTTGATTTTATATATGTATATAGACAGACATAAAATATATTTAATATATCTACTACGAAATATATGTTCAAAGAAGAAAAAAAGATCAAGCCATTAATATTTGCCATGTATTCCCTATTTCCTGCTTTTACGTATACTGATCTGGAATTTATCTTACATTTTAAAAGATATTTTTCTTACAATTTTCATTTTTCTTTTATATTTATCGTATGTATTTTTGAGTTTCAGCCCAGTTAGTAAATATATTTTCCCACTTTTGTCATACCATCTGTTTTCATTATTTAATTTGCGGGGATAAAAATCAGTTTTTTTTTTTTTCATATTTTTATTTTTCTCTTCTTTCTATAAATTTCTCTCGGATTTTCTGCTTTTTGGTATATCAACTGTTTATATTTCTATATTTTTGTATAATTTAAAAATAGCACAATAGGGCGCATGGTAAACGATACTTTATACATCAGATTAATTCACATTATCATAACAAATCTCTTTCGCAGATAAAGTAAACTATGAAAAGCTTGAACGCTTATTTCTCGTTAATCTTCTGGCGAAAAGAGTGCTACAGAATGGTTGCTGTTGCTATTCTTGTTTGCTTTGTGGCATTTCTTACAGTTGGAACCGATGGTGAGTATTAACTCATTTTTAATTAGGAAGAAAGAAAATTTATAAAGTTACTCTATATGGTGAACTCCGCGTTTCATAAAATACACACCAGTTTCACAAAATACAGACTCAGTTATTTAGTAACGTAATTCTCCGTTTCGAGTATGAGCTTGTTTTCGGGAAAAACTCAGAACAGCCGTAAAAAATTCGAATTTTGGCCAAGATTTTAAATAGTTGAGGAAGAAATTTTAAAATCGAATTTACTAGATCGGCTATGATAAAATGACTTAAAAAATGATAAGAAGCAAGAAACCCAATTAAAAATATTTTCAATTCTCAATAACAGACTACTTAAATACCAACCCCCTAATTAAATTAAGCCATTATGAGCTTAAAACATATGTTTGGTAACTTATTCACTAATACGTTGTCTACAGATAACAAACAAAATCAGTTATTAATTAAATTTGAAAGATTTTTTTAGAATTTGAATCTTATCCTTCTCGCTCAAGGGAATGTTACATTATTGTTATCTCCAGTAAAGGTTAAATTGTCGGATTCTGTTTTATTTAATAAGATATTAATTTAACTGTTATTTATTATTAAATTAATGAAAACATCGTGATAAACGAAATTACATACCTAATTAATGTTTATTAAAAAAATAAAATAAAACACTCAAATTTAGAGGGAATAGCAGTGTAACGCCCATTAAATTAAGATATTTTTTGTAGGTTTGTGGAGGGAATTTAAAACTAAAATCACCATTAGACTAAAGAAATTTTAAACAGAAAATTTAAAAAACATAATAATTAACCTGATAAACAGGAAGCTTAGGGCAGGAAGACGATTCGTAGTCTCCATCACACAGCCCTTTTGACTGGTGTGGGCACTTGAAGGGGCCTTTTTTCAGAGCCCAATGATTTGAAATACAAGCCCGAAAAATTTTGTGTCATCAGAGCCCGATACCGGAAGTACGCAGTAGAAAATTGTTTCAAGATTTATTTTCTCAATTAAAAATCATTTCATACATATAAATAACTATTAATCCTAAATACTCCCCCATGACGACGTTTCGTGATTTTCATGTCCCTGAAAATCTGTTTAAAATAGCAAATTTGTTATTTACTAGGGGGCTTTGTCCCCCTACAAGTTACGCTCGCCAACCCCCGTCGAGACATCGCAGGCTCTAAAAACAGGCTAATTTTCTGTTTTAAAAATATTACCTAATTACCGAAGATTGAATGATATTATCACGACCAGTGGCGATCTTTTGTAATCGGGTTGTCATCCTTTTCCCTTTAGTAAGGGGATTTTTCAGTTCTTAAGGCCACATCAACCGATGTCGGGAGAGTTGACGGCTGTTTTCGTGATTGATTAAGTAAGATCAATCACAATTTGAAAATCGGCTGGTATAAAATGGCTAAATAAAAAGTATCGCTGCCTCTGGGGCTTTTATAACGACGCTATAAGAAAACTGTTTAAAATTTGATATTTTAAATATATCGTTTTAAATATGATGTAATTTTTACTATTAGATGTTTTCCCACGTAATAATTTAATAATTTCAAACTTTTCTTTATTTTTTATTATTTGCGTGTAAATATATTTTTCAATTGAAACATTTTTGTAAATGTTATTATTTGTCCCATTTAAAATCTAGCAACAGTAGCTAAAAATGATTATTTCAAACTATGAATTAAATCTCTATTCCAATAATGAAATTTTTAATAAAAAATTGAAAAACAACTTAAAAAGTAAAACAAATAAAAAAAAATGACTGGACACTGCACGCCACAATCTAGTCAAGTATGGGTATGCAAAAAAAAAAAAAAAAAAAAAGTTAAAATGCTATGTATAGTTTTTGATCCTATAAAACTTATTTAACTGAACTATCTTGACCGATTTCAATATTAAATAGCATTTTCGAATTTAAAACTGTCTACTTAAGCGTGTTTATTATACATTTCTTTATAAAACTACCAGTTTTCATGTTTTTATATGCAGTAGTTTTTACAGTATATGCCGAGAAAGTGAGAAGGTCACAAAAATTTTAATTACGGCAAAACAGCATTAGTTACGTCTTTAGAATAGAGAGATATCCTGCCACTGGCAGAAATCTTCAAAAGTCACAAATCTTTCATTTTAAAATATCATTGTAAAACTATTTCAGAAAGACACGAGTTCTGTTTCCAGTAATTTTGGAAAAATACTTCAAACAGAAAGCATAGATAGAGAAGGGATATCCCACGGTTTCTTTATGCTACTAACAGTGATCTGCAAAGGTTTGATAATAAAATAGAATATTTTTCTATATATTCCGTCATTAACAATTCATTTCCCTTTCAAACTAGTTTTTAAAGGATTGTAAAATATTTCAAGAAACTTAGACTCTTGTTTCTCAAATAGCAATATATATTTTTCTTTTTTTTTCAATTTGTGAATAGATAAAAGTTTCACGTTGAGTCCAAGCCGTGACTTTCGAGGGTCACGTCCGAACTGGTATATATAAAAAAAAAAAGAAAAACTGGTATATGTAGACTGGTATAAAAATCGAGTCCAAGCGGGGCCTCCGAGATGGCGCTATGTGCTCTTTTTACTGGGCCTGGTACTAAGAGCGATGATTCACATGCGTGACGTATGAAACGACATCCAGCTACTGAACATTTTCTACCTATTTGTTCGTTCGTACGGATTATTTACGATGATATTGTGATATTATTTTTATTGTTTTATTTAGTAATTAATAATATTTTCAGTGTATTTAGATTATAAGTATTAACGAAAGTGTAGATTATATTTATAAAATAATTGGGCGGAAATGTTGTGCTCCTGGTTGCAAATCTAACTACGATACTGAAAAGCAGTATACTACAACCTCAAATTTCCAACTAATAATGAAAAGAAGAAATTGTAGCTAAGAAAATTATATCATGATAATTTTGTCGTGTAAAGCCAAGTTTGGCTATCTTATTAACTCTGAAATTTTCATCCACAAATCATTCCTAGTTTCTACATCTTTGTTCTAATGATCAGAGTTTGACGAAATTGAAATGGGACCACCTGGGGGCCTTACTCTTTCAAATGAAAAAAAATTATCAAAATCTATGCACATTTACGAAAGTTATGCGTGAACAGGACCAAAACATATATACATACATGTCGAATTGATAACCTCCTCCTTTTTTTTTAAGTCGGTTAATAGAAAGAAGTTTCAGGTTCTCTTAGGCAAGCACTAAGTTATTGGGGATACTTGATACTTGGCATAAAAGTACTGTTTAGGATACAAAGAAAGACAAAATTAAAAATTCTGCAAAATTCCAATAAATCGAACTATTTTCGATTTTTCGATTTTTTTTTTCGAATTTTCAATTATTTTCTTCGAAATTTCCTAATTTTTTAATTTTTTTCTTTGTTTGTATCCTAAACCCTACCTTTATGCCACATTTCAAGTTTCTAGGACTACAAAATAGAATTATCTTTCGATTTTTGATTTTTTACAAATACTTCGATTTTTTTATTTTATTTTCGAATTTTCCCCTTTTTTTAATACTAAACACTACCTTTACACCAAATTTTAAGTTTCTAAGACTCCGGGATTAAATTATTTTCAATTTTTCAATTTTTTTGAAATTTTTCGAATTTTCGAATTTCTTTTTCGAATTTTCCAGATTTTTTAATTTTTCCTTTTTTTGTATCCTAAATACTGCCTTTATTCCAAATTTCAAGTTTCTAGCGCTACTAAATCGAATTATTTTCAAAATATCAGGGTTTTTTTTCGATTTTTTAATTTTATTTTCGAATTTTATTGTATTTTTAATTTTTTTTCCTTTTTTAAATCCTAAACACTACCTTTACATCAAATTTTAAGTTTCTAAGACTACAAGATCGAATTATTTTCAAATTTTCATTTTTTTGAAATTTTTGGGATTTTTGAATTTTTCCTTTCTTTGTACCTTAAACACTGCATATATTCCAAATTTCAATTTTCTAGGACTACGGGATGTACCTTATCTTTTTGATGATCAGGGAGTGAGTAAGTGAGTGAGTGTCAAAAAATCGAAACTTTGAGTTCATATATCGCCTGAACTAGAAAAGATAGAAACGGGAAAATTTAACTTTTTTTTCTTGTGTAATTTTTTTTCTTGTGTGCCACATACTCTGGAATCTAGATGCCTAGATAAACGAGGTTTCAGGTTTTTGGGAAACTACAGAACAAAGATGGGGTGAAAATGGCCTGAGTTGCTTCCAGAAAAGGATGCTTACGGCTGCGCTTCCTCGACTTGGCGAAGGCACTGCCGTGCCTCCAGATTGCTAGTGCAACAACAGTAGTCTGCATTAAACATTTTGATGACAGTTTTATAATTCGCGAAGATAGAATTAAACGAGATGATGATACTGAACTTGTTGTGCCGAGAAAAAATAACCCTTATGACGGATGCCTATTTTACTTTTAATGAAAATATTCCGGCATATTTGAATGAACGTTTGCCTCCAAAACGAAAAGAGACAAATGATCGTTGGAAAAAAATTAAAGAAGCAGACGATAAACAATTTAAGAAATGATACAACGATGACATTATATCTTTTGAAGATAGATAAATATGAAAATTTATCCTGTGGTGTTAAAAAATTTATTTTACCTGCATTTCATGCTGCATACATTTTAATTTGTAACAGTAAGGTTTTGATATTACCTTCTCCATCTTTTTGAGAAACTTAACTAATTTAGATAATAGTGCAATAAGCTCTTGCTAGAGTTTAAAATCCTGCCTATCAAATAAAGTTTTAAGTTTGAAGGATTACGAAAGAAAATATAGAAAATGGCCTTGGCGAAAAAAATAAATTTGCCAACATATTTTATGACAACCTTATTAACTGTTTCATATACACAAGCAATTTTTTCAGTATTCATACAATTTTTTGTACTATAAAGAAGACATTTATCTATTTTTATATGCAAACAGTAATAAACTGTATATTAAAAAAAAACAATAATATATATATATATATATATATATATATATATATATATATATATATATATATATATATATATATATATATATATATGACATAAATTCATGTTATAAACAAACATGAAAGTTAATTAGATTTGTTTTCATAGCTATTTGTATCATTTGGCAACAAGTCTCACTTTCTGAAACTTGAATTGCGCCAAGCTTTAAAAAAAAAAAAATACAAAGCCTCTGTAGTTGAAAAGTACCGATTTATCTATTTAAATGTATATTTATTGTGTTTTAATTAAATTATGGTATCTAGTGATAAAAAGAGGGAAATTTTATAAAGCTTTTGTCAGATTTATTATACTTTTGGTACGTATATTTATTGTAAAATAATGTTTTTAGGAAAAGGTAAGTCAATGTGTTCAATCAGATCTATTAATCTTAGCCTTTTTTTTAAATTTAAAACTTTGAATTTCCTTTTATAATATAAATTTATTAATTCCCTTTCATTTCACAATTAAGAAATTTACTACCATTATTTATAGAATCTCAAATTATAAGAGCGGAGATTCAAAACATCTCTCATCTCGGAGGTCCCGGTCCGAGGCCGTCTCATCTCCAGTGGTCACTGCTGCTTGATAACGATGAGCTGTCTGAAACAAATAAACAGGGGTTATTTTTAAAGTCTTAAAATGAATGTAGAAATCTGGCAAGCCTTTCATTAGTATATATATATATATATATATACAATCATAATTTCATAGTTTAAGTTGGTGTTATGGTAATGTTTCATTAATGGTTATATATATATATATATATATATATAATTTTAAAGTGAAACTTTGAGAGGGTGCTGGTAATGCAAAAAGTTTTCTTAGAAGCCACGTTTGTCAAAAAATAGGAATTACAAATATAAATTTACAGATTCACCAGATAAGTATATCACATGTAGCTTCATTCAAGATTTGAAGTCGATAGCTTAATTACAAATTTTTTCCATGATGATTATCAATTCAAAAAACAGCATTTTGAGAAGAAGGAATTTAATAGTTTCACAGGATGTATTGACGCTTGGGCAGACGACGCAAACAAAAGTCTGCAGTAAGGAGCTCTAGTCTGCAGAAGTGTTCACTGTATTTTGTAACTGAGCCTTGAGCAAGGTGCTGTAAGTAGAAATAAACACAGAATTTTTTAGGAGCTTTTTTTAAAGGATTTTACACAACCATCCATCCTTAAGCGCTGTACAACATTTTATATATGAGGGGGTCGGGGTAAGAGAGTGAGTGCTAAGCAACATTTTTGAACTTCTGAGATATTTCAATTTGAAAATTTGATCCAATACTCAAATCAAGATATATAACATAAAGTGTTTCGACAATGTCTTAGTAACATTTGAGATATTTTGAGTAACAATATGACATTACTTTAATGATATTACTATTACGCTTTTTGTAAATTATCTACCTTCATTGGGAACATAAAACATTTGGGGCAAAAACGAAACCTGTGACATATGCTGCCACCAAGTGACATTAGAAACAAATTATATGGAGGATATTATAAATCACAATATTAAGCAACATATTACAATGTTAGATTTATTTCATCAATGGATTGGCACTTTCTTCCCCCCCCCCTACCCCCTCATATATTCCCTTTTAATCTTCGTGGCTCATTGCAGACAGTCTGGGATTTTTGATTTAATGTTTCGAACTAATATTTACTCCTATTAGGTAAGAGATTTCGAAACCCCTGTACAACCAGCTATTTCTTTCGATGTGACAATGGAGACTGCATTCACAAACACTATTGGTGTGATGGTTCACGCAACTGCCAAGATGGCTCTGATGAAAAATATTGCGACTTCTTGAAGGGTAAGTAATTTCTATAAATGTATTTCACCCTTAATTATTTCACCTAGAAATTATATGAAAGGTGATTTATGTATTTAATGTTTTATTTACGATTTGTTTTCCATATTTTTTAGACATCTAGTTTTATGATTTGCAGTTTTGCAACTAATATAATTACACTAAAATGTAATTGCATCTTTTAATTTATTATATTAATATATTCCTGTTTATGCTTATGAATTGATTCTATTATCTGTTTAAAAAAAATAGAAGAAGAGGAGGAACTGCCTGTCACACTTCCGATCTGACGTCAAAATATTACTCCATAGTCCGTATTGAATATATAAGCAAAACATGGAAATCTTCAAAATATAATATTTCATTGTAGTGTAATTACGTACAACTATAGGCATTACGTTCGCTTACACATATACTCATGATGAATGCGAAATTATTTGAAAGTTTCACGACACTTGGCGAAATAGTGACAAATTTATCTTAAAAAATGTCGCCATAAGCAAAGTCAAGTAGTCGCTAATTAGCCAATTTGAGGAAATTTCCATTCAAATTCGACAGTTTCTAAATTGGGAAATCTGTCATAAATGGGATTCACATCAAACTAGTGCATTTTAGCATTTTAGCTATCGTGATTTGGCGAAACATTACCTGCATTCTTGTAATCAGCGGTTTTGTTGTTAAACATACTGTAAAAGGTACTTCTCTATTATCCCGTCGACCACTTTTCATAACAAAAAACTATCGCCAAACTGTAACATTAAACGCCAAAAATGCAGTCCCATTTACTTGATGTCAAGCATTATACGTGTTTGTTATGTCATCCAGTGGTTTTTAATTCGACATTTGCGTGTATTTTTCATTATGTTTTACTGATTTATAAGTTACTAGCAAGCTTCGCCCGCTACGCTGGTCGGTTTCTCCAAACGAATTTTGAATCAAACTAAATATACCGGTGAATTGCATTCATCCAACAATGTACGCTTTTGGTCAGACAGCTATAGGAAAATATGAAAAGAGATCGCATATCAAATTATTGCCTTGGACTACTAAGTATTTGTCTGGCTTTAATTATGATTCTCATATTGATTATTTCAGGAATAAGGCTGTTGATCTCGGATCTCAGTTACCCTGCACCTCGTGCCGTGCCTGGAAGTGGCAGGATGAGACTCGCTGGATATGTTGCAGTAGCGGTTGTAATGAAGATATTAGTAATGGATGCATTTTTAGAAATTATAACTTGTAATGTTAGAAATATCGATGAGTTGGTGCTAAGGGCATCACCAAATTATAGAAAATGTGCAATATCGAAACCGTACAGACCCTCGAAACTTTCCTTCAGCAAGCATATTTTATTTAAAAATCACAATTACACAAGTATCCGTAAGAATAATAGGTACTTTTATATTGCTGGGACCCACCAAATCTTGTTTCAATTGGCATCATTTGAATTGGAACATTTTGGGTGACATTTTATTTGTATTGATATGTTTGTGTTTATGTATTTTATTATGATTATATTTTAGTTATTTTAAATAAGTTTTTTTAAGATATTATATCGCAATGTTAAAATAATGGCTAGTGGTTATTAGCTAACGTTAAAATATTAGCAAAAAAAAAAAAAAAAAAAAGGCTTGGCGAGATTAAAAAAATTTTGGTGATCACTGGCACCCAGCTAACATAAAAATACCGAATAATATTCAATTCCAAATTCCCGAAGCAAACAAAAAAGATTAAACAAAGATCCCGAAAACTAGCATTATTGAGATTTCATCTAATCAAAATATCAAGTGATTTTTTTCTTATCCAGTATCTTATAAATCGCCAAGTATTGTTTGATCTTTAACAATGACGAATGTATTTTAAAAAATATCACTTGGCGATCAATGCAATAAATTTTAAGGTTTTGTCGCCAAAGGTAACGCCAAATTCGAAAATGTGCAATATCTCACGAATTGTTGGAGTTAGAATATTTTTATTTGGTACCATTCGATTCAGCATGCAAAAATACATTGAAATATGTTATCATTTAACAAATAAATATTAAACCCGATTTTTAAGAAATTTTGTTATTGTTCGTTCCCATTTTAACCCCTTTAGGGATGGAATTTTAGGGAAACTTTCTTATTGTGCCTCTACATCCTAAGAAGTATTTTCCCCGCAATTTTCGTGTTTGTAGCTTCAGTAGTTTGGACTGTGCGTTGATGATATCCCAAGTCAGGACTTTCTTTTACATAATATATAATTTTATATACAGATAAAATTAACCATTATTATTACCTAGCTCGCTACGTTGGTCGGTTTCTCCAAAAAAACTTGAATCAAACGAAATATATCGGTGAATTTGATTGTGTGTTTTAAAGAAACATGAACTTTTACCTTCATGTCCTTCCGCATTGGTGAAAAACGATACGAAAGCCATTACGCTGTTATATTTTCTAATGTGTTACACGAAATTTAGGCTGTTAAAGACTAACTCGTTTATTTAATCATTTACTGTGTGATTTTCTAAAGAACGATATAACGATATGCAATATACTAAAACTATCCCTGGAAAATTAACAATGCAAGTTCCATAGAAATCCATTCAGTAGAATCTTTAAAAAAGTCTAATGTTTTGGGTTCAACTGATTATAGAAACGCCCCCCACCCCCCTAATTCTTTAACTAAGCAACATAGAATGATATGTTATGCACTAAAACTTCCCCTCAAAATTTTGCTAACTAACAGTGCAAGTTCCAGCAAAATCCATTCAGCAGAATTCAAGGTATAAGCGGCAGGATCGAAATTCCCTTTGCATTATACATATACAGTAGACAGATAAATGCATCTTTCATAATCATCTTCACCTGTTGATAGAACTCTCAGGGATTTTGTAGAAAGTATATGATGGTATACGCCGTCAACCTTCTGGAATTTTTAAGACGAAATTCTGCACACCGTCCGTAGCTATAATATGTACTCTCTAGTATATATCCTCTGTCTATAGAGTATATGCACTGTTTTTTTTATTACGACTACACCACTGACAACTTTCTCCTATAGCTCCATAACTAAACAATATAGAAAATCAATTCCTGAAATATTATCTCACACTGCAAAACTCCCATCAAAATCAGTTCAGTAGAACTTTAAAAAAGGTAATCTTTCATAATCGGGTTCACCTAATTTTATCTATAACTTCCTCCCGTGGCTCTATAAATAAGCAATGTAGAACAATGTATACTTTATTTTAAAACCTTTCTAAAACAAATTACCTAACTAACAGTGAAATCATATAAAAATATGTTCGGTAGAACCTGAGGTTTAACCGATCGGAATGGAATAAGAATTTGCGTTTTATAAATATTATAGATGATTATGATATGATTTTTGTAATCGGATTCGTTGTCAAGCTTTCGCTTCAGAAAACACAACGCAGACAAAAACTTTGCTCCAGAGAAGTACCAACCATCCCCACAAAATTGCCTAACTAACAGTGTAAATCCCACCAAAGTCCATACAGCAGAATTCAAATTATAAACGGTCGGAATGAAATACGACTTTGCATTTTAAATACATAGTAGATATATCTTTCATAATTGTATTCACCTTTCCCAATCACTTTCCCATTAGCTCTATCACTAAGCAACATAGAAAGATATGTTATAGGGTCATTAACCATACCTGAAAAATCACTTCCATTAAAATTTGTTCAGTAGAATTTTTTTAAAGTAGTCTTTAATAATCGGGTTCACATAATTTTAGAGCAATTCTTCTTTAGCTCTATAATAAAGCAACGTAGAATAGCTATACGCTAAAACCTTTGAAAAAACATTAACTTATTAAAATGTGAATATGCGGTTTATACTCATAGTAGATGATGATATGATTTTCTGTAACAGGATTCATCATGAAGATTTCGTTTCAAACATAACCGATGCTTTCAACATTGTGGCTAATACGCCAATTGGCGAGGTATCCGATTGCGGAAAATTTATCCCGAAATCATATGACTACCCAAATAAAAAGAGAAACATGGCTGAAGACTGAAAACAAATAAAGAAGTAATACATAATACTAATCAGACCTTCGACACTTTATTTGGTACTTCTCCATTATCCCGTCGACCACTTTTCATAAAATAAACTATCGCCAAACTATAAGATTTAACGCTAAAAATGTATTCCCATTCACGTGACGTCAGAAGTATTAAACGTGTTTGCTATGTCATGAAGCGGTTTTTAATTCGACATTTACCTGTATTTTTCATTTTGTTTGTTTGATATTTTAGTTATTTCGTTAATTAAAATAAAAATTGCGTCCTTAAACGGCTGTTCCATGACATTAAAAGAGAAAATACATTGTAAAAATGTTGCATTTCATAGTTAAGTGCAATAGATCAATTTCAATTGATGTCACAAACATTTATTCACCAGCCGAGAAGGATAATTAAGAAAAATAATGTAAATAAATAAATATCCAAGATTTTTTTTCTATTTTCATTAATATATTGTAATTTTTTTTGTGTTAAAACTTACTGGACACTGGTCAGTGGGGCTTTTCCGAATTTATTTTATTTTATTTATTTATTTTGATGTTCCAATGGCAACATTCTTCCATTTGTTTATTTGGAGTTCATGTTTGGCGATGATTTTTTTTTTAATGAAAAGTAGTCGACGGTATAATTGAGATGTACCCTTTATTTTAGCAATCACATTTTATTTTAAATCGTGGGTTTGTAGAAATAATAATAATACACAATTACATAAATATCCGTAAGAATAATATTCAATTCCCAATTGAGCAGTTAATGTTTCTATGTTTCTATCTGCAAAAATAAACAAAAAGATTTAATTTGAATTTCTTCCATTGCTATAGTAACGGATGTTATGGTAAAGATACCATATATATTCCTTTCAAAAAATTAAAGCAATCTATATTTTATGTATTTTATCAAATATATTTTCCCCTTTCTGCATAATCGTAATTCATATACATTCCCGGCTGTTAAAAAGCGCACCCTTTTTATCTTTCTCTTTCAACGAAAGACTTTTAGTCAAAATCATGCATATTGTTTTTAAATTATCATTAACGTACTTATTCGGTCTCCCACATATCAAAAGAAATGAAATTATACAAGGCATAAATGTTTTCCTTTTCATGGTCAGCTTTGTCTCGCATATTGTTCCAGATGTCTATAACATTTAAACGGCGCCTTTGCTGCATTCCTCGAAAGCCCTGTTCCCAAAACAATAATTAACGGTAAAATTCTTAATCTCTCTTTTTAGCCAAAGTGCAATCTTCGCCAAAAGATTTTTCCCTTCCAATGACGTCAATTATGAAGTTGATATGTGTATAAGGAACGGTTACATTTCCCACGCAAAAAAATGCGATTCTCTTGGCTTGAAATGTATCTCGCTTGGCGTGTTTTTCCTTGCGCCCACTTTCATATCGGATAGTAACACTTGCCCTCTGATCTTCATCTCATAAACATCTAAAAATGTCTTGGCCCCTTTGGCCACCCTTTGGTTTTATAATGAAAAATCCTCTTGATGGCTTAAAAACTCTTTGGATTACGTGAACTTGATCGGACCTGTTCAACAGCAGTTCTGGATTATTCTTTGGATTATGTTTGTGTTCTTCACCCCTGACTTTAAATTTAAAATGTCACCTCACCAATATTCATCAGATTCATTTAAAAATCTGAAACTTTGATTGATCAAAATCTCACTTTTATGGAAGATTGTGAATCGTGACATGTTTCTCCAATTAAAGACTATTAACTCTAATGAAGTGATTTTCGTCTTCTTTGCTTCATCATTCAAAATAAAAGGAAAAACTACACTCCGGTTCAGTACTTCAGTACCCAGGAAACGCACTCTGCGGATTGCCAAAACAACCAAGTGCCACTATACCTTCTTGTTTTAACAAATTGTTTCACTCCGTAAAAGTAAATCCTTTAGGTCTTTTCAAAGGATTCGCCAACTTTGACATCTTCTCAATAATCACCCCCTGAACTTACTTCCCACGATAACTCTTCTCTATGCATAAATGATCACGATAAAACACTTTCATATGCATTGGTGCCGGACTTTTGAACTGGATGTGATCGTTTTCGCACGACAATTTCTAAAGGGTGTGTCATTGGGGCCACAAAACGAAAAAACAAAACTTTTAATTTGCAACTTTTCTGACTATTTTTTCATTCTGAAAATGCTTGTGTTGGAGGCTGCTTGTGATTGTTCTTTTACTCATCATCAAAAGTTACTATCTTCAAATTTAACCATTTTCCGTGAGATATGCAAATGTGGATCATATAACTAAAGATATCCGAGCTCTTAGGATGAGAAACCTTTTTTTTCCTGAATCATTTATTCCATAAGGTGTACGCAAAGTACTATTGTGAAATATATTCATCGTATAAGACGTGCATTTTTGTGCCTTTTTTTTTTCTTCGGCAGTTCGAGAATCTGCAATCTAGGCCTTTCAACAAGTGCTTTTGAACATGTGGTTTTCTTCAATTAGTGATGTTTTTATTCATAAAATCTGCGCCCGCATCTACATTGAATATCCTATTTTATCGTGAACTTCTACTATGTTCTTTTTATTTATTCTTTCCTCAATCATCGAAAAACTTTTTCAAATTGCCGTGTAACTGTGAACTAAAAGAATACTGAATAATTCGATTCCCAATTACGCTGTGCTAGCTAGAATTATCATTATCTGGGAAGAACTTTGGTCTTCAACGCTTATTCATTCATCAAATGATTTCATGTGTTCCAAATACTACTTAACCACAATATATTTTTCATCGTAGTTTTTCTTATTGTTTCTGACTCAAAGAAAGAATACTAAAAGTGATTTGAGAATACGCGGTAATGAAAGATTAATATAAAAGATATCATTCTTTTATTTTTAAGGATTTTCAGTGTTTTTTTTGTTAAGAATTTGCAGTGCTTTTTTTTATATTGATATTATTTGCAGAAAAGCGCATGGATATGTTCAGAGGTAAGAATTTTTCTTGTAAAAGGTTGATAAAAAAAAAGAAATTGAACTTTTAATTATTTAATAAAAATCTTATACTGTAAATATTTTAAAAAGGTTTTAATAGATTATAATAAGTTTTATTAGGTACAGGTAAGATAAAAGTGATCTTTTACACTCATAGAGACTTTATTTTGCATTTTATATGACAATTTTATGACGGAAAAATATGTTTTTCTCATATGCTCTATTTTACTATCTTATATTTTTTTTCAGTATTTAAAACCAATCTTTTTAATAGTTAAATTTTCTTGAAGTTTTCTATGATTAAATATTTAATGATTTTTTTTAAAAATAAATTATCAAGTTGGCTTGTTTAAATTGTTGTTTTTTTTATTTTGCTTATTTTATGATATTTTACCTGTGTCTAAAAAAATAATAATAATAATAATAATTAAACTTTTAAGGTGATATCACTATGGCTTATTCTAAAAATTGTGATTATGTTGTTGATGACTATTACGGAGACTCAGATTTAGTTGACCATTTCTTTAACCAAATTTTAACTTATCAGAAAATTAAGGAAATAACTAATGAACAAACAGTTGATTATCTTAAAACTAAACTGAAAGGTCCCGCCAAAAAATATTATTTGGAGGACCCTGTACTTTATAACGCACAAGATTTTGAGTTCATTCCCGATCGCATTCAAAAATTCTTTTCACAGAATTCTTCGGCTGCAACTTTAAATGATTTAAATTGTTTAACAATGTTACCACAGGAGACAGTAAAAAATTTTGCTCATAGAATTAATGTCCTTGTATCAAAGGTATATCCCGAAATTCATGACAGGGATGCATTAAATAAAATAAAATACGTTAAATTAATGTATGGTTTACCTTCCGCCATTAAAATTAAATATTAAAATAAATCACTCTTCTGTCTCACACCCAGCTAGCAATTCTATAAGCGAGAGGATAAACACATCTCTTAAATACTCAATCAATACTTTAATGAAAGAAGGACATTCCTTTGAAAATGCCATTGCTATTCATAAAAATCTCTATAATGGTTCTAAACATTCTTCTACTTCTTTCTCTCCGAATCTTTTACATTTTGGACGCGAATTATCTCTAATATTTGATACATATGATTTAAATGCTAATCAACCCTTTCTAGACCAAAATGTAGACTTTTACAATCTCCTTCATGATTTAAATGGTATTTACAACAAAGCTTATGACAACATAAAAGCATCTCAAATTAAGAGAAACGAATATCATCAAAGAAAGGCAAAACTCAGGCCAATTGCTGAGAAAGACATTGTATACCTAAAATCATCAGATAAATTTAAGCCAAGGTATACAGGACCTTATGTAGTTGTAAAGAAACACTCACCTGTTTCTTTTTCAATTCAACAACTGAATTCTCATATTAACAATTCAATTTTCAGAGTTCATATAGACAGACTTTTACTTGCACCTCCTAGAAATAACCATTTATTTGACTTAAATTATCATAATGTTCATAACAATACTCCTAGTAATAACAATATTGAACAAAGTGCTCATTCCTATAATTTACGTCCTCGAAAGGTGATAAAATATTAATATGAATATAAAATTTTCTGTTGCCAGATTCATAAATGCTCCTTATCCATGGTAACAGGTGTATTTATGCATGCATGTTATGTAGTATTGTATTATTTGTTTTTATTGTGATATTGGCTGGTCCATTGTTTATGTGTTATGTAGCAGTACTGCAGAACTTGTTTATTTGGCAAAAGTTTTTTTTTTCCACCCATATTCTTGTTTAGCAAGTTCGTATAATTTAAAATCCTGTTAAAAAAAATAAAATAAAAATAAAAATAAATAAATAAATGGATAAATAAATAAATAAATAAAATATATAGATAATATAAATTAAGAATAATAGGTATTGTTATAAATTTAAACATTTGATAATTCTATTAACACTCTCTGCATTTGTAAGTATACTTAGCATTTTGTTAAAAAAAAAGAAAAAAAAAAAAAAAAAAAAAAAAATTAATTATCTCATTTGAATTTAATACTCATTTTCCTTTTAATTTAATCTTTGAATTTTTAAATAACTTAAAATAAATGAATTATTTTGAGAATTTAATTTTCGAAACAATATATATTTATCCCGAATGTGACTTTATGCTCTCTTCACTCTAGAACGTGTCTATGGAAGGATTTTTAGATTTTTGAACAAGAAACTTTGATTTATTTTTAATTTTTTTTAGTTTTTATTCGTCCTTGCGGAATATGCCCCGTTCTAAATTATCACCCATGGGGGGGGGGGTCTTTATTCCATTGTGTATGAGAGCAAAACTTTGTTAAAATTGGTATACCCAATTTTACTATTTTTTCAAACCCGTAGATGAACCCGAGTCGCTCCAATCATAGGCGGAGTTTCCAAATATGTGCGGAGCAAGGGGGGGTTTACCAAAAATAAACCCCTCTCCCTAAATACGCCCTGTCCCGAATATGACCAATGTCCTAAACTGAGGTCTCTTCCTTGTTATTACAACAAGTTTAAGGGGAGATATTTTTATCGATGCCCATGTCTTACATCATTATTATCTCTCCTGTGTCTTTACACGAAAACTTTTTTTACGTTTAATATTTTATATATGTATCTTTATAATCTTTATAATCTCTATATTATCATTGTATAATTGTAATTGTGTTTCTTTTATTTTGAAATTTTTGTATTTACATTTCATTTAAGATTTTTAATAATATAGTGCAAACTTGTGAACTTTTTAAGCAAATACAAAAATTTTGTGCACTAAAGATTCATTTATCATGCTCATGTTTGTTGATAAATAAAATCACGTGAGAAAACCTTCAAAGAAAAATGCAGCTGTAATTTTTCATTCTTGAACTCTTTTTAAAGACTGTGTTAAAAAAAAAAAAAAATGAACAATTAAGAGTTTATTTATATAGGTGCACCATCATATTGTAAAATGAATAAACTTGCAAGAAAACAAACAAAAAAAAATATGTTTGCAGCTAACATTAGTTCTAATATGGATAAAAGACTTTTCAAAGACTTTAAAAGTATATTTTGCTGCAATTTGAAAAATGTATGGCCATTTATCATACTAATATGAAGATATTATTGTAGTACTACATATTATTATTTACATTATTGTATGCATACTTATTTTATTTTTATTATTATTTTTCTGCTTTGATATTTTGTATTATATTTACAGGGTGACATTCTAAATTTTTCAAAATCTTGTGAAGGGGTGATATATATATGGTAAAGATACCATATATATTCCTTTCAAAAAATTAAAGCAATCTATATTTTATGTATTTTATCAAATATATTTTCCCCTTTCTGCATAATCGTAATTCATATACATTCCCGGCTGTTAAAAAGCGCACCCTTTTTATCTTTCTCTTTCAACGAAAGACTTTTAGTCAAAATCATGCATATTGTTTTTAAATTATCATTAACGTACTTATTCGGTCTCCCACATATCAAAAGAAATGAAATTATACAAGGCATAAATGTTTTCCTTTTCATGGTCAGCTTTGTCTCGCATATTGTTCCAGATGTCTATAACATTTAAACGGCGCCTTTGCTGCATTCCTCGAAAGCCCTGTTCCCAAAACAATAATTAACGGTAAAATTCTTAATCTCTCTTTTTAGCCAAAGTGCAATCTTCGCCAAAAGATTTTTCCCTTCCAATGACGTCAATTATGAAGTTGATATGTGTATAAGTAACGGTTACATTTCCCACGCAAAAAAAATGCGATTCTCTTGGCTTGAAATGTATCTCGCTTGGCGTGTTTTTCCTTGCGCCCACTTTCATATCGGATAGTAACACTTGCCCTCTGATCTTCATCTCATAAACATCTAAAAATGTCTTGGCCCCTTTGGCCACCCTTTGGTTTTATAATGAAAAATCCTCTTGATGGCTTAAAAACTCTTTGGATTACGTGAACTTGATCGGACCTGTTCAACAGCAGTTCTGGATTATTCTTTGGATTATGTTTGTGTTCTTCACCCCTGACTTTAAATTTAAAATGTCACCTCACCAATATTCATCAGATTCATTTAAAAATCTGAAACTTTGATTGATCAAAATCTCACTTTTATGGAAGATTGTGAATCGTGACATGTTTCTCCAATTAAAGACTATTAACTCTAATGAAGTGATTTTCGTCTTCTTTGCTTCATCATTCAAAATAAAAGGAAAAACTACACTCCGGTTCAGTACTTCAGTACCCAGGAAACGCACTCTGCGGATTGCCAAAACAACCAAGTGCCACTATACCTTCTTGTTTTAACAAATTGTTTCACTCCGTAAAAGTAAATCCTTTAGGTCTTTTCAAAGGATTCGCCAACTTTGACATCTTCTCAATAATCACCCCCTGAACTTACTTCCCACGATAACTCTTCTATATGCATAAATGACAACGATAAACACTTTCATAGATGTATTTTTAGAAATTATCACTTGTATTGTTAGAATTACTAGATTTTGACGTCAAAGACTTCGCCAAATTAGAAAAATGTACAATATCTCACGAACTATTTGACTTATGAGTATTTAATTGATACCATTCGATTCAGCATACAAAAATACATTAAAATATGTTATCATTTGTCACGTAACTATAATACCCGATTTTTAAGGAATTTTTTTTTAAGTTTGTTCCCCTTCTTACCCCACTTAGGGTTGGAGTTTTTGAAAATCCCGTCTTAGTGCGCCTCTACATACTAAGAAGTTCTTTTCCTGCAAGTTTCGTCTTTGTAGGTTCAGTAGTTTTGGCTGTGCGTTGATCATCTAGCCAGAAAGGACTTTCTTTTATATATATAGATTTCATTAATTAAAATAACAATTGTGTCCTTAAATTCTTATATTTTATTTATTTATTTATTTTGATATTCCAATGGCAACGTTCTCCCGTTTATTTGGCGTTACAGTTTGGCGATAGTTTTTTGTTATGAAAAGTGGTCGACGGGATAATAGAGAAGTACCCAGTAAAATTACTCTTTCCAATCGTACTGCAAATTTCTCTAAAGAGATTTTTTTTTCATCCTATCAACTGGGAGAATATTATTTAAAGACAATTATATCCTAGATTAATATTTCTTGTTGCTTAACAATTGCAAAGGATTTAAGGATGAGATGTTTCGATTTCCACATGAATCGGGGGCACAAAGTTTCGGAAATTTTTTCCTTATCTTCTAACTAAACCCTAAGGCTTACATCCTGCAAAGTACCTTTCGTTCCAAGAGATTTCGAAATATCATAATTGAGATGTAATCAATCAACAATGTTTTTGTGAATAATTTAAAATATCGAAGATTCTTTTCAGTTTCTCCAATAATTTTTCAAAAATATCCTTATGCCAAATTTCTTAGACCTATATCTAACCATCTCCAAGCAATCACGCACACAGATAGACAAACAATTCTTTTTATTACAAAGATTTTATACTTTAACTTTATTATTTAATCTAGATCAGTATCTATTGTTTAACAGCTTCTACCTGCAATGAAGATATGCACTTCAAATGCAACAGTGGCAACAAGTGCATTCCCTTAGAAGGATACTGCGATGGCTATTCTTCATGTCCAGATCAATCAGACGAAATAAATTGCCGTAAGTAGAAAGAACATACTGGTCTATGCAATGTTAATATTGAAAAACAAAAGTAATAACATTTGTATACATAACAGTTTAAAATATTATTTTAAAAACTTAATACACCACATTTTCTATATTCCTATGTATTTTTTTTTCGTTTCTACTTTTAAACTCTTCTATATGTGAACGTGTTGCTTTATTGACAACAAGCGGGGCAGACCGAGCTATGCTCGGTTCCTACTGGGAATTTCTAGAAAATTCCTTCAGATTCTGAAAACCATTTTTTTTTTCGCCAAATGTCGCCAGAATTTGACGAAAAGTCACATTTTTTCACTTGGCGCTAAGTATGTTTTTTGACATTCATAATCTTGAAAGTCGATTTTTTTCGCCATATCTCGCCAATTTCGTCAACATTTCTCCAAATATCATCAAATTTGGTGAAATTATGCCAATTTTGCGACTTTTTTTACTGGCAACTGCTCAAAAACTTAATAACTGTTTCAACCTTCATGCCCATTGAAATGCATTGACCCGTAGTGACCCCAAAATGACACACTAATCGAATTTTCTCGAACATGCGACCTAGTCCAATGGTCTTCTCGTATCCCAAAAGGGTAGGATACAAAATTTAGTCAAAATCGTTAGAGGCGTTTTTTAGATAAAATTTGCATATACAGTGAACTTCCGTTAAGACGGCCCCGTTTAAGATGGATTTCTCGTTATTACGTACAAAAATAAAATTTCCGGTTAAGGTCTATAGGAAGTGCATGTAACAGACATCGTTTAATACGTACAGTTTAAGATTTCATTCGTTAAGATGGACAAATATTCATCAGGACAACGAAATCCCAAAATTTTTTCTATTCTATTTTTAAGATGAAATGAGTAGAAACCTCGCCTCTGACGTCACGGAGCAGCCGACGAAGAAATCTCTCCTCCAAAAGTGTAAGCTATTCGGGTGAAAGATGTCCGTGATATGCTGGTTAGGAAATTTTATCAATCAACTGTAAATGTTTCTGAGACACATTTGAACATTTGGCTAAACTTGAGAATGATATCGAAAGAAGGTCGCTTACCAAGAAAAAACAAATGAAGATTACTTCTTATTTTGGATTGCTTTTAAGTACTCTTGACTGTTTTCTTTCATGTACTAACATTTTGCACCTTCAAGTAACAATGTAAGCATGCTTCAACGTAAACTCGAGTTTCAAATATATATATATTTTTTCATTTTAAAGTTGTTCTTGTACATTTTTAGTAAAGTAGCATAAAATGGTCTGAGAAATCAAATTTTTAGTCATATTACAATATATATGTACATAATAAGTACGTTTTACTGTAATGTAAAACGTCAAATTTGGGAACTCCTGTTATAATGGACTCTCGTTAATACGGACAAAAAACGCTTGCCCTTGACTATCCGTCTTAACGAGAGTTCACTGTATATATATATACACACACACACAAGATTTGCTCGTATTATAATATATGATGATATAATACTCGTCTTTTAGAAGGTATTTAAAAAAATATGGAAAAGAAGTGCTTATAGCAAACCAGGCATTGCAATCCACTTATTCAGTCAGTTCAATGTTTCACTTCCAATTAAATGCGACTATTTGCTCATAATTTTAACAATAATGATGATATGATAACGGTATTTTTAACATATTTGCTTTTCCTTGTAATGGAAAGTGATGACATCGCGAGAAGTGCTAGAATTGGTTACATTAGAGCTAGACGCTCTGTAATTGGGAATATAGCTGACAGTGCATAATGTGTTATTTGTCAAATTACAGCGCGCTGACAGCACTTTTCTTTCTATGATGCCACCACATTTCGCACAAAATAAAGTTATCCTCTTGAGAATTTCTATAAAATATCTTCATTATTGATAAGTTACGAAAAAAATACCCAGGTGCTGTTTGGAGTGAAACACCCTGCATTTATTTATCCCTTTTAAGCAGGTTGAAATCCTAATTTCCTATGCAGAAACTATGGTGATAATTATCAAGTTTTAAAGTTTGTTCTATCCATCTTTTTTTAAACACCCTGTGTACAGAGTGTTCTAAAATGGACTGAACGTCTTCTGAAAAGATTAAGGATGAATGTCCTATTAAATTTAAACTTTAACTTAATATGTTCGGGACACATTTATAAGTCATTGGTTGATAAACTTGTTGAAAAGATGCATGATTAGCGTACTCTAACTTATGTATAATATCAAAATGACTGTCATAATCAATTCTTCTTCTTTCTTGTTATAAATTTGTTTTAGCTTGCGAAGAGCTATATGGAAGACAAGGAGACATTCAGTATGAAGCTTTCATTAGTCAATATCGAACTCAGCAAAAATGTTGGAAAATTGCAGTAAATGAAGCAGAGAAGCTAGACCTGCAAATAGCTGTTACATTAGCAAATCGGGTGAGAACATAATTTTTTTATTTCATTATGAACAATTCATTTTCATATTTTATAAAATGAATCAATGTATTTGACTAGGGGGCTCTGCCCCCTGCTCGCTACGCTCACCAACCCCCGTTCTGATTTCACAGCCTCTTAAAACCTGGTAATGTATCCTGTTTTAAAAAGATGATGGTGATGATATCACGAACGGCAACTATCTTCTGCAATCAGGTTATAATGCTTTTTCATTTAACTGGTTATAATGCTTTTTCATTTAATTCATCTTTTTCATTTTTAATATTCATGTGTAAACACAATTTTTATGACGTAATTTTCCTTATTTCCTACTTTCAACACGTGATCATTTAATTATTATTTTAAACTTTCATGATTGTTTTTAATAGTCTCGCGCAAATACATTTTTTATTTGAGATAAAACATAATCCTTTGCGCTTATTTAGAAATTGGCAACAATATAAAAAAATGACTTTTTCAATAAAAGATTTTTTACTCGTTTTTTAAGAATTTTTTGAGTTTTTATTGTCCGACCGTGATAATTTTTTTAATTTCTGAAAGCTTGTTATATTTCGCGTCTGGTGGTATGATTTTCAAGTCCGTAGGATGGCTAGAAAAAAAGTAATAGCTCCTCAAAAAAGTTCCTAGTAAAAAAGCGATGAGAATAACAACGGAATATCTACGCAGAATTTGATTGGTCCATTTCTAAATCGTTTTTGGCTCAGTTCCAGATTACTTTTTTTTAAATATAGAAGGATATATTAAGATGCTTAAACAAAAAGGTATTTTAATTATTAAAAGATGACAAGCAGTGTTTAATTTGCGCAGGAGATCAACTCCGGTAAGCTTTTTCAGAAAGCTCCACGTTTTCAACCTTGGCGCGACTGCAACGGTTGGCGTGGTGATGAATCCAACGCTATGTACAGAATATGTAACCCTTCTTGTTTGTGACGTCAGACGTATAGCAAACAGCAAACAGTAACCCCATTCATTTGCTGTTGTGAAAGTCAAAGAGAGTGTTTAGTTTTTTTTCCCGAAATGTTGTCAAGTGGAGAATTTAGTATGAGGAAATGCTATTTTGCAGTGGTTAAATGCTTTTAATTTCAGAATACATATAATTCAAGCATAAAAAAGTTTTTTTTTCTTTCCAGTTTAGTAATATACTTTTACACACGCACATAGGTTATTTCGTCCGCCGTGATTTCAATTTCCAGTTCAGATCAAAACAAAAAATATGGACAACGATTGGCAATAGAGATGGTTGCGCTTTCTCTCTGCGCTTTCTCTCTTCTTTCGCCAATTCGCCAAGCTGGTGCTGAAAACGTGAGGCAATCTGAAAAAGCCTCCGGTACTTATTTTTATTTAGTGAATATTTAAATATTAGGTGGAACCCACCGGAGTGCATAAATACTACGCACCGAAACCCGTCAAAATAGAATTCAATAGAAAGAGGGCTGCTTTCTGTTCCTTCAAAATAAATATTGGAACAGATTATAAGGAATTTATCAGCGAAATGAATGTTCTCAATCCAAAATTTTGGTCTATTGCAAAATCAACCGAGATCACACATGGGAAGGATAAAATTATGGAACGATACAAAATGTTTCATATAAACAAAAGAATATTTTAATAAATTTTAGAATTTTTAAGGAATCTTTTGGAAAATAAATGAAACTCAACTCAAAATATTAGTTTTAATAATTAATTGTATCCCGGTGTCACGTGCGAAAGGTGAAGGAGGGTTTTCAACTATGAACATAATTTGTACTCCACAGTGTGCTTAATTCAAAACCTTATAAAAATGAATATTTGTTAGACTAGTTGGTTCTTTTATTAGCAACTTTGAGCCAGGATCATTGTCCATTTATGGCTAGCAAGTTATTTATGGGCTCATTACCATTAAGAAAAGTCCCCCCCTCCCACCCCCATTAGATTTTATTATATACTAGCATATAACCCCCGTCAAAAATGACGGAATGTTACGTTTCATTTTCATAAGACTTCATACATACAAACAGCATTAAGATGTTATGAAATAATATTCAATCCTTTGATATAAACAACGCCATTTCCGAAGGAAATAAACTGTTTTGTTTGAACTTCAATAGTTTAAAGATTTCACTATAAAAAAAATTCTGTAAAGATTAAGAACGATAAAATCTTCAAAACATTATTTAGATCAACAAAGTTGTTTAAACACCCATTGCTGGGTTAACACATCTCCGGGACCGCTAGCGGCCCCCTAATTACATCGGGGCGGTACCTTGCATACAAACCTCGTAAAAAGCTGCTCTAATACTTCACTATACAGCGCTGCAAAGCATATTTTTAAGCGACATTAAAAATTTCGAGTCATTTCGGCAATCTGCGTCGTTTTGACCTTTTAAACTGCCCTGCTATATCAGAGTAAACATTTCATTATTCAAATTCCGATTTCACAACTGTATACAACTGCAATAAATTTCGATGATTAAAATAATTTCTTTTATTTTATTTCTTGATTAAATAGCATATATTAATTGTATTAATATGACTGATCATTTTTTTTCACTACAAAGTTACTATGTTAAAATTCAAAACTTTATCTGCATTGGTATAAGTAATACTTGTTGTACCACAGTATTACATTATATTCCTTATATTTTAATTATGTTTGATATAAATTTTTCATTTTATTTACAATGCAAGCAAAATTGATTAAATACAGAACAAAGTGCAATTTCGACAGAAAGTTTATTTGCAAAATAATAATTAAATAACTTAAATTTTAAAAAGTTTATCTCAAATTAAATTCTGATTTTTTATAAACATGCCTAAGGAAATCTGTGATAAATTTTGATCATTAAAGATCATCTTTTATTAAATAAGTATTTTTTTTTTTATTCTCTTATTAAATTACAAATTTATTTTCACTACAAAGTTTCTACTATGCTAAAATACAAAATTTTATTTCATTGATATAATTAATACTAATATATAACACCGTCAAAAATGACGGATTGTTGATCTGCGTTTCATTTTCATAAGACTTCATACAAACAAACAGCATGGAGATTTATTATTGAAAGGTTTGTATTGTAGAAAAATACATTTTAAAAAGGACAAATGATTTTTACAAATAAAAATAATAAGGATATATATATATACATTTTTTTTTTTTTTAACTTAGTATTAAATTTCTGAAATAGTTCAACGATTGCACAAAATTAAATATTAACAAATAATCCATGTGCGAAAGTTTTTGTAAAAAAGTGTTATCAATGAGTTTTTAAACAGCTTGACTTACCATATAACTCATTGTTTGATTACATAAGCAAAATTAAATGGAAATTACGCTGTACTATGCATTTCTTATATTTTATTTACGTTTGATAAGAAAGAATCATTTTACAGTATATGACCCATTATCCGAAAATCCAAAATCCGGAAAGACCCGAAGTCCGGAAAGAAAAATTCAAAAATTTTCAAAATTTGTAAATTTTTACTAAAATTTTAGATTTTCTGAAAATTTTCGAAAATTTTACCGGTTTCTAATTTTTTTTTCAGTCTATTGTGTTTCAATGTTTAATCACTAAAATATTGTTACTTCAGTGGCGGGTGAACACGCCCCCCCCCCCCCCCAAATCTCTTCCCGAAATTAAAAACAAATCATTCTTCTCTCAAATTTTAGTTTAAAATTAATTTATAGTATGATTCGTTAGAAACAAAAAATAGTTATGTATTTATTTCATCAGGGGTGATTCTGTTCAAGTTTTCCTAAAAATTTAAGTCTTCAGTCCAAAATTTCGAACATAAATATCTCGAATTTTGAACGATAGTCGCCAAAAAAAATGAATTATGTCTATCGTTCGCAGAAAAAATAGAAAATTTCTTCAAAGGATTGTGGAAAGAACGTTAATTTCGTCAAAGGACCGAAAATAAAAACGCAAATTTCGTTGAAGGATTGCAAGAAAAAAAAAACGCTAATTTTGTTAAGAAATTGCAGAAACACGCGATTTCCGTCAAAGGCTTAGAAGACGCAAATTTCTTCCAAGGACTCCGAAAAAAATGTAAAATTTCATCAAGGGATCACAAAAAAAAAAAAAAAAAAAAAAAAAAAAAAAAATTGGTTAAAGGATCGCAAAAAAAAAAAAAAAAACAAGAAAACAAAAAAAAAAAAAAAACTGCGAATTTCGTCAAATAATCGCGGAAAAAACATGGATTTCTTCAAAGGATCTAGAAAAAAAAACACAAATTTTTTCAAAGCACTGCGAAAAAATGTCTAATTTCGTTAAGGGATCGCGAAAAAAGTGAAATTTCGTCAAAGGATCGAAAAAAACAACCGCTAATTTCGTCAATCTCAGAAAAAACTCGAATTTTGTCAAAGGATCGTGAATAAAAGGCAAATTTCGTCAAAGAATAGCAAAAAAACGCAAATTTCCTCAAAGGATCGCAAAAAGAAAACGCAAATTTCTTCAAAGGACTACGAAAAAATGAAATTTCGTCAAAGGACCGTGGAAGAAAAACGCAAATTTTGTCAAAGAACAGCAGAAAAAACGCAAATTTTGTCAAAGAATATAGGAAAAAAAAAAAAACATGAATTTTGTCAAATAATCGTGAACTTCGGGAGCACCCGAAATCCGGAAAATTCCAAAACTCGGAAAGCTTTTGGTCCGGAGGAGGTCTGTATTTATATGATGGAAGCAAATTTCAAAATCCGCCAGTAGATGGCGACACTATACTGAATCAACCTCAAATCTCTCCCTACGAAATAAATCACCGCTGCTTCTGAAAAAAAAAAAATAGTTTTTTAAGGTTTTAAACAAAATTAAAAGATTTAAAAGCTTTAATATGCTTTTACAAATATTTAAACGACGAAAGTAGATAATATAACTTTAACTTTTAAAAGTATTCATCAAATTAAAAGCTGATTTTGTCTTATTTTAAAAATATGCCTGAAAAAACCAAAATAAATTTTGATCATTAAAAATCATCTTATTTTATTTCTTAAGTAAATATATTTTTATTAAATGCATTAGTATGACTGGAAAGTCCTGGTAAGTACTGGAAAGTCAGACTCCGCAAAAAGTTAATTAAATTATGTCAAAGTCATTGCCGTATCATCGCAAACATTATCTGCGAAAAAAGTACTTACAGAAAAAAAGAAAGAAAATGCTTTCAGAAATAAATTAAAGAAATCCTTTAAATTATTTAAAGACTTTAATATGCTTTTACAAATATTTTAAGAGCATAATCGGATATTTTAATGAAACGTTCAAAGAGTCATTCATTTGGAATTTGTGATGGAATTTGTGTTTTTGAATGGCAACATTATTCGTTTGTTTACATCAGGTAATCGGATGTTTAATCTGTTATTTTTAATTTAAAACTTAAAACATTATAACTGGATATGATATACGTGTTTTATACGAAAATATGCTGAACAGACATTATTTCAAGTAGAAGAAATTATCATTTAGTGGTCATGTGTTAGCATATCTTTTTCAGTAAGCCTAACAGGTCGTTTAACTACAGTCGACCCGCAGACCAGAGTGGTACAGCCCGGTACCGCTACAGACACTTTCTCGCCTTTGGATTTTATTATAAGTAAGATATGTAGTACACGGTATTACAATTACGTGTTCCTTATATTCTAATCATTGATATAATTAATATATGTAGTACACGGTATTACAATTACATGTTCCTTATATTCTAATTACATTTTATAAGAAATACAGTGACCTTTCACTTATACGCGATGTTCAGTAATTACTTTTTGTACCACTATTTTAAAACAGTAAAATTCGATTTATAAATTCTGCGATTAAATAAGGAGAAAATTACTTAAAGGAACTGGTGCTGAAAAATAATTACAGTGTATCGCGTATAAGTGAGAGGTCACTGTATTCAATTTAAAATTTTGTTTATATTAATCTCCGATAGATGGCGATAAAGGTTCACAACGAATCCTCCTCCGTGGAAGTAGTTTAGCGAGTATCACGGAAGAAAGTAACTTTCTCCCTTTGCGATCGCTTTCCGAACGGTTGCATTCATGGTTTAATATTTTAAACGTTCACGACGAATGAATCATTTGTTTGTTTACTTTCATGAAGTAATAAACCTAATTTCAACTGAAGTTATCTCAGAATATAAACATAATTTAATGTAAGCCATCTCACGAACATTATTTATTTTGAAAGACGTGATTTCAAGTAGGATAAATTATCGTTTAGTTGTTATATTTTAGAACAGGGGATAGAGATACTCATTAAGCCTAACATGGCGTTTAACTACGGTCAATTCGCAGATCAGAGTGGTCCAGCCCGGATTGGTTACAGACACTTTCTCGCCTTTGGATTTTATTATAAGTAAGATTTTGTAATTAAATATTATTAAGCCTTGCGCGGCAGCGCAAGGCTTATTTATTTCCAGCGCGACCTCTCCATGCTATTCTAACACAGCAAATCCCGTTGAACGAGTTATTTTACTAGAGTTTTTCCCACTTTTTGTACGCGCTTCCACAAATTTTCTTCAAAACACCTAATTCTGTAAAAAACTAAATCTTCCAATCAAAAAACTCTAAATTCTGGTGTTGTTACTTTCTTTAGAGACCTGCCAGGCTTCGACTAGCGCTTCGACCAGGAAGATAGATTATTTTCGACTATTCATCCAATCTGTTTAAACTGCATTATGGGTAAATTAAAGCTTTCTATTACAGTGCGGGCGAGATATTATGATTTTAAGAATTAGGCCGTGTAAACAATTATATGGAGGAGGGCGGGTGGGGGGGAGTTCCCTTTCGGGAGTGGAGGGGAACACAATTAGGAAATACAATAAAGCGATCTGTTTTAAACTTTACGATATTTTATAACACATAACATAATTTTTTTTTAAAATGAAGCCGCGTCAAAAATTATGGGGAGGGGGGGACGCGTTCTGCCCACACGGGGGGGGGCCCTTTTC
Organism: Maratus michaelseni; assembly: GCA_963931845.1. Classification (NCBI taxonomy): domain Eukaryota; kingdom Metazoa; phylum Arthropoda; class Arachnida; order Araneae; family Salticidae; genus Maratus; species Maratus michaelseni. The sequence goes on from OZ007593.1 coordinate 174,636,350, forward strand.
TAAATTTTACCGATACCCCTAATGTGATATATCGTTGGAAAGGTATCAGACCGCTTAATCATATTATGCATCTCCAGTGTCCATCCCCCACTTTGCCCCCCCCAAGGGTGGTACTTTTCTAAATTTTGCACACATGCCTCATGTGATATATCGTTTGAAAGGTCTGTGACCGCTTAATCATATTATGCATCTCCGGTGTCCATCTCCAACTCTGCCCCCCAAGTCGTTGGAAAGGTCTGAGACCGCTTAATCATATTATGCATCTCCGGTGTCCACCCCCTCCCTTTGCCCTTCCAAGTGGGACACTTTTCCTAAATTTTGCCGATACCCCTCATGTGATATATCGTTGGAAAGGTCTGAGACCGCTTAATCCTATTATGCATCTCCGGTGTCCATCCCCCCCTTTTCCCTCCCAAGAAAGGGCACTTTTCTAAATTTTGCCGATACCCTCATGTGATATATCGTTGAAAGGTCTGAGACCACTTAATCATATTATGCATCTCCGGTGTCCATCCCCGCACTTTGCCCCCCCCCCCCAAGGGGGTACTTTTCTAAATTTTGCACACATCCCTCATGTGATATATAGCGTTGGAAAGGTCTATGATCGCTTAATCATATTATGCATCTCCGGTGTCCATCCCCCACTTTTCCCTCCCAAGAAAGGGCACTTTTCTAAATTTTGCCGATACCCCTCATGTGATATATCGTTGGAAAGGTCTGAGACCGCTTAATCATATTATGCCTCTCCGGTATCCATCCACACACTTTGCCCCCCCCTCCCCCCCGCCCAAAGGAGGCACTTTTAAAAATTTTGCCGATATCCCTCATGTGGCGGAAGTTTCCTCAGAGACGTGGGGTTACTGCCGTGACGACCTATGTCACCAACCTTGGTAAAATGACCTGGGGGTCCGCAGTTGGGGAGCGGCCTCAGGCCGATCGCAGCGCCGGGCGAGACAAAGCCCTGGTGCGATATAAGCCCTTCAGAGGCTTGGGTGCGATGGTCGTTTACGCGCGTCGGTGACCCCCGTGGGCGTCTGACGGCGCAGGATAGTTTTATATCGTTGGAAAGGTATGTGACCGCTTAATCATATTATGCATCTCCAGTGTCCATCCACCCACTTTGCCCCCCCCCCCAAAAGGAGGCACTTTTAAAATTTTTGCCGATACCCCTCATGTGATATATCGTTGGAAAGGTCTGAGACCGCTTAATCATATTATGCATCCCCGGTGTCCATCCCCCCTCCCCACTTTGCCCCCCAAAGGGGTACTTTTCTAAGTTTTGCACACATCCCTATGTGATATATCGTTGGAAAGGTCTGAGACCGCTTAATCATATTATGCATCTCCGGTGTCCATCCCCTCCCTTTGCCCTTCCAAGTGGGACACTTTTCTAAATTTTGCCGATACCCCTCATGTGATAAATCGTTGGAAAGGTCTGAGACCGCTTAATCATATTATGTATCTCCGGTGTCCATTCCCCACTTTGCCCCCCCCCCCAAAGGGGGTACTTTTCTAAATTTTGCACACACACCTCATGTGATATATCGTTGGAAAGGTCTGTGACCGCTTAATCATATTATTCAGCGCGTGCGCAGCACGACTCCTATACGGTGCTGCAGGCAGCGGGAACCCGAGCCGGAGGTTCGTTCAGTTAGAGGTTTATACTATTCGATGTGCAAATTAAGGGATCACCCGGTGCGTGTGTAGTACGACTGGTAAACGGTGCCGAAGGCAGCGGGGACCCGGGTCGGAGGTTCATTCGTTTCGAGGTTTTACAAGATTCGAGGCACCGATGTAAATTATGGGCCCGCTAGCGGGCGAAGCGAGCTAGTTTTCTTGTTATATATATTATATAACAAAAATTCTTGACACATTCACTGTTTACAATTATGTTCAAGAACATCCTGCTCATATATACTCGTTATTATTTTTATACTTCTTATTATGTGATAAAACAACATAAGATTTTATCGATAGCTTTCACACACCACTTACTAGAGTCTCTTTCCAAATTGGTTGTAAGCGTATTTTGCACAATGGAATAAAATTATTTGCAAAAATGAACATGATTCGTTTATTATTATCATTATGAAGATGAGAAACAATCCGTTAAAGTCCGTTATATATATATATTTTGTTTTGTTAAAAATTACTTTTATTATTTTAATTGTTTACAGAATAATCAATGTTTGAACTGTATATTTCATATTACCAATACTCAGTTTGATCTGTGCAGTCTTTTACATACTTATCTGCTTATACTTACAATCTTATCTGCTTCATATTATTTTGTTATTAAGAAACTTAAAAAAAAGGAACTTGCAAAGCAAATTAAAAAAATAAATTTATTTCCATATTGTTAAGCCCGAGAAGGGACAGATATTAAAATTATTTTATTTAGTCAATGCTACAACAATGTTGCATTTTTATATTAAATCTTGCTCAATCTATTTAATCTTAAAAAAGTAAATTTAAATTTGAAACATGATATTAAAGCAACTTTAAAACATTTCATTTAGTTGAAATGAAATCTAAATAAATCTTCAACTTTTTTTTCAGTTTACATGCATTATGCAAAATTTGTATTATAGCAAATTCTAACAGACAAGAAACATGAGAAGGCAAATAATTTAAAAAGTTGAAGATTTATTTAGATTCCATTTCAACTAAATGAAATGTTTTAAAGTTGCTTTAATATCATGTTTCAAATTTAAATTTACTTTTTTAAGATTAAATAGACTGAGCAAGATTTAATATAAAAATGCAACATTATTGTAGCATTGACTAAATAAAATAATTTTAATATCTGTCCCTTCTCGGGCTTAACAATATGGAAATAAATTTATTTTTTTAATTTGATTTGCAAGTTCCTTTTTTTTTTAATTATATGTATGCATATACTTAAAATACATTAAAAAAATTGCTTTAGTTTTTTTTTTTTTAAATTTGTTTACGCCATAAAAGTTTTTAACGTTTAAAAGATTGCTTTTGGGCCGGCGGAGTGAAGGCGAATTTTAAAACGTGCGGGGCCGGGCCGAAAAACAAAACAAAAGGGCCGGGTCGGACCGGCAAAAAATTGAACGGCCCATCCGGGCCGGGCCGATAAAAAAATTTAGCGGGCCTACCGGCCCGATATAAAGATTTACACAGAATCGATAAAATATGAGCTATTTTCAAAGAATATGGTTTTCGCGAGAATAACTATAAATGAGCGTCACGAGCTCATGCCAGTTTGAAAACATAATACAGAAATGCAAGTTGTCCACCGTAGAGATCGACATCAGACAGTTATAGAGGCTTAATATTTTTTTAGCAGACTCGTGCCGGGCCGAGATCAGGCTTGCATTTTTTTTTCTGCATAGTCGAGCCGGGCCGGAACTGTACTTAATTGTTTTCAGGATGTGTAGGGCAGACAATAAGTTTTGTAAAAGTATTAATAGCGATAATGAACTTCTGTTAATGTAATCTTTAAAATATATACCTTAAAGGTGGTTTTTAAATTCCCACTCAACAACGCGAAACCTTGACTCATTTTCTGACTAATTTTTAACTGTAAAATCATAAAATTGACTAGCCTGACTGCTGAAGGGATATGGAATTGAATAGCTTTTTCCATTTTTGATAAATAAATTACTCGTCGAGATATAAGAGATTCTTGTCACGTGGCTTCAGATTTTTCCCCTTTCCCATGCTGTCGCTTCCGGAAATGTGATTCAAAACGCTAACTTTTACAGTATTTTCACAAAGATATATTGCTTTTATCAAAAAATGGATAACGCAGTTCGATTACATAGTTTCTGAATAAGAACACCTTCCAATCTTATGCGTTTTCGAAAAGGAATGAATTTAAAAATGTATCAGAAAGTAGCTCCTGTGGATTTGAGAAAAGCTTTAATAAATGACAGAGAAATGTTTTCATAAATCTACTTTTTATTATTCAGATTCAAAAATTATGATGTTTTAACCCTCTTTTTTCCGTTTATTCTAAGTTAGATTAATTTTTTTAATGAATCCTTATTTGAATGTTGAAAGTCTTAGAATCTAAGTAATCATTAATGTTGCTTTTGTATTTTCTGTTTTGCGAAAACATCGCAATTTTAAAATATACTGTAAATTGTCCCATAAATATTATGTATACAGTATTCTTTAAAGGAATCTTAATTATATACTAAAAATCTCAATTTTTTCGAAATAGTAGCAATCGCAGAAATCGTGTCGGGCCATATCGGGCCGGGCCTGTTTTCACTGATTTCTGTACGGGCCAGGCCATGAACTGTGAAAATATAAACGGGCCGGGCCGGGGCTGGGCCTGGAAATTCTGGCCCGTGCATATCTCTAAAATAGGCTAAGAAACTAATTTAAATTAGTTCTTTTTATTTATTAACTATTCATTTTAAGTGTTATTCTTTACTTTTTAGGAATGTAGGTATGGAAATGTCTCTGTACATACTATTGCTAATAATACTATTAGACGCGATGAGGAAATTTATGAAGACATTTCATTAATATGTCCTACAAGTCATAATAGAACATTCGCTTTCTACCAAGACGTTTTTATTCGATATCGGAGTAATTACTACACTTCAAGCTCTTCCTCTTACCGAGACTTTCTTAATGTGACATTTCAAAAAGGTAAGTTTAATTATTTATTTATTTCATATGTTAATATATTTCAATTCTTCTGATAAATCATTATCCTGGTTCATCTTATAATGAATATTAGCTGGGTAGCAACCCGATAGGCACGCTAGACTCTTTGGTTTATTATTCCACTAGCGAAGCATCGCCCGCTGCGATGGTTTGTTTTTACCGAACGAACCTCTAATTATACGAACCTAACTGGAATGTAGAATGGGGAAATAACTAAATGCAGAAAAGACCCCCTAAACGAAGAAGATCGGATTAAAAGGGGACAAGTTATTAACAATTTAGGGGACAAAAACTTCAAGGGGTCCTGTATCGGGATCCAGGGGGGCAGGGTCTTAACTGGAATTTAGTAATGAAGGAATAACTAAATGGAGAAAGGAGCCCCAAAAACGAAGAAGATCGGATAAAAAGAGGGCAGTTTATTAAAAATTTAGGGCACAAAAACGTAAAGAGGCCCAGGAGGCCGTGTCTTGTCGGCGAATTTTTTCTGTCATTCATGTAATAGCTGAAATCCTAAGAAGTTGTTAGAAAAAAAAAGCTAGTGAATAGGATGATTTTTAAGGGAGCTATAGTAGGGGCCCAAAAGGGGCCGCTGATAGTTTTGAGCAGGGCCCTAAGCTGAACGGTCCTAACTGGAATGTAGAAATGGGGGAATGCCTAAATGGTGAAAAGGCCCCAAAAATGAACATCGGATTAAAATGGGGCAAGATATTGACAATTTAGGAACAATATCTTCAAGGGGCCCAGGGGGCTCGGATCTGCTTTTTTTGTTGTTGTTCATGTAGTAGCTGGAAATTCTAAGTTGTAGAAAAAAAAGCTAGTGAATTGGACGATTTTTAGGGGAATTATAGTAGGTGGCTCAAAAGGGGCAAGCTGATAGTTTTGAGCACGGCCTAAGATGGAGGGACCTAATTGGAAAGTAGAAATGGGGAATAACTAAATGGAGAAAAAGTCCCAAAAACTAAGAAAATCGGATTAAAAGCGGGCAAGTTATTAACAATTTAGGAAACAAAAACTTCAATGGGCCCGTACCAGGCCCCAGGGGACTGGAACGTAGAAATGGGGGAAAAGTTAAATGGAGCAAGGGCCCTTATAATCGAAGAGAGTAGGATAAAACTTGGGCAAGTTATTAACAATTTAGGGGGCAAAAATCTTTAAAAGGCCCCAGAAAGCCTGGGTCTAATATATATATATATATATATATATATATATATGAGTAATAAACACACAATACAGCTAACTATACAGTAGGCAATGTTAAAAAGCATGCGTATGTTTCGCCTACGCTTTGATTAGTTGTAAGATCTTTACGGCTTCGTAACGCCACATGCACATTATATACTACGTATGATGGGTCAGTTAAGTAATGGGAACAGTTCAATCCTCCAATTCAAAATTTCCTCCAAGAGAGAATTTTAGTGCTGTCATCTGGTGGCTTCGAGGCATTCAAGTGGGCGGGGTTATATAAGATATCCTACCTTTTTTCATAGATTCTAAATTAAATATAATCAAGATGGCTTCTTTTTATGTTTCTAAAATCATGAATCAATTCTAGAAACACTAGAAAATAAAAAATATATAGGTATTTATGGTATTCATCAGGCTTTTACGGTCGAAAAATCAAAATTATTCCATTATTTCCAGATTTCTTATAATTCAATTGTAAAAAGTTTTGTATGATAATTTCAAAATGATATGTGTATGATGCTGCCATCTTTAATTGATAGCCGAAAGCTGAAACTACAATCTGAATGGCTTTGTGGGAAAAAATTTCAGTGAGATGATACTTTAAAAAACTCCAAAAAGGTGAGATATGTTTTATTCCTCCACCCCCCTCAAGGGGTTAGGAGGTTTTTAGAACGTTTTCCGCTCATTTCACACTTTTAAATTTTTAATTTTTTTTAGAAACCGTTCTTAGGAAGCACCGAAATCTTAAAAATATCCACCATGCCAAATTTCAAGTTTCTACCTAGGCAGCATCACAAAAATCGGAATTTTAAGAAGATTTTTGCTTCTGCGCTATTTCAAATTGCGTGAAAACTGTTCTGTGCTAGTATTTACGTCTTAAAAATAACAGGCATGTCAAATTTTAAGTTTGTATCCTTAACAATTTTGAATAAACCGTAATTTAGAACGTTCTGCGCTCATTCCATACCTTTAAGTTTCGAATTTTTAATCCGTTTATACCGTGCATCTGCATCTTAAAAGTAACTGCTATACTAAATTCAAGTTTCTAACCAGAATAAATCCAACTAAATCGTATTTAAAACGTTTTCCTCTCATTTCAACCTTTTTAAATTTCGGAATTTTTAGAAACCGTTCTTAACGAGCATTTACATTTTTAAAGTAACCACCATACCAAATTTCAAGCTTCTACACCAACGTTATCCTATAAAGCGCAATTTTGGAACGTTTTTTGCTCCTGCACCCTTTTAAATTTCGAATATTTAGAAAACTGTTCTGGTCGAGCATTTACGTCTCTAGAGAACAGTCATGCCAAATTTCAAGTTTATAACCAGTTCAAATAAACCATAATTTAGAACGTTTTCCACTCATTTCGCTATTTTGAATGTCTAATTATTTTTTTAACCGTTCATTGCGTGTATTTACATCTTAAAAGTAATCAGCATGCCAAATTCCAAGATTCTATACAAAATGCATCACATAAATAGCAATTTTTGAAAGTTTTTTGCTTTTGCACCCTTTTAAGTTTCGAATTAAAAAAAAAAAAAAAAAACTATTCTGTGTGTGCATTTGCGTCTTAAAAGTAGCAGCCATGTCAAATTTCAAGTTTCTATCCTTAACAATTCCAAATAACGTAATTTCGAATGTTTTTAGAAAAATATTCGCTCATTTCACCATTCGAAATTTTGAACTCTTTAGAAACAATTTATAGGGAGTATTTACATCTTAAAAATAACCATCACACCAAATTTTAAGTTTCTAACCCCGACAGTATCACAGGAACCTCCATTTCAGAACGTTTTTTTTTTTTTTTTTTTTACTGCACTCCTCTGAGGATAATGACACCGACATTAAACATAGCCTATTAGTACAGGTAAAATAGGGGGGGGGGAGTTAACAACTGATGGTCATCCCTCTAAATTTGGGAAGAACTTTGTTTTGGCACTAGAATTGAATATCCCATGAGTCCCCAAAAAATAAAGTTGTTTCACCCTTTTTTTTTGGAGGGGGGCGCAATAGGAGGAAACTTTAACTCAGGGTGGGGGAGATTTTTTTAAGTAGGTCAAGTGGGGTATCGTTAGTTATGCATTTTTAAATTCTGAATCGAACGACACTATCCGCAAGTCAATACAATGATTCGTTACAAAGTTACACCAGGTTTTACAAATACCAAGTAAACGATTTTACCTCAAGGCAGTTAATGTAGGTTTTTGCAGAAACAACAGATAGCCATTCACGAAAATTTGGGAAGAACTTCGTTTTGGCTCTAGAAAAAAAGATCCGATGAGTCCCCAAAAAATAAAGTTGTTTTACGGTGTTTAAAGGGGAAAATACGAAATCACCCTCTCGTGATGATCCAGCCGTTAAGAATAGGAACTTTTATCCACGAGGGGAAATGTTTATTGAAAATTCATATTTTAGATTACAGATGTGATATCGTGTTTAAAGGGGGGGGGGAGCAAAAGGGGGCATTTTAACTCAGGAGGGGATAATTCAATTTTTTTTAAATAAGTAAAGTTGGGTATCGTTTATTTTATATTTTTATTTCTCATTCGAACCACAACATCCACAAGTCGATACGATCATTTGTTACAAAGTTACGCCAGGTTTTAAGTATACAAATTAGAAAAATTTACTTCAGTGCAGGTAAATATACTTTGCCCTCTTTGCCCCCCCCCTAAACACCGTAAAACAACTTTATTTTTTGAGGAATCATCGGATCTTCTTTTCTAGTGCCAAAACGAAGTTGTTCCTAAATTTTCGTGAATGCCCATCAGCTGCTTCTGTAAAAACCTATATTAACTGCATTGAAATAAAATTTTCGACTTTCTATGCCTAAAACCTGGCGCAACTTTGCAACAAAAAATCGTATTGACTTGCGGATGGTGTGGTTCGATCCAGAATTAAAAATACATAGTAAACGATACCCCACTTTACTTACTTAGAAATTTTTAATTATTTCCCCCCCTCTGAGTTAAAATACACCCATTTACCCCCCCCCCCTAAACACCGTAAAACAACTTTATTGTTTGGGGACTCATCGGATCTTCTTTTCTAGAGCCAAAATAAAGTTGTTCCGAAGCTTTCGTGAATGATCATCAGTTGTTCCTGTAAAAACCTATCAGTACAAAAACCCTTAACGGGTTAAAAGTGTTGATGCAGCACTTTCTTTTGGCTCTATAAATTTTAAATATGGGTCTTAAAAGCAATGATATCAAATTTAAGTGACGCTATGTTAATAATTTTTTTAAAAATCATAATTTTCTTTTTAGTTTTATTTATGTTCACAGGTGCAATTATTATCTTAATATGAAAAAAAATATAAAATTTATTCGCTGATGCTTTTTCATTCACATCTCTCATGAATTCAAAATATGGGTTTTAAAAGAAATGATATCAAAATTTGAGTGACACCTTGACGTTAATTTAATAGGACTCTTTTAAAATTCAATTTAAATTATTTTTGGTTTGTCTTCTAAAGTATATTTACACATACAAACAATACTTTTAATTTTTCAATACACTTTTAAATATATTACTTTCACTGAGCCTATATTATGTATTGAAATGTATTTATTTCAATAAATTGATTTATCTTCTGTGCCACGCTATCCAAAATCATAAGTAAAATTTATGTAAATGATTATTTTGCGTCATAGTATCCAAACAAAGGGAAATGTATGCAAGTGGATAATATGACGCAAAATAATCATTTACATAAATTTTACTTATGATTTTGGATAGCGTGGCACAGAAGATAAATCAATTTATTGAAATAAATACATTTCAATACATAATATAGGCTCAGTGAAAGTAATATATTTAAAAGTGTATTGAAAAATTAAAAGTATTGTTTGTATGTGTAAATATACTTTAGAAGACAAACCAAAAATAATTTAAATTGAATTTTAAAAGAGTCCTATTAAATTAACGTCAAGGTGTCACTCAAATTTTGATATCATTTCTTTTAAAACCCATATTTTGAATTCATGAGAGATGTGAATGAAAAAGCATCAGCGAATAAATTTTATATTTTTTTTCATATTAAGATAATAATTGCACCTGTGAACATAAATAAAACTAAAAAGAAAATTATGATTTAAAAAAAAATTATTAACATAGCGTCACTTAAATTTGATATCATTGCTTTTAAGACCCATATTTAAAATTCATAGAGCCAAAAGAAAGTGCTGCGTCAACACTTTTAACCCGTTAAGGGTTTTTGTACTGATATCATTACTTTTTTAAGGTTATTGATGAAAATGTCAATTAGTCGAAATTAAGTATAGGGTATAAATTAATCATTAGTATAAAATTTCAAAGAAATGCTAAAAAAGACCCCTTGGACCCCAATAAAATATGAGGGTGGTGGCCCAGGGAGAGGAATCCAACACTCAACTTTTAAATTATACAGCGAGAGAGTAACACAATTAGAAGGATGAAAATGCATGGCAAAACCCGTTTGTTCCATCTTCCTCCGCCAAAGGGCGCAATCTTTTCTATACAAACATAGCTGAAAATTTTCAGGCTGTCGATTCCGAGTCAAATGAGCCATACATCGTCGTGATCGGTCCCATAGAACCCGATAGGGAAGTGCCCCTGGTGGTGAAACTTGGAACTAAAATCAATATATCCTGTCAATGTCGAGCCGAATGAATCAAACTGCATTGTGATGGGACCCATAGGACTTGAGAAAGCTGCAAAATCCGTTAGTTCCATCTTCCACCACCAGGGGGCGGACTCTGTTTCATGCAAACATAGTTGAAATCTTTGAGGCTGTCGATTTCGAGTCGAATGAGCCATACCTCATCGTGATGGGGCGCATAGGACCCGAGATAAGAAAGCGCCCCCTGGTGGTGAGACTTGTAACTAAAATCTATATATCCTGTCGATGTCGAGTCAAATGAATCAAACTGTATTGTGATGGGACCCATAGAACTCGAGTTAGCAGCAAAATCCGTTAGTTCCATCTTCCACCACCAGGGGGCGCTCTCTGTTCTATACAAACATAGCTGAAATCTTTCAGGCTGTCGATTTCAAGTCGAATGAGCCATACCTCGTCGTGATCAGGCCCATAGAACACAAGATAGGAAAGCGCCCCCTGGTGGTGAAACTTGTAACTAAAATCTATATATCCTGTCGATGTCCAGTTGAATAAATCAAACTGCATTGTGATGGGACCCATAGACCTCGAGTTAGCTGCAAAATCCGTTAGTTCCATCTTCCACCACCAGGGGGCGCACTCTGTTCTATACAAACATAGCTGAAATCTTTCAGGCTGTCGATTTCGAGTCGAATGAGCCATACCTCATCGTAATCGGGCCCATAGAACACGAGATAGGATAGTGTCCCCTAGTGGTGAAACTTGGAACTAAAATCGATATATCCTGTCGATGTCGAGTCAAATGAATCAAACTGCATTGTGATGGGACCCATAGAACTCAAGTTAGCTGCAAAATCTGTTAGTTCCATGTTCCACCACCAGGGGGCGCACTCTGTTCTATACAAACAGCTGAAATTGTTGAGGCTGTCGATTTGTGTTGTGTGAGCCATACCTTGTCATGATCGGGGCCATAGAACCTGAGATAGGAATGCACCCCCTGGTGGTCAAACTTGAAACTAAAATTGATATATCCTGTCAATGTCAAATTGAATGAATCAAACTGCATTGTGATGGGACCCATAGAACTCGAGTTAGCTGCAAAATCCATTAGTTCCATCTTCCACCACCAGGGGGCGGACTCTGTTCCATGCAAACATAGTTGAAATCTTTGAGGCTGTCGATTTCGAGTCGAATGAGCCATACCTCGTCGTGATGGGGCGCATAGGACCCGAGATAAGAAAGCGCCCCCTGGTGGTGAGACTTGTAACTAAAATCTATATATCCTGTCGATGTCGAGTCAAATGAATCAAACTGTATTGTGATGGGACCCATAGAACTCGAGTTAGCAGCAAAATCCGTTAGTTCCATCTTCCACCACCAGGGGGCGCTCTCTGTTCTATACAAACATAGCTGAAATCTTTCAGGCTGTCGATTTCAAGTCGAATGAGCCATACCTCGTCGTGATCAGGCCCATAGAACACAAGATAGGAAAGCGCCCCCTGGTGGTGAAACTTGTAACTAAAATCTATATGTCCTGTCGATGTCCAGTTGAATAAATCAAACTGCATTGTGATGGGACCCATAGAACTCGAGTTAGCTGCAAAATCCGTTAGTTCCATCTTCCACCACCAGGGGGCGCACTCTGTTCTATACAAACATAGCTGAAATCTTTCAGGCTGTCGATTTCGAGTCGAATGAGCCATACCTCATCGTAATCGGGCCCATAGAACACGAGATAGGATAGTGTCCCCTAGTGGTGAAACTTGGAACTAAAATCGATATATCCTGTCGATGTCGAGTCAAATGAATCAAACTGCATTGTGATGGGACCCATAGAACTCAAGTTAGCTGCAAAATCTGTTAGTTCGATGTTCCACCACCAGGGAGCGCACTCTGTTCTATACAAACAGCTGAAATTGTTGAGGCTGTCGATTTCGAGTTGAGTGAGCCATACCTTGTCATGATCGGGGCCATAGAACCTGAGATAGGAATGCACCCCCTGGTGGTCAAACTTGAAACTAAAATTGATATATCCTGTCAATGTCAAATTGAATGAATCAAACTGCATTGTGATGGGACCCATAGAACTCGAGTTAGCTGCAAAATCCGTTAGTTCCATCTTCCACCACCAGGGGGCGCACTCTGTTCTATACAAACATAGCTGAAATCTTTCAGGCTGTTGATTTCGAGTCGAATGAGCCGTACCTCATCATAATCGGGCCCATAGAACACGACATAGGATAGTGTCCCCTAGTGGTGAAACTTGAAACTAAAATCGATATATCCTGTCGATGTCGAGTCAAATGAATCAAACTGCATTGTGATGGGACCCATAGAACTCAAGTTAGCTGCAAAATCTGTTAGTTCCATGTTCCACCACCAGGGGGCACACTCTGTTCTGTACAAACAGCTGAAATTATTGAGGCTGTCGATTTCGAGTTGAGTGAGCCATACCTTGTCATGATCGGGGCCATAGAACCTGAGATAGGAATGCACCCCCTGGTGGTCAAACTTGAAACTAAAATTGATATATCCTGTCAATGTCAAATTGAATGAATCAAACCATGTTGTGATGGGACCCATAGAACTCGAGTTAGTTCCAAAATCCATTAATTTCCCCTTCCACTGCCAGGGGCGCACTCTGTTCTATATGAACATAACTGCCCCTGGTGGTAAAACTAAAATCAGTAAGTTCTATCGAGGTCGAGTCGAATGAGCTAAACGGCATCACGATTAGGAATGCACAACCTGTGGCCCGTGATGGGTAACTGGTGGCCCGCAGAGACCATACATGCCAACCTATCCAAAAACTTCGAATTTCCTTAATAATTCGTGAGAAAAATGCACAAATTTTGTCCATAGATCGTAGGAAAATATGAATTTCATCGATCAGGTGCATAAAATTATGAATTGCATCGACTGGATGCAAATTTTGTCGAATGGGCATAGAAAAATCACAAATTTCGCCATTTTGTCGCTAGAAAAAAAAACGCAAATTTCAATAATCGATCAACAGAAACCAGAGATGCCAAAATCGGTAATTCTGGATTTGTAAATTTCGTCAATTTTGTAAATCAGTTGAAAAAACCTGCAAATTTTGTCGATAAGGCACTTAAAATCGCAAATTTCATGGATCGAGCAACGAATTTCATCGAATGGCATAGAAAGATCGCGAATTTCAACGAACAGTCGCGGAAAAAATTTGCAAATTGTCCATAGATTGTGGGAAAACATTATGAATTTTGTCTATCGGTTCTGCAAAATTATTAATTTTGTCGATAGGCATGGAAAATCGCAAATTTCGTATATCGGGCGTGGAAAAATCAAGAATTCCATCGAATGTTTGTGAAAAAATTGTAAATTTCAACAAACGGTAAAAAAAAAAAAAAAAAAATGAAAATTTTGCCATTGTCTAGAGAAGAAAAATTGTGAATTTCATTAAATGGCCGACAGAAAGCATATCAGTTGAAAATCACGAATTTTGTCAATCAGGCACAGTAAAAACATGAATTTTGTGGATCGGGAGAAGGAAAATCATAAATTTTGTTGAATGCATGCATAAAAATCATGAATTTTGTTTATCGGGCATATAAAAATCATTAATTTCGTCAAACGGATCCATAAAAATCAAGAAAGTCATCAATCGGGTGCATAAAAATCTTGAATTTCATCGATCAGGCGTGTAAAAATATAGGACAAAATTGCCATTCGCCAATCGGCGAGTAATACTGAAAATTTGGCGACTGAGTTTACTGCCACCACTGGTCAAACTTAATAGTCCCAATTGCGATGATTGAATGGAAAAAGATTTTTTCCCCGCTGTCGCTCGACAAATTTCGAAACCATTTGGCGAATTTCACGATTTTTTCTTCGAAATTATTTGACGGATTGTGACTTTTTTTCTTCTCGAAGCCATTCGACGATATTCGAAAAAATTTTCCCCTGAAACCAGTTGATGAATTTTGTGATTTTTCCACTATCAATGAATTTTGTGATTTTTCTGCTATCGATTGATGAATTTCGTGATTTATCGACTATCGATTAATGAATTTCACAACTTTTTCCATGAACGAACAAATTGTGCACTTTTTTTCCACTGCTATTCGACGAATTTTGCAATTCTGTTCCGCGATTGTTAGACAAATTTCACTATTTTTCTCCCGAGATCATTTGATGAATTTTGTGATTTTTTTCCCCCGAACGTATTTGACGAATTTCTCTAATTTTTTCACGACAGTTAGACATAATTAATTTTTTTCCTGCAATGCCTGATTTCTTTCCCGAGACCATTTGACGAATGTCGCGATTTCTTTCCCGAGACCATTTGACGAATGTCGCGATTTCTTTCCCAACACTATTTGACAAATTTTGCCGTTTATTCCACAATCGTTTGACAAATTTCTTAAATTTTTTATCAAGTATTTGTAAATTTGTTATTGGTCATTGCTGAAAAACAGGAGTAAAAAAATCCATGTACTGGCCAGTGGTCACTGAGAAAAAAGTTGAAACCTATACATAAAAGTTGAACCTATACATAAAAATCATGAATTTTTTAGAACGGGCACATAAAAATCCCAATTTTGTCAAGTAGCCGCATAAAAATCCCAAATCCATCTAGTGGGTGCATTCTTCCAAATTTGCAACCGAACAGTGCTGTATGTATGGATAATGCTAATTATCCCCCACCCCCCCCCGCTACCCAACATCTCCTCGAAACAAAATTCTCTCTGTGCTACTGATGGTGGTCCTCGACAACCCATTTTTTAAGTGGCCCTTCGCCTAAAAAGATTGGGCACCTCTACTATCAATTAACAATAAATTAACCTATCGCTTGTGTCATGTATTCATGAGCGGTGATTGCAATGCAAATTCTTGTTTACAAGAATAAGACTTATATTAGGTATTTTATTATTTATTTATTGTTTGTTTACTTATTTTGATTTGATTTTCTTGTCCTTTTAGAAATTGACTTTAGATTGTTACTTAAATGGTGAGATGATTGTCAATTACCTGTTTTATCGATAAAAATGATACAAGGTAAGAAAATTGCATCGTGTCGAGTGAATATTTAGGAAGTATTTTAAAACCCGCAGACTAAAGAAGATTTGTGTTTTACTTGTTAGCTATATTTTGCAACTCTCCAAATTACTGCAATGTAAATATAGTATGAAGTTAACTTTACTCTGTTGTATAGCTAATTTTATTGGAAAAAAACCCTGAAAATGCATTGTTGTAGTAATCAATTATTTTTGCAGTTGTGTAAATTCTGTCATAACAATTTTCAACTAAGGGAAATCTTACATTGGACATTTAATCACAGTATTTTAAATAAGAAAACTTAAAATATTTGCAAATTAAAGAAATGAAAAGAGATTTTGCTTAAAATTACATCTAAAGATTTTTTTTTTTTTACAAAAAATGCAAAATTCGCCAGTCATTCGGGAAATTATCACAAAATTCTACTAATAAAATGGGCCTGTAAACAAACCGGTTCAAAATGTGTCCTTTTTAAAAATTAAATTCCATCCCAGCAGCCCTGTTGTTATGTTAGTCGAGCACTAGCTGATCGACAAAATTTTTTAATCTCGCCAACCTTTTTTTTCTGACCAATCTTTAACATAAGCTAATAAAGTATAGCCAACATTTTAACATTGCTATATAGTATCTTAAAAAACTTACTTAAAAATAGCTGAAATATAATATTGATAAAATACGTAAACACAAACATATCAATACAAATAACAAAATCTCATGTAATCGGGTAGGGGAGACCGGTACACAGTGGACCAATTTTTCAGTTAATTTTTTTTTTCTCTTTAACAGCCAATCTGTATGTGACCAATCTGTATGAAAATATTTTTGAATATTCCTTAAACCTTCTTACATCCATCATAATTTTCTCACAACATAGTTTTCAATACATTAAAAAATATATATATATATACACTGGTCCACCCACCAGGGTACAGTGGACCACTATTAGGTATTATCTAAAATATAATATAAATCTATTTTTCATTAATCTAATTCTTTTTTGTTGCCTCTTCATTCGCAAAATAACATAGTAATATAAATTTTGAAACAAAAACAAAAAAATTAATTATATTTTGAAAATAATAACAGATTAATACAGGAACAATTGCAATTTAGTTGAAGTTATTACTTAAGTACAAAAAAAATCAGCTCACAATAAAATTTGCAAATGAAATTCCAAAATACTTATCAGTAAGATTGAGCCTGGAATTTTCAAGAAATAATTTTGGGTCTGCGAGCAACATTATGAAATCATTGACATCAACAGCAGATTCATCTACAGTTTCGGGAGAAATAAACTGATTTCCATTCAATTTGCATCTCATGAATCTTACTTGAATAGAATCATCAACAATTAGACTACAGTTATATTTATCAAAGGCAGTAAATACAAAACAAAATATTTCTTACTATGTTAAAAAAATTGTTATTTTTATTTGTTTACTTTATTTTACAGTTAATTCTACTTTAAAACAATCTTTCTTTATAGAAAACAATTATTACATATTTTGAACATTCTGCATTAGAGGAGCAGAGTGGATTGTGGACCACTGTGCCCCAGGAGTGGGTGGTCCACTGTACCCCATGTTGAAGTTCAATAAATAATCATATTAATATTGTTTATAGCTTTCTTTTAAACATAATAACTTTAAAGTAAAATAAAAACAAGTATCTTAGCTTTTCAAAAAAGCTGTTTTATTTTATTTATCTACAACCTTTAATTACTAAAAAAATAAAAATATGATGATGAAAAATTTTACTTTTAGAAGCTCAAAACAACAAAGCAGGATAAAATAGTTCAATCTGAGCTAAACATACTTTCTGAAGGCTATAAATAATCATTGCAGTGCTGTTGTCTATTAGGATAGAAGAGAAGCTTAAAAAAAATTTAAATAAATAAAATATTAGGGGGTGGTCCACTGTGTCCATAGGTTCACTGTGTACCAGTCTCCCCTATATTAATGATAGGCTTAGTCAATAAAAAAAAGTTAAAGTAAGCCATAACATAAATTAGAAACATTGTATTTCATAATGAAAACATCGTATCTAATTTTATATACATAAAAGTGAAAACTTACGTTATATAAATTCCCTATATAATATACCAAAGTTTCATCACAATTAAACGTATTTCAATCACACTGAAATAAAAAGTTTTAGTTATTAAATTTGTGTGAGGTGAATGATGGGAAAGTTTGATTTGGAGAGTTGGCAGAGCCGTCCTTAGCGAAAGCGAGGCCGGGTGCAAGAACTTTTGCGAGGCCCTTTTCTTCCAAATTAGTTAATCCATCCTCACCCACCCACATGTTCCCATAACATAATCATATTCGAAAAAAAAAACTCATGGCATACATTATTGGTAGAGCCCAATCATCAACATGTTGGGCTCTGGGCACAGAAAATATTTTAACCTTTATACGTAGATTATCATGTTTTTATAAATGTACACAAGAAAGTGTATAAATATTACAAATAGTACAAATATAAATGAAAAACGAAAAATCGTCGGGCACACATATTATTAGCATTAGCATTGAAACTTCTGCATAAAAAATTAATTTGACAGAATTAAATATGATCAAAAAGAAAATGTTATTCTACACTGTAAAAAATGACCAATGTTTCTTATTTTATGAAAATATACTATAACCACGAACGAAAATATAATATAATCTTCTGAGTTATCCGAAATTCCGAATAGCGTGTTCCATTGTCTTTTGAATCCCCAGAAACCAATACATTTCCAAAATTTAAAGAATTATTTATAAAAACAAATTATTTTTAGCTGCCCGTATTTTTCAGAAACGTTTCCGAAGGGTTTTTATAGGATATTAATTAGTGTCCTCAGCTTGGAATACCTGTTTTTCGAATGCTATCCATTCTCAAGTAAACATTTTCAATCTAAAAAAATTTTTAACAGACAAACATGCAAAATTAACAGCTTTAACAATAACATTAAAATTAAGATTATTTCTTTACTCTTTCATGTATAAATTAACTTATGTGGCTGAAAACGTGTACTTGAGAATTGATGACATTCGAAAAACAGGTATTCCAGGCTGAGGACACTCATTAATACACGATAAAAACCCTTCGGAAACGTTTCTGAAAAATACGGGCAGCTAAAAATAATTTAATTTTATAAATCATTCTTTAAATTTTGGAAATGTATTGGTTTCTGGGGTTCAAAAGACAATGTAACATGCTATTTGAAATTTTGGATAGCTCAGAAGATTATATTATATTTTCGTTCGTGGTTATAGTATATTTTCATAAAATAAGAAACATTGGTCATTTTTTACAGTGTATAGATAAGACAATGATAAGTACAAAATATAATCTAAAATTTTAAAATATTTATAATTACAAAGAAGTCAGAAATATTTTCTGTGCATTATCAAAAAGTTGACTTTAAATATAAAAAAGAAAAAAAAACTGAATGCCACTGCCAATTTTAATTGACATAAATTGTGCAATAATTCAGGATTTTTTAATTTTCTTATTACATCATTAACATGTTTTAGATTATTTTTTTTTTTGGAAATTTTCGAGCCCCTGAAATCTGAGTGCCTTGGGATGGTGCCCCGAAAGTAATAGGGCACTGTTTATATGTGAACAGGAAAAGGGATATTCGTATAATAAAAAAGAAAAACTTCCTGAAACAATAACGTATGCAACATTACGATAAAGCAACTCTTACAGAAATGTGTTATTACTTTACAAATAATGAATAAAATAATGGTTGCCGATTATCTAAAATCATCAACAGCATCGGCTTCTTAACAGTTGATATTAAAACTTTAAAATAACAAATTAATCACAACTGTATAGAATTGGTTATAACTTATACCCAGTAGAATCAGCACCGTATCTGAAACTTAGTTTGAAACTCAGGAACTTATTTTGGAGGTCATAAAGTCCTTGTCCAGCCCAGCCCGAATCTGCAGAAAAATGTAAGCCCGAGTCCCGTCCGGGCTTTTTATCTGGGCCTAGATTTCATTTTATCCGAAACGAATCGGGCCTATACTTTGTTTTTCCAGAAAGAAAATTGGCCCGAACCCATGTCGGGTTGGTAGATTTTTTTTATGCAATAACGATATTGTACATTCCTTTAACGAATTCTTTAGAAACTTAATTTGGTTTAACAAATTACAGAGAAATATTTTTAAATATATACTTTTTTTTTCCTTTATAGTGCTTTAAATTATAATTTTATTTAACCATATTTTCTTTTTGTTCCAAACTATATTAATTTTTTTAACGAGTGTTTGCGTACAGTCGTGGAAAAAAACCGCACCACCATACATTTTATCACTAAATTATCGCAGAGAGATGCGACAGGTACCGCCAGATTGGGTCTGCTTTTCAAATATAAATGCAATTTTTGAAATAGGGATCGCGTCTACATATTAAATTTGTACACTCTTTCATTTTTCATGTGGTAACATACACTTTTGACACTTTATTTGATGCCCAGGGATCAAAGCAGCTCTGAAAAATGTATAGTTTATATCTTCATATCTTATATCTTCATAGAGTTTAGAACAGACAAATTTTTATTTATATCTACACCAAAAACATCCGATTCAAATGTTCTCTTTTAGTGAGATACAATGAATAGACCTAAACATATTCCGAACATTTCTTTTGATTCAAAAACATATTAAAATTATTTTAAATTTATATTTAAAAAAATATGAATTGTGATCTATATATTTTATTTTCATTGAAAACAACAACAACAACAACAACAACAACAAAAAACAGTGTCACTAAAAACATGGCTATGTACTTTTACAGCTCATTCCTATCATTAATTTTCAAAATATTAAGAAATTTTACTTTTATGTGGTCTAAGGGACCGTCCGAGAAGAATCTAATATTACATCCTTCTAGGGACCGCCTTCTGTTATAGCCTATATTATAGTATCCACAGAAAAGAAAATCTTAAGCAGAACCGTATAGAGAAAAATTTTAGAATTTAATTTTAAAGTGAGGTTATTTTATATAGAGAGTTTCTAAATAACTTTCTGGTAACGAATTTAATCTTCCCAGTACTTTTCTCTGTAAGATCTTAATTTTAGTTTTCGAAATTCTTTGAAAAACCTCTATTTTCTTTTTATCCAAGGAACTCAAATGAGCTGTCGAAAATTGATGTTACCATAATAAAAATAAAATATAGTACGATTTTCAATACGTAGACGACCCTTGTTTAAAAAATTTTATTCATATTCGGAAGTAGACACAGAAAAGAGCAGAATCAACTGTCATTTTCGGTGTGAAATTTAGAACTTAAAACACACGCAGGTATAAGTAATAATGTGAATTGCTCGAATGGGTGCGAAATAATGTGAATTGCTCGAATGGGTGCGAAATAATGTGAATTGCTCAATGAATGCTAATTATTTAAATATGTATGCAAACAAATGCCAAATGTTTTATTTGTTCTTTATAAGTAATTTTTTTTTTTGCCCGGGCGCGAGGCCTTCCTAGGCGCGAGGCCCTGTGCGGCCGCAACTGTCGCACACCCCTAAGGACGGCTCTGAGAGTTGGAAAATATAGCTAACAAGTAAAAAACCAATCTTCTATCAACATCAGATTTTTAAAAGACTTCTTTAAAAGATTCACTGATTATTTTTAACGATAAAACATGTAATACTATTGACAATTATCTCACCATTTACGCCACTAAATCAAAAAACAATTTCTAAAAGGACAATCTAATCAAAATAAGTAAACAAACAATAAATAAATAAATAAATAATAAAATACCTCATATGAGTGTTTGAACTTTGAAGGGGGAGGGGGGGGGGCTATGAGACCTATAGCGGCAGGGCTGTCGTCTCGAATGATTCAGATCATGAACCTAGAAGAAATGGACCGGACTCCAACGTTACAGATATGGTCCTCTTTCAACATCGACAGACGTCGAAAACTATCGCTGCGGGGCGCAGCGCCATCTACTGAGTTTTTTCTTATAAAATTAACATTATCAAATTAATCATTTTAAAAGTAAAATAAATGCATGAATTTGAGAAGAAAAACATATTTTAGACTTTCGTGAAATTTATATTCGAAGAAACTATTTAGCTTATGCTTCCCTTTACTTCCAGAACAATGAATTATGACTTTTATTATTATTATTATTTTATTTATTTATTTTTTTTTTTATTTTTTTTTTGCAAGAAAATTTTTAGATAAAGTCAGATTGTTTACTTCAACATTTTTATTGAGTAAACAATTAAATAATTGTATTAAAAATGTAAGAATCTTAAACACAAAAACCTAAATAATTTAAAATAAGTAAAGTAAGTAGGTTACATTCAACACAAACTTTTTAGCATGAAGTCTGTTTTGTAAGTTTTAAATGTGAATTATCATCTAACATTAATTTCTTTCTAAAAGATAATATAAAATATATTTACTATCTTTATCAATTATAGTTTCTCATGCAACATAAGATTTATTTGAATGATTTTTTAGATGATGAAAGTTATACTTTCTACTCAAAATATTTCCTAAAATACCTGTATAAAACAAACTTGGATTATTTCCATACTTTTCTGGGTTTTTTTCCCCCCTCCCAATCTTAAAAAATAGATATAATAATTCCAATATTTTAAATACATAATATTAACTTGCAGCTTTTTATAACTAATATTAAGAGTTACTGTTGCATTATAGTGTAAATCATAAAATTTTTGTTCACTTGACAGATAACCATTATGAAGTGAAAATTTTCCCTGCCTCTCTTTTCCTACACAAAAGATTAATATATATATATATATATATATATATATACATATGTATATATTTAAAACACAGGGCTGTTGTTTTAGTCATCTGCCTTGAACTTTCTACTGAACCAATTTTAATTTTTTTTAAATAAAAGCTGTTCATTTGTAGATGTGCCCACAACTAGCTTTTTTTTTTTTTTTAACAGTCTCATTTTTATATTTTAATTTTAAACGTTTTTTATGATATTTTTTCAAAATGGTGGAAACTAAGTTTAAGATTTTCTCTCCAAAACATAAAATAAATTTACCTTATCACATTCTACCAATCAAGAGAGTAGTTATAGAATGCACACGACAGTTTTGTTTTCGATTTTGACAGATTTTCAACAAATATTGGCGGCATTTTTTTTATGGATAAAACAATATACTTTTAGACAGTTACAACTAGCTCTATTTTAAAATAAAATAAAAATCGTTGTTTATATATTCACGAATTAAAAATGTGATCGATATTAATACAAATATATTTAGTAGTGATAACATGTCAAAATTGTAGCAATAGACCTCATTTTTAATCGCACTATAACAAATAATTAAGTAACATATTTGACAATAGAGATGGATGAGTGTTAATTAACACATATATTAACATTTATATAGCTTAAAACAGTAATTATTTTCTTAGATAACAGATATTTTAGCTCAAAATAAAATAGCCATAACTTCCTTAGGTGCAGAAAATAAACTCGGATTCTTTTTTCCTAAGGCTTTATTTCTCTTTAAAGAGCTGGGATATCCAGTATCACAACCCGGAGCAAAACAATTTCTGGCCATAATGTGTTTAAGAGCTCTTTAAATTAATTAAAATTAGAAAAATTTGTAACTTCTCCTATTCTTTGCATGTAAATC
Organism: Maratus michaelseni; assembly: GCA_963931845.1. NCBI lineage: Eukaryota > Metazoa > Arthropoda > Arachnida > Araneae > Salticidae > Maratus > Maratus michaelseni. The sequence continues at coordinate 174,659,465 of OZ007593.1, forward strand.
TGCTATCGCTGCGAATCGTTGCGCCCTCTGATGGCTTATAGATCAACTAAATTTCAAGGACTATTTTTCAAGCTAAATCCCCATTATGGATTCCGGTCCAGGTATCTAGGTTCATGATTCAGATCCAAACCATCAACATTCGAGACTCGTTGAAAACAAACAGATGATTGATTTGTTGATTAGAGGCTGTTTCAAATTAACTGATAAAAAAAAAAAAATCTGAATCTTTTTTTCCTTTAAAAAATGACAAATTAAATATATAAATAACAATTAAATTGTATATATATAATTATAAAATATTTCAATATTTTAATCAAGGAATCTAAATATTTTCGACTTAATGAAGATTTTGAAATAAGAAATTCTTTATTATAACAAAAAAGAAAAATATACAAACAATAATTTAATTTAATACATATATATTACATATTAAAAATTACATTAAAAACTGTTTTCATATTAAAAAAAAAAAAGAATCTAAATAGTTTTTCAGCGATATGGATATGCTTTAACGTTTAACTGTAACCGTAATAGGCAAGAGCTTCCTTATTGCGTAGTAATAAAAAGCAGTGAAAAGGCTAAAGATCTGTAATGTTAGTCTACCAGAAAAAGCATAAGAAAATAGTCCGATTTTAAAAGTGGATTATATTGAAAACAAGAGTTTTCCTACGTTAGCGCAATATCTTAAACGCTTCATCTAAAACTGATTAATATAATATATTAATTTTAAAAAAATCGTTCGATCCATTTTCGAGATAACAACTCTGTGCCCATTACACCATTACATTTTCCATTTTCGTTTAAAAATTGGTTTCCAGATCTCAAAATCTACTGCATGTAGAAATCTATAAATTTCCGGATAGAGTTAGGCCATAGATATAAGACTAATGTGAAAAAATCGAAACGGTATGCCTCATATTTACTGAGATATTAAATGTCGGCGTTTCGATTTTCCTTTGATGTCCTGCTAGCTGTATATATGAGAGTGACGGAATCTTCGGTTTTGGGCTTACGGTTTTCGGTTTTTCGCTGCGTCACTCAAGAGACTACCGTCTCTTATGATATTAACTGCACTGAGGTAAATCGTCGACTTATTTGTAAAACCTGGCGTAATTTTGCAACGAATCATCGTATCAACTTGCAGATTATGTCGTTCGATTCAGAATTAAAAAATGCATAACTTGCAATACCATACTTGGCCTATTTCAAAAATTTGATCCCCCCTCCCTGATTTAAAATAACCCCCTTCCCCCCCCCTCCTCACACAAAAAAAACAGGGTAAAACAACTTTATTTTTTGGGGACTCATCGGATCTTCATTTCTAGTGCCAAAACAAAGTTCTTTCCAAATTTTCGTGAATGGTCATCAGTTGTATTTTACTCAATTTTTGATCTATTTTACCTGTACTATATGTTGTAACAGGGATTGTCACCTTTCTATGGTCCAGAGGCGGATCAACTACCACCCGGACCCTAGGCTTGATCTTTTTCCTCCTCCCCCCCCCCCCCCTACAAAGCAATATATATATAGGGTGATTCAAAATACATGTTTACTCATTTATCTCTTGGACCACTGATACTGATGATAGAAACATAATTCCAATTACAACAAGTACAGATTTTAGACATGGCATTTGTTTTACAAGGGGCTTTATACATATTAAAATGCGAAATTTAATTTTTATGCGGCCCCTGGGTTCTATATGTTATACCATTGTAGTTATATATTCTATATTTATATATATTCTATATTCAGAAAAATGTCCTTCGTTTACAAAGAACATAAAAAAAAAAAAAATCCAATTCTTTTATGACCAAAACTTACTAAATTATTATACTTCGTATTTTATGAAAATTTCAGTGTTTCCTGACTTTAAAAACGGAAAGAAGCACTGTTAAAGCAGGTAAACGTTGAAATTCCATTAACTTCAAAGTGTCATAATTCGGTACATAATAATGCATCAAACCGGAAGCCGAAAATTTTCATGAATCCAGTACTTTCTTCTTATCAATAAAGAAAATTAAAAGGGTAATAGAATTTGGAATACCATGTATATGTTAATAACCTGAAAGATTCAATAAATGAGTTAAGCAAAGAATATTGTACACCATTTCTCTTTTGCATAAAATATCAGCCCAATATAAAGAAAAAACTCAAAAGAAAATCTTAACACAGGGCCCTTTTCTTCTGGGCCCCTGAGTAGGCTTCAGCCTACTCAGCCTAATGTGTAATCCGCTTCTGCTAAGGTCACCATCAATTTGCCAATATTATTTTTGAAATTAGTTCGGTAGTTCCAGAAAATCCCCCCCTACAAACTAACAAATGTTACTTCTTTATAATAAAAAATATATATTATATGCACACACACACACAAGATTTTCTCGTATTATAATATATGATATTATTATACTCAGATACTTTAATTTATATTGTGCATTTTTTTATGTCAAAACTCAATCTAATTTTTTTTTTTTCTTTTCTTATGGAAAGTTGATATTATGTGCGAGTTACCCAATGCTTTTAAATGTTCGAAATATTCATGTATCTCACCGGAAAAGCAATGTGATGGAAAGAAAGATTGTGCAAATGGACAAGATGAAGAAAACTGCGGTGAGTTTTCAATTTGTCAAACATTAAATATTCATAACTAGCTGAAGTACTCGGTCATGCCTGTGATTTTAAGAATGTTTGTTTAATAAAATCAAGTTCCAAAATTAAACACGCAGTATAAAAACTTTAAAAAAGAACGATACGAAATAGTACACACATGAATCAAATAAAAATCCATTATAAAAATAAATGGTACTTTTCGGTTAGCCGGGTGGCAGTGAAATATATATATATATATATACACCTACATACATATATATATATATATCCTAATGAAACGAATTTATGAAACGATTTTATGAAACAATTTTATGAAACAACTGATTATATTTCACAGTTATTCCTCCTAGGATATAGAACGTTGTTGGGCGATCAAATTAACATCAGCTATCCGCATTGATTCGAGGATGTCAAAAGTGGTCTTAGAATTTTAAAATGTTAATTAGTTATCAAGATATTATTTTTTTTTCTAATTTTATTGACATTTCTGTAATAATGGCAACTACATTACTCCATTCTTGTAGATAAAAGAGAGAAAAGGGAAACGATAGGGATTATTAGATTTCTTTTTTTGTCGCCATTTTCAAATTGAAATTAAAAATTGAAATTATCTGTTATTTGAATAGATAGTGAAAACAATATTGTGATTGAATTATGTTTTTCAAGAAAATATGAAGAAATAAAACTTATTTTCACATATTTGTTCTTCAGTTATCAGTTTATTTTAGAGAGTCAAAAATCATCTGTCATCTTGAACATTGACATAAATTCCATTGACGTAAAAAGAAAAAAAAAAGATAATTCCATTGTAGCTTTCCAAGGAATAAACTAAAACACGTTTTATCTCCTTACATTTAAGTAAAGCTGCGGGGAGGCTCGTATATACAGGGTGTTTCAAAAATGACCGGTATATTTGAAAAATCAATAAAAACTAAACGGGCAGCGATAGAAATACACCGCTTGTTGCAATATGCTTGGGACAACAGTAAATTTTCCGGCAGACAAACTTTCGAAATTAGTTACAATTTTCAACAACAGATGGCGCTGTAGTCTGGAAAAATCTAAACCACGATATTTTCCACATATCCACCATGCGCAGCAATAATATGGCATAGTCTCTGAACGAAATTACCAGATACCTTTGTAAACCTGTGACTTCTTTCTGTGTGAACACTTGAAAGACCAGGTGTACCGCCACAATCCAGAACAACTGAACAACTGAAGCAGTACATCTCTTCTGCATGTGAAGACATCCCGCCTGACACGTTTACGAAGGTTTCTGGTAATTTCGTTCAGAGACTACGTCAAATTATTGCTGCGCATGGTGGATATGAGGAAAATATCGTGGTTTAGATTTTTCCAGACTGCAGCGCCATCTGTTGTTGAAAATTGTAACTAATTTCAAAAGTTTGTCTGCCTGAAAATTTACTGTTGTCCCAAGCATATTGCAACAAACGGTGTATTTCTATCGCTGCCCGTTTAATTTTTATTGATTTTTCAAATATACCGGTCATTTTTGAAACACCCTGTATATATATATTTAAAATGAAATCACATGTGTGAAAAACAAAAACAAAGGAAGAGATATTATAAAAAGCAATGGAAAAGGATACTGCAAGTCTTAAACTTAATAAAAAGAAAAATCAATATATATATATATATATACATTTTACTGGCGCCCGGCTAACAGGGCCGTAGCTAGGGGGCTGCCAGGGGGGGCTCAGCACCCCCTGAAAATTTTTGAGCCCCCCCCCCCCCCCCTGGGAAAGTTGCCAATTACACCAAATGAAATTCTGTTTCAAAAATCACGTGTTAAAAAAAACTGTGTTAAAAAATTGAACTTTGTTTTGGGGGCTTTTTATAGTTTTGCATAAATACTAAATTATTACAGTATTTGTTTAAAAACTGCAAATAAGTGCTTCAATATGCACGCATCCTATCTGCACATACTCAGAATTAGCAACCTTTTGCTGATGCAAACATTGACTTTTACATAAGTTATATACCGAAAATTTTCATTTTGCAGCGTTTTACATTATTAACATAAAACAAAGTTATTCTAATGAGTTTGATAGTAAATATAATGGTTATGACAAGCATTATGTTTCGTATTTGAGTCATATAGTTTAAATATATATATATGAAAGGATAAAAGCTAAACCCCTTTTTAAAATGCAAAATCCCTTTTTGCCCCTTTTAAAATTTTAAATTACCGTTTTAAAAAATAGAAATTTAAATCAAAACTTTTAAATGCTTTAATAATTGTGTTTCAATTGATTGAAAATGCCGTCGCCCCTGTTAAATTAGTTTTCCTGCATCGCATCTTATAACTTTCAAAGATCGTTTTCTGACTCTTCATAAGAATATTTGTGCTGACGCTAACGCAATTTTAAAGTCTTGCGGCATCCGATCGGCCGATGGAGACAACGCCTTTATTCCGCACAATCAATCACTCAGCTCGCGGCCAATTAAAATTAAAAATACGCCTCTTTTGACTTAGACGACCTCTAGCAGAAATAATGCAAAAACCTCATATTTATACCATTGCACTGCTATCAGGAGCGAACTTTTTACGATTTCCCTCATCTAAACAAATCCACGCCAATCTGCTCTCTCGGAATTGCCTCGCGATGGACGAACCTTCGATGTCCAGACAGACTTAAAAAGCAGCTCTCACGCCAATATGGGCCTGGTTTAAAAGGATGCATGTAAGAAAAAGAAATAAACCAGGTTCCGTAATAGACGGTGTCTTCCTTTAAACAGACATACATTCACTCGGAATTTAACCGAATCCCGCTTACGGCCCAGGACTACACGAACATGCAAGAGAATCAGAATGAGCGCTTTGACGTACGGAGCCGCCATCAGTCCGCGCAGCCACCGGCCCGGCCCGGCGATCAAGGACCCACCGACGGAGCAACACGCTTCGTTTCAGAAGTCGGCAGGATGGTTCATCTCAACGGGAAAATCCCAAAAACTAAACAGTTACGTAATCTACGCCCGTCCATCCCAGCGAATACCTCCGTGAAAAAAAAAAAATTCTTACAGCATACGGTGAAAGACTTACGGAATTTATCCCAAGAACTCAAAAGTACTTAATCTCCCTTCGTCAAAAGGAAAGTGAATCATTAACTCTTCTTATTCTCTTCATTCTCGGTCTTGTGCAGTATTTCATTCTGCCGGCAAGAATCGAAGTGTTTTATCGGATGAAAAGTAGGTCAACTACACAGCTGTTTTCAATTTTCAAGAGCGCGCCGGTAAAGAAATGAACTCGTGACTCAGATGTTTCGGTTTCTGGTTTCTGGACTATTTGGAAAAATAAATCATTTGGTTAATGATCAGAGAAATCTTTCTGCGAAAGTTATTTTTTTTTCTTATTGTTTCGTGGTGGTGAAATGAAAGTAAAAGCTTTTTTTTTTTTTGTTGTGTCCGGTGTGTTGTGTTTTATTTTGGATTTATTTGAAGTAAAGGTTACAGGTATGTAATATAGTTTTGATATTAACCTTAACGAAGAAAAAAATTTTTTTTAAAGATCTTTTTAGTGATAGGCATTGGTTCTCAAACTTTTATTTTTGAATGCTTTTTGATTTATTAGATAACAAGCACTGAAGAATTTTTTTTTTCTTTTTTACAATTTCGGTTGTTGTAAAAGGACTGCCAAGTAATCTTTTAAAGAAATATTGTTTTTATTATTAGAAGTATAAACAAGTGGTTCTCAAACTTTTTATTTAAATTTTTATGCATGCCAAAAATAAATTAAAGAGGATTATTTTATTATGCTATTACTTGTGTGAAAATTTTAATTATTTTTAAGTCAGCTATTTAAGTTCAAATATATAATTGTTTATGTATTGTGTTTAACGTAATTTTAAAGAGATGAAAGAGTAAGAATGGTGATTTTTATAAAAATTCTTTAGTTGTGTTAAACTTTTAAAGATGATTTATATGCAACGTACCTTATAGTTAGTGAGGTTATTTAAATTTTTTTTTATTGAATTCAAGTTATTGAAAAAAAAAAAAAAAAAAAAAAATTATTAAGGTGGATTTTAATTTTAAAAAGATGATTTTAACAGATATTTACAGATATAGTGTTACAAATTTTAAATAGTTTGAAAGATTTTTTCATTTTTATTCTTATGTGCTTTAATTGTGTATTATATTTCTGTGTAATTCAGTGATATTTAGTATTTATATCTATCATGAGTAACCCAACACCTCCCAAAGAAGTAGAGGATTTAACAGACAAATCAGGTGACCCCGAAAAAGAAAAAAATCAAATTTCGAGCAAAGATGATAATCCCGTTAATAATCCTGAAGAGAAAAATAATCAGAAGTCTAGTCAGGAATCTGGAGGTGCACCAGAGACATCTGGTGTAACAATGTTAGGTGGACAGACCCTGTCAGCTCAAGCTGGGTCTGGTCACACTTCAGTATCCGCCAACCCAAAAATGTCAGTAGACCCCGATATCGTTGCGTTTTCTCCGCAAGATGGAATGTCTTGGATACCATGGCTAGCCTATTTCGAGAGTGTCTGTATAGGACAGGGAAAAGATGAGTGCTGGAAAATTAGGCACATACAGAAGTATTTAAAGGACAGTGCACTTACGTTGTACATTAATAATTGTCTAAATGTACTTCATTGGTCCGAATTTGTCACTTTGTTTAATGAACACTACGAAATTCCAGATACCCTTTCTCTCACTGATTTTTCACGTATTAGATATAAAGTTGGAGAGGACTTGAACGAATATTATCAGAAAAAGACTAAAGTAGGCCGAACCTTAGGTTTAGAGCAGAAACTTATCCTGGAAGGATTAACGGAGGGCTTGCCATTAGAAATGCAGAAATTAGTTATTGCAGGCAACCCCTCAACTACACATGCATGGCGTGAATTAGTTTTCAGAATTAGCAAACTGCAACTGGACAGAAAGGGAAATGAGAGCAAATTTGAAGCAAGCCCCCAAAACCCCAATCAGTATCGCCAATGGCGACCAAACCGACCTCCATATGAGAATGGACAGAATTTTAACAGGCAGTGGAACTACAGAGTTCCCTATCAAACACACCCCATTCGACCTTTTCCATCAAATCAAGCCAGAAATCCCCAAAATACGTTTAGACCGACTTCAAATGTTCCACCACGACCTAATGTACACCACCAGACCACTTTGCCGCCCTATCCATGCAAAGTTTGTCTTAATATCGGAATACCAAATGCGTATCATTGGGTGGGAAACTGCCCTTTTCGACAACAAGTGTTAGCAGTACCAACCCCTAGTCACAATATGACTTTGCCGAACCCCAACCAAGATCATAGCGCTAATGAGTCATCCCAAAATACATCTAGTAATCAATGACGATTTCTTATGTCCGGACATATACAAAAAGAAAAAGCTAGCTATAAAAAATCAAATAGAGATTGTCATAAAGTTACTTATGTAAAAAATGAAGACTCACTACCTTGTTTGATCGATACTGGGAGTTCGATTAGTGTTATTCCTTGTCACTTAGCCCATAAACTTAACCTAAAAATATGTAAAGTTCAGCAGAGTATACCAGTCACCCAAACACAAGGTGTTCTTGCTTTGAAAGAAAAATGCCTTGTTAGTTTGCAATTAGGACGTATCTCTAAGAGAATTGAACTTTTTATAATTAACAATCAGTTACCTTATGCTTTGATTGGGCTACCCCATTGTAAACTATTTAGATTAAATATTGACTGTGTTAAAATGCAAATAACTCAAGATAATAAGAAAGTACCTCTCATGGACCATATTCCAACAAATGCGTCTCACCATACTTTACATTTATCAGAAGTATATACTAACCAGCCAGCAATTGAAAATGCAGAGATATTCGAAGAAAATTTTGAGCCGGAGTTGTTCGAGACCACTGACCATGTGCAAAATGTTCAGTCTGTCAGAGAACAATTACCTGCTCTTCTAGCCAAATATGTCTGTATTTTCGCCAAAGATAAATATGATATAGGCTGTGTAAACATGGAACCCCAGAGAATACAGTTAACATCAGATCTCCCCGTTTCTTTAAGAGCATATCGCACTTCCCCTAAGGAAGAAGAGGAAATTAAAGAACAAATTCAAAATTTATTGCGAGCCGGTATCATTAAAGAAAGCTATTCCCCTTATTCATCACCCGTAACTTTGGTGTATAAACGTGAAGAAGGGAAGAAAACCCGGTTATGTATTGACTTCCGAAAATTAAATGCCATTACAAAAACAGATGCAGAACCCTTACCTCGAATCGACACCCTGTTAGATAAATTGGCGCATGCTAAAATTTTTTCCACTCTTGATTTAGCTAGTGGATATTGGCACATTCCTATCCACCCTCGAGACACTGAGAAGCTGGCATTTGCCACCACCTTTGGATTATATGAGTGGAATCGTTTACCGTTTGGATGGAAAAACTCACCTGCTTGGTTTAACCGTACCCTCCGTAGAATTCTTAATAAATACAAAATTGACTTTGCCTGTAGTTACTTTGATGATGTTATTGTATTCTCCCAAAATGAAGAGGAACATTTATGTCATTTAGAGACATTATTTAATATATGTGTTCAAGAAAACCTTAAACTCAAATTGTCAAAGTGTAATTTTGTGAAATCCAAAATTAATTTTCTAGGATATGAAGTTTCGAACGGTTGTATCACACCTGACAACCCTAATATAGAGACGATTAAGAAATTAACACCACCAACGAATGTAAAAGAATTACAACGTTTTTTGGGATCTATAAATGTTTATCACAAATTTATTCCAAAGTATGCTAACATTCGATACCCTCTCAACAATTTGTTGAAGAAAAATGTCCCTTATGTGTGGGACCAAAATTGTCAAAATTCTTTTGAAAAATTAAAAAATGCTTTAATTGAAAAACCAATCTTAAAGTTGTTTGATCCCAAAACACCTTGTCATTTGTTTGTAGACGCATCAAGTCATGGAGTGGGATGTGTAGTGAAACAAGTTGATGAAAAAGGAACATTACATCCTATAGCATATCACTCTAGAAATCTTCGCGATTATGAAAAAAATTATGCAATTACGGAGTTAGAATGTTTTGCGATTGTGGATGCTTTAGATAAATTTTATCATTATTTACACGGTCAAAAATTTGTCATACATACAGATCATGCGGCACTTACCTGGCTCAAAAGTGTTAAAAATTTAAGAGGACGTCTTTTCCGCTGGTCCCTAAAACTTAGTATGTTTGACTATGAAATTAAATACCAGAAAGGCTCCACTAATGTTGAAGCTGATATGCTATCTAGACAACCTGTTTCAGAAAATTTACCCCATATTATACATCTCCTTGACTTGAATGAAGTAAGAGACAATCAGAAGAAAGAAAATGTAACAATTGATGGTAAAAAGTACACTGAGATAAATGATGTTGTTGTTATTAAAAAGAAAGGTTTGTATAAGATTGTGGTCCCCATGTCTTTACGTTTACCCCTATTAGAAAAAACCCACACACAATTTGGCCACCCTGGAATTTATAAAATGATAAATTTAATCTCTCCGCAATATTATTGGCCTAACTTTAATCAGGACATTGAAAATTTTGTAAAACACTGCCACACTTGTCAGATAAACAAAAAATGTAGACAAAAAAGATTTGGCTTATTGCAATTAATGCCCCCAACAGAAATACCTTTTGAATGTTTGGCAGTAGACTCTGTTGGCGGATTTAATTATTACAATTCTACAAAAAAATATTTGCATTTAGTCGTTGACCATGCAACTCGCTATGTGTGGGGTTTTCCTTCAAAAAGTGTAACTACCGAAACTTATACAAACATTTTGAAACAATTATTTCAGATACAAGTACCAGATAGATTGTTAACCGACAGAAATGGAGCATTTACAGCTTCCAGGTTTAGGAGATTTCTTCGTAATTACAATATAAAACACAGATTGACGAGCAGCCATCACCCGGAAACAAATGGGAAAATTGAACGACTAAATCAGACTATTGTCACTAGATTAAAATGTAAAGTCAATTCCACATCCAAGAAAATACCCTGGACTAAGCTTTTAGATGAAGTCTTATATGAATATAATAACACCCCTCATTCTGTAACCCAATTCACCCCTAGCTATTTATTTTTAGGAAATTTACCATATGATCCCCCTTTACCAAATAATAGTTACTATCCCCCTGTGGAAGAAGCTAGAAAATTGGCTAAAGAGAGAACAATTGCTTACCATAAAAAGAATAAAGTCCGTTATGATGCTCGTTTCCTTCCTGTAAAGTTTAAAGTTGGTGACATTGTGATGTATGAAGAATTTCACTATCCGAATACCCGTAAATTGACTGCACCATATTCTGGCCCATACACCATTTTAAAACAACTTTCTGATGTATCCTTTGAAATTGATAAACCCAGCCCACATTTTAAGAGAAATTCCGAAATTGTCCATTCCTCCAAGTTAAGATACTACCACCCTCCTCAAAATCTTAAACTCAGCCATGAATAAACCCCATCTATCTCTTTCAGCTGTCAATTTTTTTAATTTTTGCTTTCCTATCGTCCCCCTTACTCGTAGCATTTGGCTGAGGACCCAGCTGGGCGTGTAACCTATCTCCCCAGCAGTGTAGAATGATGGTGACAGTTTAAAAGTACTGTTAGAATTTTTATTATTTTTTTTTAAAATATTATAATGACGAATTGATGACACATGAAGGGGTCCTCCGCTCCGTGGCCACCCATCTTTAGCCGGACTGTTTTCCCAGATTCTCTTTCCAGGTTGAACAGAGAATCTGGCAAAACTGCTTCGCTTCCCCTCTGCAGGTGAATATCGATTACCCATTTTCTTTTTCTGTCGTGCGAGTGGCACATTTTTGGGTGATATTCCCCTCAGAGTATTAAAACCCATATCGCACTGACCCTGCGCATGGTGAAAATTATAGCAAGTGTATATTTAGTTTTTATTAGCTGTAGTTTCTTTTTTTTTAAACAACTTAGTGTTGTTTTTTCATGGATATAAACCTAAGGCTGCATCATAGAAGTAGCTAAGTCCCGAACAAAACGGAAAGGTATACGAAGAAATATAATTTGTTTTTGTTATTAGTATTTTAGGATATTTTACTGTTATTTTATCTCAGTGTGAAAATTCAATATTTCTAGAAATGCAAGCTTTTCAAATTGCATTTGAGATACAATATATTTTGTTGATAGTATTAGTGCATATTTTGTATTATTGAATATTTTATATTTTTGAATAATTTGTATTTGTGAATATATTTTACATTTTAATATTTTGTATTTGTGAATATTTTTTTTTACATTTGAACATTGTCTATTATTGAATATTTTTTACATTTGCATATGTTGTATAGTTTTCAGTATGTTTACCTGTGAATATTTTAATATATTATATAGTTTATGGTTGCAATTTGCAATTATACACAAAAGGATGTTTCCCAACAAACTATATCAAAAACTTTAAAACAAAAACTGGAAAGAAAGGGAAACACTACAAACACAGTTATGTTATGACAACTGTTATAATCAAGATATGTCGTCTCGAGACACATTATTGTTTTGCTGCAGCACCATTGAAAGAATTCCAATATTTTAGTGTAACCAATATTTTTATGTAAATTTGATATATAAATGTAAAAATAGGTCCAATTGACTTGAGAGCTGAAGTAAATACTGAAGAGCTGGAGAAATTACTTGAGAGCTGGAGAAAAAAAAAAAAAAAAAAACATGGGTTAAATTCACGAGATAAGACCCACAGGTCTTGCAGGCGAGCCCTGTGGCTCTTGTTTTAGTGGGGGGGGATATGAAAGGATAAAAGCTAAACCCCTTTTTAAAATGCAAAATCCCTTTTTGCCCCTTTTAAAATTTTAAATTACCGTTTTAAAAAATAGAAATTTAAATCAAAACTTTTAAATGCTTTAATAATTGTGTTTCAATTGATTGAAAATGCCGTCGCCCCTGTTAAATTAGTTTTCCTGCATCGCATCTTATAACTTTCAAAGATCGTTTTCTGACTCTTCATAAGAATATTTGTGCTGACGCTAACGCAATTTTAAAGTCTTGCGGCATCCGATCGGCCGATGGAGACAACGCCTTTATTCCGCACAATCAATCACTCAGCTCGCGGCCAATTAAAATTAAAAATACGCCTCTTTTGACTTAGACGACCTCTAGCAGAAATAATGCAAAAACCTCATATTTATACCATTGCACTGCTATCAGGAGCGAACTTTTTACGATTTCCCTCATCTAAACAAATCCACGCCAATCTGCTCTCTCGGAATTGCCTCGCGATGGACGAACCTTCGATGTCCAGACAGACTTAAAAAGCAGCTCTCACGCCAATATGGGCCTGGTTTAAAAGGATGCATGTAAGAAAAAGAAATAAACCAGGTTCCGTAATAGACGGTGTCTTCCTTTAAACAGACATACATTCACTCGGAATTTAACCGAATCCCGCTTACGGCCCAGGACTACACGAACATGCAAGAGAATCAGAATGAGCGCTTTGACGTACGGAGCCGCCATCAGTCCGCGCAGCCACCGGCCCGGCCCGGCGATCAAGGACCCACCGACGGAGCAACACGCTTCGTTTCATATATATATATATATAAGATACTTGATTTATAAATCATACTAATGAAAAAAAGCTAATAGCTAATTTAAATACAAGCATTTGACTAAACACAAAAATAATTTTAAAATAAAAATACATCCTTGGTTTTTCTAATGTTTGTTATCCTATAAAAACATAACTTTAGAATTCTTCAGGGCAGGGAATATTCGGAAAAAAAAATTAAAGATTGACACAGATGAACTGTCAGCTTTTTATTTACTTATTGACATCATCACTTATTATTTCACTAGTATAAAAATACACTGAAAATTTTCATTCTGCAACCAGTGAAGTAGTCGTTAAAAATCCAGAGGGCATACGCTGTAGGCAGAGGGTATACCCTAAAGAGTATATGCTATAGAGTTTTTGAGTAGAGGGTATCCGGTATTCCTTAAAATAATCCAGAAGGTATACCGTATAAGTCATATCCACCGTATATCCTCCAACATTCCCGTCTGCAGCTTTTACTTTTATTATCATCAAATAAAGTTATCATAAACAGTTTAATAAGAAACGTAGTGCCTACAATATGAATATGCAATAATTTATCTTTCTATATAGTACTTTGATCATATCTGTGTTTGTGCGTGCATGTGTCAGAGAGAGAGAAATAGTATGAGCCCCCCCCCCCCTACATTATCTTGAGCACCCCCTGTTGTTTACTTCTAGCTACATCCCTGCCGGCTAACCGAAAAGTACCAAATATATAAATTTATGTAATAAACTCATCAGAAATCAGCTATAAATCAGTTAGCTTCCATTCATCATCGGAAGTTTACAACTGCTAAGATTCCTTCAAATGTAACTTTACATGTAAACGAAGTACTACATGTGCTGCCATTCTAAAAAAAGTAACGTTTCAATTACGTTTCTATTTTGAGTTTTAATTTGCTTAATTTTCATTCATTTTTCATTTAATCCGGACGACAGATTACCTACTTACTTAGTAAATAATCTGTGGTCCGGATTGAGGCGTGACCTACGTTATACACCTCGTTATACACGTCGTGACCTATGTATAACGTAGGTCACGATTGATGCCGACATTAAAACCAACTTTTGCTGAAAAGTTGGTTCCGAGTATTTTGTTATTTTAATAATATTTTCATGATTGAAAAAAATGGTAAATACAAAAATTCCATTAATTTTATTTTTAATTTTTTTTAAATCTTTGTCAGTTCTTCAATAAGAATGAGCTCTGGGGACCTAAACATTTGTGGAAATTCTAACATACATGCATGCACACACGTATATATGTGGAATAGATTTAACAATAGCGAAAATGAATTCAGAGAACCTCAAAATGTTACAATATGCCAATATTTTCATAATCGGGTTTTTATCATGATTCAAAACGTTCGTCAAACTCATATGACGTTATATAGTATTCACCTACTGACGTCACATATCCATTTGCTTTCTGTACTTACTCATATTTATGCTCCTTGTATTATTGAGAACCCTTTGAAAATCTCTGTTATATACTTCCAATATGACGTCATATTCATCTTCTTTTTCATTCAATAAAAAGTTAAAATTTCAGTGCAAATTCACCTTGTTTAATAATTAAAATTCATAAAGTTACAACTAAATATAAATATATTGCTTGAAGTTGCGTAAAAAATACATAAAAACATTTAAAAGCACATTAAAGTCCTTTTAAAAGAAATCAAAACGTTTTCGACCGAACTTACTCGGTCATCATCAGTTAAAAACTAATAGTTAAGTTGAGATGTTGTCTCTTCGCGTCTTCTAGCTTGCCCGGAACAAACCATTTTACTTCAAGGGTGTGGAATATAAGGTGGGATGGGAAAGGTCATTCAACATTTCAAAAATAAGTACAGATTAATCAATCATGTATTAATTCATTCCAGACTGCGTGGATATCATACGATAATACATCGTTACAGACTTTTTCCTTTTTAGATATTATTTCCATAGGGACTCTCTTGTGAAAGCTTCCTGGTGAATATATCGGCCGAATCGCCGCGGGGAGACAAACCTGCTGGCGCGCTAAAAGTCCCTCAGGACTTGGGTTCGGTGGTCGTCTACGCGCCGGGCGCTCCGCAGGGCGTCTGGCGGCGCAGCTTACTTTATCCCACCTTCTATTCCACACCCTTGAAGTAACATGGTTTGTTCCGGGCAAGCTAGAAAACGCGAAGAGACAACAACTCAACTTAACTATTAGTTTTTCACTGATGATGACCGAGTAAGTTCGGTTGAAAACGTTTTGATTTTTTTAAGGACTTTAATGTGCTTTTAAATGTTTTTATGTATGTTTTTACGCACCTTCAAGCAATATATTTACATTTAGTTGTATCTTTATGAATTTTAATTATTTTTCATTCAAAAGTTTCAAAACTTTTTATTTCATTTTCATTTTTTACGTGGAAATATTTCAATAGAAAATTAATTGGTGTGGAAAGAATTTTATTGTTGGCAACTTTTGTACCGAAAACTGTTTAAATTTGATAGGAAATTGATGTTAGATTGGGGGTTTTTTACTAATTAAAAATTAACTATAATTTATTTCGATTTCGGATTACTTTAGTTGCCTCGGCTGTGTTTTAATACGCCTGTGCATATAATTTAACAATTATCGCTTCTAAACTGTGGATTTGTGTATAAATACAGACAGACAGACAAATTCTCATTTTTATATAATAGATTGTTTGTATCCAATTTCAAATTTAAAAAAAAACTGTTTGCTGATTAGATTATTATTATTATCTTGAATTCTCTACGCGAGTGTTTCTGAACCTTTTTTACACTTTTCCTCAGCAAACAAGAATAATTTGCAATGGCCCCTTTCTTACCCTCCCCAGCATACACATAGCACTAATGCCACTTCAGGAGCACCTCATCGGTTGAGAATTATTGTTCTACGCTAATAACACAGTGCTACAAAGAAATTGCTTCTGAACTGAAAGTGTGTAATTCAGTACGAAATTAACACACTGAACACGAATATCGCCATGGAAAACCTTCATTGGCCCTTGTTTCAGAAATGCAGATGTGCAACGTTAAGGTTTTTTATATTTTATCTTTCTTTCCTGATGTAGTGGTTATAGTATTAAAAATAGTATGTATTGTAGAGAATTTTTCTCGAGAACTGTTTGACCGATTACATTCATTTTTTTAAAAAGAAAGGTAGTTTCTGCTGGAGCTTATATCATGAAAAAGTATTCTTTTAGGTAGCTTTCAATACAAAAAAGTATAAAGCTACCTATTGCAGCCGTTCGGAGGAAAGCAATTCCGGAAATTTTCGGTATATTTTCACCGATCATGACCCCCAGACCCCAAAACCACCCTCCGTTCAAATGTTGATTTATATATATATATATAATATCTTTGAATTTCAAAAAACATATCAAGTTATTGTAACAATCTAATTAAATCTCCAAAGAGATAATTAATAATAATGTGTAGACAGAATACCACATAGTTAATAAATTAACAAGTGCAATCATAATTTTACCATAGCTTGTGCTTCAATGGTAATTGGCCAAAAATACTGAAAATATGAAGAATATATTTAAAAGGAGAGAGAGAGAAAATTATATATAAAAAAATAATATATATATATATATATATATATATAATAAACCATAAAATGTTAATAATTTGGAGTTGATATCAAGTGAATACAAATGGATTAAGAAATGAAATATGAACTAAATATAATGGAAAATTGGATAACAAGAGATTTAAATTAGAATTGTATATGAAAAAACACGTGTAGATATAATTTTCAACCTGGATGTACCCACACGTGTTTTAAAAAATAATTCAGTATTTCATAATTATACTGGCATATATGCTAAGATCAGTACAATCATCCAGGTATACTGAATTATTACCAGAAGACAATTGAAAATAATAAAAATGGAAATAAAAAACTTGTAAAGAATAGATAAGATATTTTTACCAGATAACAGTTGGAAATAATAAAATTGGAAATAAAAAACTTGTAAAGAATAGATAAAATATTTTACTCACAATAATTATCCAAAATCCTTAAACAACACAAGGTCTAATTTATACCATTATGACCACATGGCGCACATCATAAAATATCAAATACTTGATGATATAGTCAAGTTGAGAGAAATTATTTGAAGGTTAAGTTGAGAGAACATATTTTGAAATGTCACCTTAATTATTATACCTTGACACATATTGATTTAAAACACACAAATTTATTTATGTGATAAATACACTCAAAAACAAATTTATATTTATGAATATACAAATTTTCCATTTAATTTTAATCTTTAAAAGTAAAATTTAAATACACAAGCGATAAGCGCCCTCTATATGTAAATTAAAAATATGATTAACATTTATTTGACAAGCAATGTGCTGCCCACTATTGGAACAATAATTATTCAAAATTAAGCTTGATTTACAAATTTATTATATTAGATTTAATAATATATATAAATAGTAAAAAACAATAATATCACTATAGTTTTACATTAACATCGTACAAAATTTTAATACAATGCATATTTTATAGACTTTTATAACTGATCATTAGAATCACTTAATATAAAAGTGATCGACTAAACGCACAATCACAGTAACTATAAAAAGTGTAAATAATGTTCAACCATCTTAAGTATTGTCCTTATATGGATAAATGGTATATGTTTTAATTGTATTTATATATGTTTTAAATCTGATCATTAGTATCTCTTAAAATAAAGGTGATCGGCAACGCACAATCACAAAAGTCCTTCCGGCCTGTACCGGGAGGAAAAGGTAGCTTTCCTATATCTTCGTTTTAAAATTTTAGCTAATGTTACACGAAAACAGCAAGTTAAAATGCAAAGAAAACGTTTACAAAGGATTCGTTAATACTGAATCTGAATAAGAAATTCGCCAAATTATTGAGCAATAGCCAAATTGGCTTTATTTCTGAAGACTTATTTTGGTCGCCAAATGTCGCCAAGTTTGGCGAGAATTTGGCGCTAACGGATATGAATATATATAGTTTTATGCGTATGATTGGGAAAATTATTACAACAATGAAAATTTTTGTAATGTGCTGTCTTGTTTCAAAATGTCAGCCACCCTAGAATTTCAAACTGCTCTATCTCAGCCATTTTTTAAGATAGAGGTAAACCAAAAAATGCTCTGGAATCCTCGTATCAAGGATTCCAGAGCATTTAATTACAAAATAAATTTGAATTTTTAACTTTTTTGTATATTTATTTTAGTTTTAAATTTTTAAATGGCCGCCATCTTGAAACAAAATGGCGGACCAAGCTGGCCAACGAGCTCGGTTGAGACATTGGTGAGCTTAATACACACAATTAGTTTCATCAAAATTGATTTATAAATACGAGCGTTATCGTATGACATAGGTCAGATATATATATATATATGTATATGGATATATATATGTCGTGTTTCCAAGTTCAAATCCGGGAAAAAGGCAGTCGTGCTCGTGATAAATAGGGTTAGCGATGTTATTGGTTTCCCTTTTAGTTCGCATCAGGCGGCCGGGTGGTATCATCAACAACAAGAAATGTCAGTCCATATTTTTGTCGAAGAACCTTTTATTTCCAGTTTAAGACATCTCTTCAGGGAAAATGCTCATTAGCCAACGCTAAACGAAAAAAAATACAACGTTCCATTATTTTCTAGAATCCGTCCCGATTCTTTTAGCAAACACCAGCGTCGAAAAAATCCTTTCCGAATCAGGATGATCGTGTTTTTAAACTAGCTTGCGTAATAATACAGAATACGTCACGTGACCCACTTCTATCGAATCAAAAGGTCTCTTTTGGAACTTTATCAATATTTCCGGCGGATTTATTTTGTTGTAAAATGCAAAAACTTTCTACGCCCATCCAGAATATTCCATAATCTCGTACCAGATGCCTGTCATATCAACAAACGAGCTTATCTGTTTTTGAGGCTGTAGCTAAACTTCGAATTTAATACGTAATAAAAATAATAAGAAGAAAAGAAAATGAATCTTTATAAAAGGGAAAAAAAAAAGGAAAGAATTAAAGTTTTTCGGAAATATTTTAATAGACATTTGATATTTAATAATAGGATAACTTTATGAAATAAGGTTTTTTGAGCGGAATATTTTAAGAGATACGATATTTTAGCATTTAAATAAAGAAGTTATAGCAATTTGACCACATGGGAATAATACTAATGAATTTTAATAATGGATTAAAATAAAGATGTTCTATTTAAAGAATAAATTAAAAAAGCTATCTCCATTTTTAGAATAACTACATTCGAATAAATATTATTAAGTGGATTAGGAATAATTGGCTTTACATATGGATAGTAAGAGGCTATCTTAAGAATGAGAATTATTTTAATAAGCTGGGTTATATACCGAATATTATTGAATGGACAAATTTTATATAATAATTGCGGAAAAAAATTAAATTTTGTAATATTATCCCCCCTCCCTAAAGATTTTGGATGAAGTTAATAGTTAAGTAACTATAAATTCAGACAATATAAATTTAATACTTTAGAAATTTGAATTTTGACTAGTATAAATTTAGAGACTGCCAGCAAGGAGATGGGGAATTTCTGAAGAACTGGAAGACAAAAACAAAAACAAAAATAAAATAATAGTAATCAATTAAAATTAATAGATAAATAAAAATAAAGCTACGAGCATTTCCCCTGTAAAATAATACAAGAAATGGTTACAATCTCACTTACCATTTGTAAGTGCACAAGAAAAATACAATAACAATAAATAATAAATATTAATAAACAGGAAAAACAGGATAATAATAGTAACAGAATTTTGCTTTTACCAAGTTCACAAGCTTTAGAATAAGTAGTCACTAGCAAATTGTTAAAACAAAGTTTAAAAAAAAAAATTCGACTTAATTCAAATTTGAGTTCATTAGATCCAACTGTTTTATTTCAGTCTCTTTCTTGGATCGTGATAAGTCCTCATTTTGTTTTTTAAAAAAAATGGTTACTGCAGTCCCTTTCTTAAAAATACAGTTTTTATGTAAAGGCTGAAAATAAAGACATTACTCCATCAAAATTTTTGTCACAACATCTTCTCTTAAGTATCACATTAATTTTCTCACATACTAAACAAGTCAAATTATCTCTTGGTCGTTTATTGTACTTGTAATATGTTATCTTTGTTATATTCCTGTGGGATTTGTTATATTTCTGTTGGGATCCCACCATCTTTAACTAATATTTGTCAAACATTTTTTCACTAATAAATAATATAACTCTTCAATAATATAAATAAATGCTATAATAAAATTCAATTCATAAACATAACAATAATAACTTTCAATATAACTAATACTTCTCAACATATGTAGTAATTCATAATATAATTCAATAGTAGAAATAATAATATAATAACATTTGTATAATTTAAGAAAATATCACAGTTTGTTTATTTATTGTTAGGGAAAATATTGGTTGAGGATAAAATAATTACATAGCAAATAAATAAATTTCTTATTTTTTAATTATATAAGAAAGTATTTTTGCCAGTCGAAAGTATACAAAAAAAAATATATATATAATAATTTCAAAATCCAAATAAATTTAAATCTAAATATTTAGAAATTGAACTCTCAACCATTAGTTCCTTACAATAATTTTTTCCTCTGATACCCTTTTACAAAATTATACTGTTAAGTTATAAGTATTCATATCCTAAATGCAGAGAGTTTTTTTTTTTTTTTGGCAAACTTAGAATAAATAAAGACAATAAATAACAAATAAAAGATGTTAATTTTAGCTGAGAAATGGAATACAAAGGCAATTAGTTTAGATACTTAATTTTCTATTGTCACACCAAAACAATCACTGTAAAATCACATCATCACTATCCAATCATTTATATAATTATAGAAATACTTATAAACGGTTACTATTTGATTATCTATTGAAGTAAATAACATAATATTAAATTTTTGAAACAATTGGTTTAAGAAAAAGTAAATAAGTAAAAATAGTTTATTTTGATATAGAATTAAAACATTTAATTTCATTTTTCAACATCAATTTGACAATTCCTAAAATCAAAATACACATCTTATGCCTGCATAAGGTGTCTACTCAACCTCAAAAACTCTCAAAAACAAGTAAATATTTTAGTTGATCAGGCTAAAATATAACCACAATGTTGAAAATTATTGTAATAAGAGATATTTAAATAATTAGAATTTACTCTATTGTTTTTACTTTAGTTTGATTTTGTGATGGTGATTGTGATGTCTGTGTTGGTTTTGATTGTTGTTTGGGTTGCTCATGAAATAGTCTGAAATTATTTGGTGAAAAATATGGTCTTAATTTAGACACATGTACAATAACTGAATTTAATTTAGTCTCATAATTAAATTTGTCTATTTCATAGGTCACATCAGAAAGTTTATTTATTATTTTGTATGGCCCAGAGAAAGTAGGTTCTAATTTTCGAGTGTTAGGATATTTAAATTCTTCACAAATTACATAATCTTGTATTTCTAGTGGAGATTCAACAAATTTTCTATCATAGAATCTTTTACTTTTAAGGTGGAATTCACAAGTTCGCGCTTTTGCAATTTTGAGTGCTTTATTAACAGGAGGGTAATAATTTTGTTTTAAAGGAGATTCATAAGGTAATTGACCATAAAATAAATAGGCAGGTGGGAATTTGGTTATGGAATGTGGTGTGTTATTGTATTCTTGGATGACTTGGTCTAATAATCTAGTCCAAGGTATTTTAGAAGAAATGGAATTAACTTTACATTTAAGTCTAGTAACTATAGTTTGGTTCACTCGTTCTACCTTCCCATTGGTTTGGGGGTGATGTGATGATGTAAAACGTTGTTGAACATGATATTTTCTGAGGAATTTTTTGAATCTTGGAGACCTAAAAGATTTATGTCTATCGCTAAGTATTGTTTTAGGTGCTTGAATATTGAAAATTTGTTTTAAACAGTTAGTATATGTTTCGGTAGTAACATTTTTGGATGGAAAAGCCCAAACAAACCTAGTTGCATGATCTATTATTATGTGTAAGAATTTTTTTGTTGAATTGTAATAATTAAATCCACCCACAGTATCAATAGAAAGACATTCAAAAGGTTGATCTGTGGCTGGCATAGCTTGTAACAAGCCAAATCTTTTTTGTTTTGGTTTTTTATTTCTCTGGCATGTATCACAATGTTTAACAAATTGTGTAATATCTATTGTCATGTTGGGCCAATAATAGTTTGGAGATATTAAGTTAAGCATTTTTTGTATTCCTAAGTGTCCAAAATTATCATGAGCAATATGTAATAATTTTCTCCTGAGTGACATTGGTACTACTATTTTTTTGAATCCTTTTCTCTGAATAATTATAATCCCATTCTCTTTTTTGTATTTTCTGTCACAAACATTATCTTTATCTTGCATCGCTATAATTTCTTTTTTGTCCAATAATAAACTTACATGTTGATTAAGATAAGCAACAGGATTTCGTGACAACATGTCCGCTTCGACATTTGTAGAACCTTTTTGATACTTGATCTCATAATCGAACATGCTAAGTTTTAAAGACCATCGAAAAAGTCTACCTCTTAGATTTTTAACATTCTTTAACCATACCAGAGATGCATGGTCGGTATGGATTGTGAATTTAGTACCATGAAAATAGTGATAAAACTTATCAAGAGTATCTATGATAGCAAGGCATTCCAATTCAGTTATAAAGTAATTTTGTTCATAACTCTTCAAAATTCTAGAATGGTAAGCAATAGGATGCAAAAAATTATCTTTCCCTGGTTGTTTTAGAACTGCACCTACTGCTACCTGAGAGGCATCTACAAACATGTGGAGGGGTAATTTTGGGTCATAAATTTTTAAAATTGGTTTTGCAATTAGAGTATTTTTTAATTTCTCAAAAGAGTTTTGACATTCTGAGTTCCATTCCCATATTGTGTTTTTCCTAAGTAATTTATTGAGGGGGGATCTAATTTCAGCATATTTATCTATGAATTTGTGATAAACATTAATGGAACCTAAAAATCGTTGTAGTTCTTTAACATTAGAGGGAGGTTTCAATTTTTTAATTGTTTCAATATTGGTATTAGCTGGAGTTAAAGTCCCATTGGTGATCTCATAGCCTAAGAAATTAATTTTATTTTGATTTAGTTTACATTTAGAAAGTTTAAGTTTAAGGTTTTCTAGTTTACAGATTTCAAAGATTTTTGCTAAGTGATTTAAATGTTCTTCTAGAGAGGAGGAGAAAATTATGATATCGTCGAAATAATGGCAAGCAAAATCAATTTTATACTTATTGAGGATTCTTCTAATGGTTCTATTAAATATCGGGGGGCCTGTCTTTATACCAAAGGGGAGCACCAGCCATTCGAAGAGGCCAAAATTGGTGGCAAAAGCTAATTTTTCTGTATCGGCTGGATGTATTGGTATGTGCCAGTAGCCAGAGGCTAAGTCCAAAGTGGAAAAATACTGGGCACTACTCAATTTATCTAAAATTTCATCGATAAGAGGTAAAGGTTCTGCATCGTTTTTAACTATTGCATTTAATTTCCTATAATCTATACATAGTCGGGTCTTTTTACCTTCCTCTCTTTTCATAGCCAAGGTGACGGGGGCAGAATAAGGACTATTGCTTTCTTTTATGAGACCAGCCGCTAACAAAGATTGAATTTGATTTTTTATTTCTTTTTCCTCTAAGGGGGAAGTTCTGTAAGGCCTCAAAGATATAGGTAGGTCAGATTTTAGTAAAACGCGTTGTGGTTCAATATTTATCTTACCCACATCATATTTATGTTTTGCAAAAATATCCCTATAATTTTGAACTATTTCCCTTAAATCCTCATTTTCAATTAAATTTATTTCCCCAATTAAATCTGAATTATAATCATTAATATCGCGAAAATTTTGAGGAGTCATTGAACTTCTGTAATCAGGCTGCACGTTACAATCATTGTAATTAGCTGCAAAAAAGTCCTGAGTATTCACAAAATTTTCATTAGTATATGGTGATACTTTGTCATCATTATATCCATTTAAACTCTCATTACTATCACCATTTGTTAATAACTCATCTTTACATGAAATAGTATCTTCATTATAAGTTGTTATCAAGTTACCATCATTAAATAAATTCAAATTGTCACAATCAGAAGTTATCAAGTTATCCTTACCTTGTTGTAGTTTTTTTACAGTTACAGTATTAAAATGAAGTGATCTCTCATCATGTATGGATATACTCCTATTTATAATCTTCCTTCCCTGTTTTACTGTACAATTCTTACAATTTATATTTAAATTAAATTTTGAACATTCTTTTAACCCCAAGATGCAGTAATCCAAATCTGTATCACATACTAAAAAGTTAACATATTTTTGGATTTTACCCACTTTAAGAAGAATACTACACTTTTGATTAATTTGTAAAAATCCCTTTGCCTGACCAATAGTAACTGGAGGAACAATTTCAATTTTAGCATTCAATTTTTTAACAAACTTTAATGGTAAAATTGCGATAGTTGAACCGGTATCGACGACACATGGTAAATTATAATTATTCGTATATCCATACACAATTAATTGCCAAACATTAGGAGTACCAATTGGAAGAGTATCAGAGGGTGTTGAGTTGTTATTAAAAATACACTCTTTTTCCCAGTGAAAAGCATTCATTATACCCTTGTTTACACAAATTCTACATGGCCTAGATGGGTACTGGTTCTGAAAATAATTGTTTTGTACTCTGTTTTGAAAATTTCTAGGTCTTTGAAAATTATAGTTTGGTCGAGGAACCCAGTTTCGAGGAGAATTAAATTGATTATTGGGCCGATTTGACTGAATCCAATGCCTAGGAGTATTAATTTGTTGAAAATTTGGTCTATTAGGCTGCACACTATATCGAGGAATGTCAAAATTAGTTGCATTATGTTTACTTGGTAATGATGGACTTGTAACAGCAGGGGTGGAAACTTCCACAAATTGCTTAACAATTCTATACCATTCTGTTGTACTCTCAGGAGGGTTAACAATTAGATAATTTTGATATTCTGGTTTTAAACCATCGGTTAATCCTTGTAGTAATATAGTTTCACATAAATGCAATTTCCTACCAATTTCAATTTTCTTTCTAAAATAAGTTTCTAAGTTACTTAAACTATCCAATTTCAAAGCAGAAAATTCAGAAAATTTCGGGATATTTACCCTAATAAAATTCTCAGTTAAGATATCAGCTATCTGTTCGTATTTAGTGCAATTAAGGCAATCATTAATGTAAATCTTAAGAGCTTCTCCCTTTAAATTTTGAGAAATATTTTTAAACTTCCAATCATCATCCTTCTTTTCTTTTTCACAAGCATCATCAAAGTATTTTAACCACGCCTGTATCTCAACTCCTAAATCTGGATCAAATGCTATAAATTTTGGTTCTGCCATAATATTTAATCTAACAAAAGAGTTAACTCGATCTTCTTTTAAATATCCGGATCTTAAAAACATTAAATTTTAAACTTATAACACTATATACCATACAAATAACGAAATAGATAAAATAGTAAATAAATATGTAATTTACGATCTCAGTAACATTTTAAAAATAATAGATTTTTTTTTTTTTTTTTTTTTTTTTTTTAAGAATATCTGTTCTTAAAACATGAAAATATAAATTATACCGCTGTCTATAATATTACAATGACGTATCACACGAAATCATCAAATAAATTAATTAACCTTAACAACACTTAAATATTTGCAACAGAAATAAATTTTAAAAACAAAAATTTAATCAGTATAACATAGTATATAAAACCTTTAAATTTCAAGGTAGACTATTAAATAAATAAAACATTTTAAATATAACATAAACTAATAAATATCAACATATAAAGATACCAATAAATAAAAATGCCAACTTACAGTTACTCTTGAGCATATTTCACAGGAAAGTTTCACATATCTAAAAATCTTTAATTTTCTTGATAACACAAAAGTTCTGCTTTTTCGCAATCCTTTAAAACCAACACCATGAAGACGCTTATGAAGATGAATAGTATATTCTCTAGTAACAACTTCACTTAGGCCAACTTTTCCTCTTCTTTTCTCTTTTAGGCTTGACCATTTTTAATTTATTATAAAACTACAAAATAACAAAACACCAGACGTAAACGTGCTGTAATGGCGTAGACGTCCTCGTAACATATTCTTCTAATCGGCAAATTTCACGTTTAACTACACAAATTTTCTGTTGATCACCAGCATCCTGTCGACTTATTAAATTAATGTCGTGTTTCCAAGTTCAAATCCGGGAAAAAGGCAGTCGTGCTCGTGATAAATAGGGTTAGCGATGTTATTGGTTTCCCTTTTAGTTCGCATCAGGCGGCCGGGTGGTATCATCAACAACAAGAAATGTCAGTCCATATTTTTGTCGAAGAACCTTTTATTTCCAGTTTAAGACATCTCTTCAGGGAAAATGCTCATTAGCCAACGCTAAACGAAAAAAAATACAACGTTCCATTATTTTCTAGAATCCGTCCCGATTCTTTTAGCAAACACCAGCGTCGAAAAAATCCTTTCCGAATCAGGATGATCGTGTTTTTAAACTAGCTTGCGTAATAATACAGAATACGTCACGTGACCCACTTCTATCGAATCAAAAGGTCTCTTTTGGAACTTTATCAATATTTCCGGCGAATTTATTTTGTTGTAAAATGCAAAAACTTTCTACGCCCATCCAGAATATTCCATAATCTCGTACCAGATGCCTGTCATATCAACAAACGAGCTTATCTGTTTTTGAGGCTGTAGCTAAACTTCGAATTTAATACGTAATAAAAATAATAAGAAGAAAAGAAAATGAATCTTTATAAAAGGGAAAAAAAAAAGAAAGAATTAAAGTTTTTCGGAAATATTTTAATAGACATTTGATATTTAATAATAGGATAACTTTATGAAATAAGGTTTTTCGAGCGGAATATTTTAAGAGATACGATATTTTAGCATTTAAATAAAGAAGGTATAGCAATTTGACCACACAGGAATAATACTAATGAATTTTAATAATGGATTAAAATAAAGATGTTCTATTTAAAGAATAAATTAAAAACGCTATCGCCATTTTTAGAATAACTACATTCGAATAAATATTATTAAGTGGATTAGGAATAATTGGCTTTACATATGGATAGTAAGAGGCTATCTTAAGAATGAGAATTATTTTAATAAGCTGGGTTATATACCGAATATTATTGAATGGACAAATTTTATATAATAATTGCGGAAAAAAATTAAATTTTGTAATATATATATATATATATATATATATATATATGGAGATATCTATATATATAAATCAACATTTGAACGGAGGGTGGTTTTGGGGTCTGGGGGTCATGATCGGTGAAAATATATCGAAATTTTCCGGAACTGCTTTCCTCCGAACGTCTGCAATAGGTATCTTTATACTTTTTTGTATTGAAAGCTACCTAATAACTATATAAAGTGTAAATAATGTTGAATCATCTTAATTATTGTCCTTATATGTTTTAATTGTATTTATGTATGTTTTAATTGTAATTTGCTATATCATTTGCTATTTTTTATCGCACACTAAAACAATAATTTATTACATAACATGTTTATATTTATATGATGTAATAAATGTTATTTAAAAAAGTTGATAATTGAATTTATCAAAAAAAAAATATATATATATATATTATATATATATATGACCTATGTCATACGATAACACTCGTATTTATAAATCAATTTGGATGAAACTAATTGTGTGTATTAAGCTCACCAATGTCTCGACCGAGTTCGTTGGCCAGCTTGGTCCGCCATCTTGTTTCAAGATGGCGGCCACTTAAAAATTTAAAACTAAAATAAATTTACAAAAAAGTTAAAAATTCAAATTCTTCAAAAATTCAATTTTTTTCTTACGTGTTAGGCCTTGGTACAAGGATTCCGGAGCATTTTTTGTTTTACCTCTATCTTAAAAAATGGCTGAGATAGAGCAGTTTGAAATTCTAAGGTGGCTGACATTTTGAACACATTACAAGACAGCACATTGCAAAAAAAGTCCTTCCGGCCTGTACCGGGAGGAAAAGGTAGCTTTCCTATATCTTCGTTTTAAAATTTTAGCTAATGTTACACGAAAACAGCAAGTTAAAATGCAAAGAAACGTTTACAAAAGATTCGTTAATACTGAATTTGAATAAAAAATTTGCCAAATTATTGAGCAATAGCCAAATTGGCTTCATTTATGAAGACTTATTTTGGTCGCCAAATTTGGCGATATTTCGCCAAATGTCGCCAATTTCGGCGAGATTTTGGCGCTAACGGATATGAATATATAGTTTTATGCGTAATGATTGGGAAAATTATTACAACAATGAAAGAAAATAATTTGCGAGTAATCGCGTTAATGTGCTGTTTTGTTTCAAAATGTCAGCCACCCTAGAATTTCAAACTGCTCTATCTCAGCCATTTTTTAAGATAGAGGTAAACCAAAAAATGCTCTGGAATCCTTGTATCAAGGCCTAACACTTAATTAAAAAATAAATTTGAATTTTTAACTTTTTTATATATTTATTTTAGTTTTAAATTTTCAAATGGCCGCCATCTTGAAACAAAATGGCGGACCAAGCTGGCCAACGAACTCGGTCGAGATATTGGTGAGCTTAATACACACAATTAGTTTCATCAAAATTGATTTATAAATACGAGCGTTATCGTATGACATAGGTCATATATATATATATATATATATATATATATATATATATATATATAAACATATGTTACGGTGAAACACCGAAATCTGGAGAATGTCGACTTTCACCGGTGAATGTCAATAAACACATGGTCTCTTGGTGTATGTCCGAAATATTTGCTAAATACCCTTATTTCTGACTTACACCAGTAAATGTCGACATTCACCATGCACTAATGGTGAATGTTGAACATGTCCGAGATTTATATTTTTTTCTCCGTAATTCAGTCGCGATAAATTTTTTGTCTCTCTTTCTGAGAGGAATGACTAAGAACTTAAAACACACAGTATATTCAAAATGAGAAAGGAAAATAATAGAAGTTAAAAACTTACTTAATTATACAGTTCGTTCTAAATGAGAAAATAAAATAATAGTAATAAAAAACTTACTAAATTATGTTTCAAGCTCCTCTCTTTTCGACCTCCACCAGTGCATATCTGTGATTGTCGACATACACCGGTGAGGGTTCGAATGTACAAGAATGTAATGAAATATTCGATCTTTCACCGACGTATTTGGTGTTTGTTGACATTCACCGGTGAAAGTCGACATTCTCCAATTTCGGTCTTTCACGGTAACATATATATATATACAGGGCTTAACAAATGCGGTCGCCAGGTCGCCACTGGCTACTAAGTTTTTTGATCTGGCGACCAAAATGATTTGATCTTTCGGGGTGATATCTGTAAAAAAAAATGACATAAGAAATGAGCACAAATGACATTTTTTCTCTTTCCCATCCCTGCTCGTGCGCTTCAAGCAGGACCTTCCTCTTCTCTTGTATTTTTGATGGAAAAATCAAGTTTAAAAGGCAATTTCCGTTTCGAGCATAGAAATTGCCATTCATTTCTGTTCTAGCCATCTAGCAAGTCTTGTGATTAGACTGTGGGGGGGGGGGGGATGTTTAAATAAAACAATAATGAATAGTGTGAATCTAGCCTCAATGGCATGTAAAATTGGATACAATGCTAAAAAATGCTGACTTCGGCAGGAAAATAGGCAAAAAATTGTAGCACTTAACTATTCTAACATTTGAAGCATTCGGCAATCAGAATTTCTGGAATATGCTAGTTAATTCCACCTTTACAGTACTTTTCCCTTTTTTTAGACATGCATAATTATGTTAACTTTCATTAGAAAACTTAGTTTATATTATCTTTCAAAATTATGTACTGTTCTAAACTATGCTTGTTATTACTTTTTCTCAATTAATTCAGATTTTTTTTTTTTTTTTTTAAATCAGTGATGGGGGCGAAAGGTATTTTTTACTGGCTACTCGAATTTTTTGCTGGCTACCAGATTTTATCATATTTGTAAAGCGCTGTATATATATATATATCAACATTTGAACGGAGGGTGGTTTTGAGGTCTGGGGGTCATGATCGGTGAAAATATATCGAAATTTTCCGGAACTGCTTTCCTCCGAACGGCTACAATAGGTAGCTTTATACTTTTAGGTAGCTTTCAATACAAAAAAGTATAAAACTACCTATTGCAGCCGTTCGGAGGAAAGCAGATCCGGAAAATTTCGATATATTTTCACCGATCATGACCCCCAGACCCCAAAACCACCCTCCGTTCAAATGTTGATTTATATATATAGATATATCCATATATATATATATATATATATATGTATAGATATATCCATATTATATATCTGACCTATGTCATACAATAACGCTCGTATTTATAAATCAATTTTGATGAAACTAATTGTGTGTATTAAGCTCACCAATGTCTCGACCGAGTTCGTTGGCCAGCTTGGTCCGCCATTTTGTTTCAAGATGGCGGCCATTTAAAAATTTAAAACTAAAATAAATATATAAAAAAGTTAAAAATTCAAATTTATTTTTTAATTATGTGTTAGGCCTTGATACGAGGATTCCAGAGCATTTTTTGGTTTACCTCTATCTTAAAAAATGGCTGAGATAGAGCAGTTTGAAATTCTAGGGTGGCTGACATTTTGAAACAAAACAGCACATTAACGCGATTACTCGCAAATTATTTTCTTTCATTGTTGTAATAATGTTCCCACTCATACGCATAAAACTATATATTTATATCCGTTAGCGCCAAATTCTCGCCAAAATTGGCGACATTTGGCGAAATATCGCCAAATTTGGCGGCTGAAATAACTCTTCATAAATGAAGCCAATTTGGCTATTGCTCAATAATTTGGCGAATTTCTTATTCAAATTCAGTATTAACCATTTCCGGCACAGACAAATTCTGTTCGTAAAATGAGAAATTATTGACTGACACCGGAATTTACAAACGACTTTTTTAGAAAATAAGAAACTCCTTATTTTAAGCTTTCATTCTAGAAAGAAAATTTTATTAAAATATTCCTGGTGCCGTCTGCAAGTTTGTAATTAAAATTAGGTGTGCCCAGAGTGGGGCCACTGTGCCGGAAAGGGTTAACGAATCTTTTGTAAACGTTTCTTTGCATTTTAACTTGCTGTTTTCGTGTAACATTAGCTAAAATTTTAAAACGAAGATATAGGAAAGCTACTTTTTCCTCCCGGTACAGGCCGGAAGGACTTTTTTGTATTGAAAGCTACCTAAAAACAACGATTAATTTATGAGTTTTAGTGAACGCGATTTCACGCAAATTATTTTCTTTCATTGTTGTAATCATTTACCCAATCATACGCATAAAACTATATATTCATATTCGTTAGCGCCAAATTTTCGTCAAACTTGGCGACATTTGGCGATTTATCGCCAAATTTGGCGACCAAAATAAGTCTTCATAAATGAAGCCAACTTGGCTATAGCTCAATAATTTGGCGAAATTCTTATTCAAATTCAGTATTAACGAATCTTTTGTAAACGTTTCTTTGCCTTTTAACTTGCTGTTTGTGTAACATTAGCTAAAATTTTAAAACGAAGATGTAGGAAAGCTACCTTTTCCTCCCGGTACAGGCCGGAAAGAGTTTTTTCTTTCTTCTCCTTTTTTCTTTCTTCTCCTTTTTTTTTTTTTTTTTTTTTTTTTTTTTACAAACAAAAATTTTAATTTTAAAATCAATACATATAATGAAAAAAGTCCAACGATGATATCTCTTTTCTTTGTAACTGAAAAGAAAAATCGTAAAAATCACGTGAATTTTAGGCAAAGGAAATAGAACCTCCTCTTGAAGGCAGGATTCCGTTATGGACAGGTTTCGTTTTAACAGGTATAATTTATATAATTTTTGAAATCTTTTTCTTCAGAGACTGTACTTTTTGTGAAAATTACGAAAATAAATTTAAAATTAACAGTGGACTCGTGAGAAGATTTTGCACTGCAGTCTAATATTTTTTAGAAATTCTAGACCCATACTGGAAATCCCTCCCCCCCCCCCCCAAAAAAAAAAAAGAAATAATAATAATAATAATTTTTACTTTATGTAATCACTAAATGCCTGTCATTAAATAAAGCAAAAATTCAGACTTTTGACATGAATTCAGAATTTCTGAATAGAAAAGAAATTCGTAAAATGCACCTTAATGATGCAAATGGATAAAGGATATTTCTTTTCTTCAATTTCTAGATTATGGTGCTTTATCAGCGGCATATATAGATTTCAACAGAATAAAAGCTGCCCGATGGATGAGGAGTCAACATAATGCAGACTGGAGTTGGAAAGAAAATACTCAAAGAGCCGTAGTTGCTTTATATTTAGCCAATGAAGCAAATTTTAACGGATCTAGCAAAGACGATGAACTTATAGCAAAACAGTTAGAACTGGAGGTGTTCACACATCTTCTCAGGTAACATTCTATAAAGCGTATATTCAAAATCTATTGAAAAAAAAAGGCCAATGAAACTATTCCTGTACGTTATAAAGGATCAATCAAATTTAGCTGCGTAATTCCAGTAGAAAGATAAAATACTTTCGAGTATTTGGCGCAAAAAGGTGCGATTTGGCGAGCAACACTTTTTCCTCGCCAAATTCAAGTGATTTTAATGCATTTGGAAATTGCTTGTTAAATGAGTGTTTAAATGCACAGTACTTAATGAATTTAAACTTAACTATAAAATTGTTTATTATTATTATTTCTATAAGCTTAT
Organism: Maratus michaelseni; assembly: GCA_963931845.1. Classification (NCBI taxonomy): domain Eukaryota; kingdom Metazoa; phylum Arthropoda; class Arachnida; order Araneae; family Salticidae; genus Maratus; species Maratus michaelseni. The sequence continues at coordinate 174,692,512 of OZ007593.1, forward strand.
ATAATATATATAAGTTGCTTGTAGTTGCAATTATATAATTTTAAATGGTTTTACCGGCTGGATAAATTTTAAATGCATTTTAAAAGTAACTGCTCGATTAAGAGCGTTGTCTTTATAAATTTCGATACTGAATAAATCGTACACTGTAAAAAAAAATTCCTGAAAAAAAAAACGGAAATTGTACTGGCAATCGAGACGCCAATACTATTTCCATATTTTAACTTTAAAAAAAATCGGTAAATTCCAGGAAATTTTCCGTGATTTCTGAAATATCCGTTTTATAACAGATATCTTCCGTATTTATTATAATTTTTTATGTCGTTAAAATAAAATTTATAGGACCGAAAAAGAAAAAAAATACTTCGAGAGGACAACCTTATAAGGGATAGATACATTGCTGCTTCTTTTTTTCATTCCTGAGTGAGTTTACAGTGCTTAACCAACCCTTGGCCACGAGCGGAATCGAACCCGCAATCTCCCGTTTACTAAACTAACGATCTATACCACTACGCTATGACTGGTCACGCTTCTTTCTCAAATGTTGTTACTTATTTTAGTCGCTTTTTATGATGCAAAAACTTGAGGTTTCATCTGTAGATGGATTTTTTCAGAGTTCCAATGTTTTTTTATATTTTCTTTTCATAATTTTCACTATTTTGCTATATTATATGATGCCTTATAACAGATAAATTTTAATTTATTATGTATTATATGCGTAAAACATTGTATTAAGAGTAATGATTGCTTCTTTTTGCAAAAGAACCAACATTTTCTTTTTTGGAACACATACTTTTTTTTAATTATTTGCCTAATTATCTATTTATCAATTCCAATAAAAACAAGAATTATCTTAATTAGACGGGTTTATTACATGCTATTATTTTTTTTTATTTATATTTCTTATTTTAAAAAAATCTTATGTAAATAAACAATTTTATAATAAATTAAATTATTATATTTCAGCTATGCTGAGAGCTTTTGCGTACGTTTCTGTTAAACTGAATAGTTTTAAAAATATTAAAACAAAAAAAATTGATTTTTAGAGAAAAATTTGAAATTAGTGACTTTGGGATAGGTAAGTTTAGATCTGGACTTATTGATTTAATTTAAATTAAATTAGTTTAATTTATAAAAATATGAACTAACGAAATAAATTAAAAACGTTATAAAATTAAAAACTTCATTTTTATAAAAGTAAAGAAACAATATTAACTAATTTTATAAATTTAAGGAAAAAATTATAAACTTTCTAAAATTATAATTTATAAAATAATAAATTTTTGCGTAATTCCTAAATTTATAAGCCAAATCAGTTTAGTTTAATACCAATTTGCATAGCTATAATTTGCAGATATATTATGTTATGAAACCTTTAAATAACACAATATTGCCTCACGTTAAAAAAGTTGAAATAAATTTTTAAAAAAATTAGCGAAATAAAATCATAATTTTAAAGTACTTTCAAGGGAAAAAAGTAGATTTAAAAAAAAAATTCTGTAATTTATAAAAATAAAATAAATTTTTAAATATTTCATTAAAAAATATAAATATTACTATTCTTTTCGCAATAAATTGACATGGCCTCGGCCAGAATGGGCCAGCGGGTCGAGCTAGGCCAGGCCTGTATCCTAGAAGAAATCTAGTAAATAGAACAATCTTAATTCGCATTTCAAAGAAGGCGATTTCTATACTCAACCTTTAAACGTTATTTACGGAAATTGCACTGCTTTAGAAGAAATACGGACATTGTACTGTTTTGAAAGAAATACGGAAAAGTCCATTAAATTTACGATAAACTTTCTGCATATTTACCGATTTGAAATCTCTTTAACGGAACTAATGTCATTTACGGAAACTGTACTGAAGTTTTGGAAAAATGAAACTTCTCCGTAAAATTTTACGGAAAATCTCTTGTATTTTCGCGGAATTTTTTACAGTGTAGTTTCCATGTCAACAATACTGTTCTCTGGTTGCCTCCCACACTAACAATATCGAAGTCGAATTGACAGTGCTCAGAATCGTACCTTAATATTGAGCTTGAAACAATTTTATCAATTTAAATTTTGTTCTAAATCATATATAATACGATAGTTAAATTTCATTATATATACATATTAATGTATATGACAAAACTGTAGTTATAAAAATATATTTATTTATGTTAAACTTACTTAAACGAGTCCAGTATGAAGAGTAGAAAAGTGTCTTTTTAAAGAGTATTTATTATAAGAGAGTAATTTTTAAAATTTCAATGTATTGCCAACCAACGATAAATCGCCCCCCCCCCCCCCCCCCAAAAAAAAATGAAATTTTCATTATTTTTTCAGGGGTGCTATATAGAGGTTCCGCAGAAAATGTTTTTATAGAAATATATATCTCATGACAAGAATATTCTGTAATTTTTTTCAAAATTTTCTGAGTATGCGTTTATGGAGACTTTCTTTATTAGACAAGTGGTGAAATGTTCTCTTTTACATTTAAAAGAAATCATGATCTTACAATACAAAGTGACTCAAACAGAACGCCCGAACTTTAAATTTCAATAATTCTTTTGGTATAATATACCAGTTGTCCCATAAGTTTGCTGATATTTCAAAAATTATAAAAATAGAAGGGATCGTCAGTTATAACTGAAAGCGATATGCGGGAAACATAATAAATCTAGTCGAATTATTCCAATCCCAAAACTTTCTTTTTTCTCATACATGTTAATACTTCAAAATTCGCTGTCACATCGTCAATAAAATCAATATTTTTCGTTATTGTGTTGTACGTCAGCTGTTTTCGAACCGTCAGGTTAACTGGTTACGAAGCAACCTTTGTTGTACAAAAAGCCGCTGTAGAACACGACTATGCAAAGTCCTTCTGGCCTGTACCGATGGGAGAAGATAGCCTCCTTATTCCTTGGTTTTAAGATCTTAGCTAATTTTACTGGTCACTTACACAAACACTAAGGTAAAATGCGTGGAACAGAATCACACATTTTTATATTTTTGAGAGGAAAAAAAAACATTTTGCAAAACTTTTTCTTAGAACAAACTTTTCTATTTACCACTTTTAACTTAGTTGAAAAGTGTTTGTCCTGTGTCCGTCTGTATGGCTGTATACCTTTTCCGACTTTAACTTTCGAATCTTGCTTGAATCACAATGAAATCTATACAAGTATTAAAGGTCATATCAGCATCCTCCCTACTGAAAATTTTGTGCGTATCATTTATAATTATTTTACAGGGATACGCAGAAGAATTTGAATAAATTATAGCATATGACTGATAGTAGTAGTTTTATGAGCATTTTAATGATGATTCTTTTTATTTTCAAAAAGATCAAAACATGATGTATGCTACATTGGTGTACTACTGCATGTTCTCTTATTGAATTGCTCTGCATAATATTTTTGATTCTTCAGGAAGACACAAAAGAATTCGTTTTGGGAGCTACGTATTTGAAGCACGTTTTAATGATGTTAAACTATTTCAAACTGAATAGAACTAATAAACGATATGTGTTAATATATTCGGTACGACATGTTATCTATTGCAGAAAAGTGCGTTTAGATTTAACCTTTGTATAGTACATATATATTTCTTAATTTTACAACTACACACAAAAATTACATTATGGATATATTATTGTTTATTACCTAGAGTTTATTTTAATAACATTGTACAGTTTTAGTTCCATATTTATGCATTTATATGCGACATTATATATGTCTTTGCATGAAATTATTGTTTTTTAATTCATAAATAAATAGATAAATAAATAAATAAATAAATGTTCAAGAAATGCATAAAAGTTAAAATAAAGCAGACGCATGCATCAGACATTGCGTTCAGATTGAAGCATGTTCCCTATTAAAATGTTGTATACTGCATATAATTTATTCCATATGTAGGGCTTCATAGAAATGACAGATTGTGTTTGTGACATTTTTTGTTGAAGTTCGTTTTCAAATACATTATGTGTTTTTCAACTGCACTAAATTGAATTCATTACCTGATGAATGTAACAGCTATAGTCTTTAAACAGAGCCGTAGCCGTTCAAACTAATTGAGATACATTACCATTATTGACTGAAATATTTTTTATTTAATAATAGAAATATACATTTCATTTAATTAATCCGTTTTAGTTTTTAAATCTGAGCGAACTTTCATATTAACAATAAATTAAAAAATAAAATAGCTTCTCTGAATGCGTATTATAATTGCTGAAAAAGTAGTTTTACGGGCATGAATAACGAGTATATTGTAAAGATTTTGAAAAGAATTTTAGACGCGGGATTTTTTCTTTCTTATTTGAATGAATTGTGGGAAAATTATTCATAAGGTTTAATAATATGAAAATAATTTAAATTACATTCAAGAGACCTGTATGAATACTTAAACAAATTACAATATGTTGTAAAAAGTTACATCTAAGTTAAATATTCAAAGAAAAAATGTATTTATATATGCCTTGCACATGATGTACATGATTAAAATCCTGAGAAAGGAAACCTTTTAAAACTTATTATGATTTATTTTTATGCATTAATAATTCTTAAAAAATGTATTGAGAACGATTTTACTAAATTCAAATTCAACTGTTTCTTTTAAGATCGCGTTTATTTAAAATTCAACACTGTGCAGTTTCATTTTCACTTAGTGTTCCCAGGGCCAAATTAGTGCCTGACTACGCAGGGCACTGGCCCAGCACCCCCTAAGTTTGGGGGTGCTGGGCATTTTATTCTGTAGACAAAGTTTGAAAAAATTACAATCTAGCTTCATAATTTACACAGTTTTATATTGTACTACAGCAAAATATTAAAGTGTTATGTATACATCTTGAGTTATAATCGATTCCTAAACGAAAACTGCCTTTCTCCGTTTCTTTTATATCGAAATGTGGTTCAAAATGTCAAATTTGAGAATATTTTCTAAAATATCTGTTTTATAGAAATACGCTGTTCCATATTTCTTTGCATCACAATAAGAATGCTTGCAAAGTTCATGCATTTGTGAATAAAAATTGACTTCGTGAATATGACATAAATTAACAAGATTAAATTGTAGTAACAGCCCAATAAAAATTTTCAAGCTACGCCCCTGTTCGTCATCAAATCTTCAACATCAATCAAGATAGTCTGTATGCTTTATATTAGTTAAAGATGTTCGGACTTCCCTACAAAGTTTCATTCTTTGCGTTGGCGACACACTCAGCATTTGGTATTGCATAATGGTTGTAAAATTTAACTATAACGCAAATAAACTTGGTTTACTGCATTTGATTATTTGATTGCATTTGCATTCATTCTTGCAGCACCCTCTATTGGTAAATATTTAAACTAAAATTTTAATCGCGCTGAAAAAAAATTCCGCTTCCTTTATTAGAAAGAGTTTACTGCATTCAATTATAATAATTCATTCTATGTTTGTGAATTTTAAAAATGTTGGCATTTATGATTATGGGACACCTGGTACATAAAGATAAATTAATGACATGTTTACACATAAATTTTCGATATAGTTATTTTATAAATTTCCATCTGTAGATGGCACTGCGTCGCCTCAACCTTGAAGAATACTCAAAATAACGCGTATTTCTGGATCAAATGTCATTCAAGTTTTACTCATCATTCAGTTCAGTGGCGCCAATTTTTGAAAAATATTGGGTGGGTTCAAAAATGCTTTGGCAAAATGACACGGGTAGTTTTTTTTTTCTTTAAGAGGAGGGGAGAGATAATAACTCTAAGTCAAGTACGAAGCTATAAATTTTTTAATGTATAAAAAATTAATTTTATTAAATTATACTGGCATGAGCTCTTCCTTATAAACACCTAATAGTATTTATCACAATAATCATAGAATGGATATGATTGCAAATTAAAAGCGTAAAAAGCTGAACATCGAGAAAATAAATTCAGTTATCTAAGTGATTTATGGTTGTGAGTCAGGGCATTAATACAAGGGACCATTGACTAATACTCGCAGTTAAAATATACAGGAAGAATAATTTTAAATGAAATCGAACTATACGTCTGTTGAATTACTTTTACTCCTCCTGTCTGTCTTACTGTTTTTCAAACAAAACAATTTTGAAAACTTCAACAGAATGAAATTTCGTTTCAGAGGTAAATAAATAACAGAACAATGGGAATTGGGTAAGCTGGGATAGCAAGTTATTTGGTGGGCTCGGGCCCATATAAGTTGGCGCCACTGATTCTGTTTACTGATTTAAACGAGAAAAAAAAAAAAGATTTGCACCTTAATTTTGAGATTAATTTAAACATTTTTACTAATTTAGACTATGCGGCTGTTTATTATAATTCGAACTGTTTTTATAATGTTTATGAATTATCTTATTGTGATATCATCTTACATTTTTGGAGAAATCGGTGTGTGGACCTTCCAAGTTTCCACCAAAAGAGCCAAATGTTTAGTGGCGTGCCAAATGAGAAAGCCTACCAAAGAAGTGACACGTAAATCAAACCTATAATGGCTATTCAGTGAAGGGAGCCCACACAAAGAAGTGACAGGTTGATATGACGACTGCAAAAGTATGCAGTGGAGGACAATCGTCCTTCCCCCACAGACTAGGGGACGAAATCTTGGCGCTGAACCAAAAACCAACCAGGAATCGAATCGAGCTTGACTAAGGGCCAATCAACGGACCCTCAAAAGCAGTACGACTGGGCAAGGACGTTTTTAACACTTTCCAACCTAGTTGAAAAGTGTTTATGACTTCGGTTTGTCTGGCCGTATGGCCGTCTGCCGTCTGGCCGTGCTCTAACTCCCGTAAATATGCTCGGATTGCTCTGCAATTTTTATATGTTATAGTCGTTATCTATAGCATGTTCCCTATTTCAACGGAAGTGTGTAGCACTTATAGTTTTTTTACAGGGATACTCAAAAGAATTCCGTTACATTGCGGTCTATGGGGAAAAATCATTGACGGTTTATTTAAATAATGTTTCACTATTTTAAACGCATTGAAATTTATATATATCACTAAGGTGCATTAGAAGAAGCTTAATATGGAATAGGGTGTGCATAGCACTTATAGTTACTTTATAGGGACAGTCAAAAGAATTCTGTTACATTACGTCTATGGAGAAAAATCGTCTGCGGTTTATTTAAATAATGTTTCCCTATTTTAAACGCATTGAAATTTATATATATATCACTAAGGTGCATTAAAAGAAGCTTAATATGGAATAGTGTGTGTACAGCAGTCATCGTTCATTTACAGGGACACACAAAAGAATTCTCTACTGTAAGTTAACAATAATTCCTGGAAGTGCGTTTTAAGTTACTGATCGCGATTTTAATTTTAACTCGCGTTTTGTCTATTATGTGGTGTGTATAAATTCTGTATATCCTATACAGGGCAGCACAAAAGTTCGCGAACTCATTTCCGTATTATTTAACTCCAGACGGAGAATTTTAAACTGTGCTACGCGTTTCCTAACTGAACTAAAATTTAACATCCTATGTAGTATATATATAAATCTATAGATCCTATACAGGGCTGAATAAAAGTATTCGGATTACTTAGATGTTATCTTTTAGCTTATTAAACGGTATGATTTGTAAAATTATTTTGGAAGCGTTGGAAAATGTTACATAATCTATGCTTGACGCATGATTTTTCGTTCTTGTTTGTCTTCCCAAAAGTGAGCTGAAAAGTTAGAGAAAAAACTCAGAGAATTTAATCATTGATTTTGATTTAGATTAGGAGGCTGACTCTGGGAAAATAGCCTTTTGGAGCGGTCTTGTTGACCAGTTCTGTGATTCGACAGTCTGACCCGATCCTCGGGAGTACTCTACACTAATTTATCGAAGATAGCTAGACTATTTCATCGAATGTAATTGTTCGGTTAACCACCTTAAGAATATTTGCTGTAGTACTTACCCGATGGAATTTTCTCATTTACGATTGAATAAAATCTTGTTTTGTAACTCAGATATCTGAGGACACCTTAAATAATCAAGACCAAAACCTTCACTTATATTCAATAGATTGTTTATTATTCTTTTCTAAGTTAGCTGTCATTTATCGATTAATCGCAACTACTTGATTTACTCCGAAATTATCCCATTATAAATACAGTGATACCTCGGTTTTCGTCGATAATCCGTCCTTTAACAATCGGCGAAATCCGAAACCGACAAAAACCGAATCAATTAGATCCATATGAATCTATGTAAATCCAATTAAACCGTTCTAAACACTCCAGAATACATATCAAAAACACATTTTATAGAGAATAAGTATAGCGTTTAATACTAAAAACAATAAGATCTTAATATGGTGTTCTTAGCGTATGGTATCAAGGCACTGTATCTGCTGTCACTTTCCTTTTTGGTCTTTTGGCAGTAGGACTAGCTTCAGAGTCAAAAGACCAATGTCGCTCAAAAAAAGCTGTCCAAAGTGGTCTGTTTCTGCCGCCTCATCAAGATTTGTCTAAAATGGGGCAAGACATTATTATTAAACAAGTTGCTTATAAGAAACTTTCTTCAGCTCCATGATGGAGCACTTGCAATCAATAAAAAAATCCCTGACGGCTCGGCCTACAGGCACAGGTAGATTTCGAAGACGCAGACAGTGGGCGTCTGTTTGTCGGGAATTGCGGAAGAAATGACCTTTTTGCGATGATGCTGCAGTTGGAATCGCCTACTTCGAAACCAAACTTGTTTGCAGGCGGAACCAACAAGGATTTTTTTTTTTTTTTGGCTATAAAAGTTGGTCCTATAAAAAACATGTCTCCAAAGAAGTTTTAGATAATATTAAGAGGATTTATAATAAATTTAAGCGGATTTGAAATCTTGGGAATTGACGAAGTTATGAATTTTTTTCTTCTAAAACCCCCCTCCCCCCTCTTAAGGCAATTTTTAATTATATCAAAAATCTGTCATACATAAATTTTCGGCCCTTCTCTTACAAGTAATAATAACTTCAAACGGATTCGATACGTATCATAATTAAGAAATTATGGGGTTTTTTCTATTTTCACAAAAAGTCCCCCCCATTCCCCCCCCCCCCTGGTTCGATTTTGCACATTAACGAACTTGACCGAGATTTTATGCCCCTTGATTTTATGTATCAGTTTTGAAAAGAAGCGGGAGTTGGAACCGCCTACTTCGCAAAAATAACTTGTTTGCAGGCGGAGCCGGCAGGGTTTTTTTTTTTGTTTTTAATTTTTTTTGCTATAACGGTTGGTCCTATAAAAAACTTGTCAATATAAAAGTTTTAGAAATATTAAGAGGATTTATAATAAATTTAAGCGGATTTGAAATCTTGGGAATTGACGAAGTTCTGAATTTTTTTTCTTCTAAAACCCCCCTTCCCTCCCCCCTTAAGGCAATTTTTAATTATATCAAAAATCTGTCATATATAAGTTTTTAGCCCTGTTCCTAGAAGTAATAATAACTTTAAACGGATTCGATACGTATCATAATTAAGAAATTATGGGTTTTTTTCTGTTTTCACAAAAAGCCCCCCCATCCCCCCCCTTGGTTCGATTTTGCCCATTAACAAACTTGACCGAGATTTTATGCCCCTTAATTTTATGTATCAGTATCGAAAAGATGCGGGAGTTGGAACCGCCTACTTCGAAAAATAACTTGTTTGCAGGCGGAGCCGGCAGGGATTTTTTTGTTTTTAATTTTTTTGCTATAACGGTTGGTCCTATAAAAAACTTGTCAATATAAAAGTTTTAGATAATACTAAGAGGATTAATAATAAATTTACGCGGATTTGATATCTTGTGAATTGACGAAGCTATGATTTTTTTTCTTCTAAACCCCCTCTTTTTTCCCCCCCTTGGGGCCATTTTTAATTATATCAAAAATCTGTCATACATAAATTTTCGGCCCTTTTCCTAGAAGTAATAATAATTTTAAACGGATTCGATACGTATAAAAATAAAGAAATTATGAGGGTTTTTCTGTTTTCACAAAAAGCCCCCCCATTTCTCCCCCCTTGGTTCGATTTTGCCCATTAACGAACTTGACCGAGATTTTATGACTCTTGATTTTATGTATCAGTTTGGAAGAGATTTATGCAGAATTTTTCCAGTTATCGTGGTCAGAAAAAAGTGACATAGATAGATAGATAGATAGATAGATAGATAGATAGATAGATAAAGTTTTGAACTGGGGGTGGTTTTGGGTTCTGGGAGTCATGATTGGCGTAGATCTGCAAAAATTTTTCAAAATTTCCAACTTAGGTGAGAATGTAATAGGTAGTATTTCTTACGAAATCTACCTAAAAAAGCACAAAAATACACAGGAAATAAACGAAATCCGAGGCAATCGACAAAAACCAAAACAAATTTTTCGCGGAAAAAAATTGACGAAAACTGAAACCGACGATAACCGATCTTGATATTTATTATAACGAATGAATTATTGAATTTTAAAGTTCGTTTCTCCCGTTTGGGGCACTCTGTATCGTTATATAAGTTATTAAGGTTATTAATTTTTACAAGTGTCATATCTGATAATATTTATTAATCAGACAAATTTTTAATCACATTTAAAAGCAGTTATTAATGTTTACTTCGTCAACATTTGTGGTTATAAATCTTTCTATATTTTTTAAATTTCATTAGGCATAAATTTGATAAAGTTTCTTCAACTGAGTTGGCCTCCTATATCAATGCCTTACTAGTGATTTGTCATGATCCTCGTAACTTCTATGGATATGATCTCATATCTGCTTTGAAAGAAGATTTAAAAACCGATTCTACTTATATACCGCCTTTTCTGTATTTGACTCTATGCAATGCTAAAGAACCCATGACTGAAGATGATATTGATCACCTACAAGAAATTCTAGAGATTAGTTCACCGAATCATGGATTTGTTTTGGGTAAGTATTAAACATTCATCTCTGTTTTTCGCGAGAAACAGAAGAGTATAGATTAACTCTTATAGAAAAAAAATATATTTTTTTGTTTTAATTTATTGCTTAGGGTGAAACCCCCAGTTATTGACACCTAACCAGTAACTGACACTTCAGCAAAAATCTAACTCAAATAACCATTTTCTTGTAAAATTCTGCAAAGTAATGTCATCTAGTGGTAACTGATTTGTCTTAACTATTTTAATTTATTTTTCAGCTATTAGTTTTTCAAAATAGGGATGGTGTAAGTTACTGGAGATTTTGACCATATTTATGAAAAAAAATAATATTTAGTAATAAAAAGTATGATTTTTCCAAATTTTCTCAACAATAATTTTTTAATGTATCTTTAGTATACTTTCAAAAACAAAGATAAGTATAAAATAGATTTAAAACTTTGTAATAGTGATTTGAGCAAGAAAAAATCCTTAAAGTATCAGTTACTGATGGGGGTTTCACCCTAAATATTTATTGCAAGTATATTATTTTTATGGAAAAAAGGAGAATGCCGACGAAAATTCTTCAAAACATCAATTTTTTTAAAACCTAAATAAATTTAATGTTTTTATTTCAGGGTACTAAAATATATTTCCTTCCGAAATACTACAGTGTCGATTCTTATGTAATTTTTTTACCGTTGGATCGAATGGAATCATTCGCAGGTCAATACGAGCCATATCTATTGAATTAAACAATTTTTCTACGCACATTTGACAACTGTGGGGAACTACGACTAGGTTGAAAGGGATGAAAAGTTGGAATTCGGGCTATAAGCATAAATTGGCCGAAAAACCTCAATTTCGCCTCAAAACTTGTATAATCCAAAATATTAGTCTCATTATATCACAAAAATTGGCTAAAGCCGATTTAAAAAAAAGTACTTAATTAAAATGACAGAATATGTTGAATAAAGCAAATAAATAAATGAGAAATTAATAAAAAGGTTTAAAAAGGCAAAACATTATATGGTTTAGGACTGTTTGAGATGATTCTTACGTATTTTCGTGTGAGGATTCGAATAAAACCAGTCCCAAATTGATACGTCTAATCATTCTCGAGATAATTATGCGGCTTTAATGAAGTGGGGTACTGACAAAAGGAATTACGAAGGCCACAATTGCAGCTGAAATAAATATAGCTGTTTCTTGAATGTATGTAGATAATAAAAATTGACAAGCCATGTTGGAGGATAATGGAGCTTTTTTTAAAGCTTCGACAGTCAATTTTACTCACCATATCAAAATGTGAATATTGTATACCTTAATTCTCCATATAGTAATGCAATATTTGAACGGTTTAATTGTGGTTTCTTGTCCTCTATATAGGAGGTAAATATTCTCAAAGTTTCAAAATTTTATCATTGAAAATAAAAGTACACGAAGGGGAACAAAATTCGGCTAAAATTGACCAATTTCCAAGTCTAAAAAACCCCACTTTTGAACACGGGCGCAAAAAAAGAAAATTCGGGAAAATTTAAGCAGGGATTTATTCTTCAACTATCAAAGAATAGAAAACCACTAGGAACGTCGCTTAAATAAAAGATTCGCTTTAGGGTATTTTTGTAGCCTCGGTCCCATTGTGCGTCACCTTGCTCAATGCTCAATTTAAAAAAGTTTATGCTTGCACCATATGCTGAAGCGTCAATGTCTCTTACAAAACTTTTAAATGCTTTTTTTCTCAAAATACTATTTTTTTATTTCTCAAAATACTATTTTTTTAACTAGTGGACTGAATTTGGAATTTAATCACATAATTTCAGGGATAAAATAAGACAAAGCCCTACTATTTGGAAATAGTGGTGCGCCAAAATAAAAAAAAAATGTATACGTCTCAAAGGAACTAAATCACGAAACTAAATTAAAAAAAAGTATATGTATTAAAAAATAAAACAAAATAAAAAATAAAGTCATAGAATCATTTAGTCGAAGTAAGCGGATTCGTTAGAAACGCCACACAGTGGAGTATTTGAGGTAAATTAAAATCCTGGCCAAAATTACTTTTCATGTATTTTAAAGTTAAAACCATTGCTGTTGATTTACTATTAGTAAATACTCTTAATTAATCTTATACATACATAAATGTATGTATTTATTTAAAAAATAAATATATAATAAAAAGTTTACTTAATTGTTTACTGTTTATAAGAAGAAAGTAATTGTTGATAGGTTTGTTTTGTTTATAAGTAATGTTTAATGAAATGTGGTTAATTTTACTATACATAAAAGTTTAATTATTTACATAAACCAATGTATGTAATATATATAACTCTTGCATTTAATATTTAGCAAAGTTGAGTCTCTATAGAATAGAGATGCTGGTTTTTGAGTGTTTTTAATAGATTTGCAGTCCTCCCAAAAAACATTGATATCTAAAAATAGCAATATGCGGAACATTTTTTTTAATTGCCTTCAAAACTATAACCAATACGAATATAATTCAAAAATGGTCCGACAAACCACAACACAGCTTTAAAAACCTTTGGTTATATTAGATAATATATTTCAATAAATCTATTTCAATAATTTAGATCTAAAAAGGCTTAAAAATAACCCATTTTCAATTTTAATTATTTTTATTAATATGAAAAGTAAAATTATTTAATATATACATTTAAACACAATAACAAAGTTGAAACAACAAAAAAGCACGTCTTTTCACAAAGAAACTTTCACTTCAACTGAGGCTAGGATCCGCCGGATATGACTCATACTTCTGAAATAGACATAGACCGACACACCAGTTAGTCAGCTATATTAAAAAATACGCTTTTTACAATTGTTGATCAAATTTTAATTTCTGTCTTTTTGGCCAGGATTTTGTATCGAATACTCCACTGTGCGCTAGTGTAGTAATAAAATAGGCAGACGTTTTGATGAATACATTTTTATTTTTTTTATTTTGGATTAACATTTCTTGTAATATATTGTAATATTCCATTTGTTTTGAAAATGTTCTTATAGAAAAAGTACTGTTAATTTTTTTATGAATAGAACTTCAAGCTCTAGCCATAATGGCCCTATCCTGCATCAGTAATAATGGAAATCTAATCCAACAACTTGAATCGAATGTAACAGAGGCTTTAAGTAATCTGAAAAAACAGCAGATGGAAGATGGGAGCTTCGGCAATGAGTACACAACTGCATTGGTGCTTCAGGTATTTTCTGTATTTTTAAAAAAATAATATCCTAGTAGCAAGCCATTATTGGTTACATCTTGGTCCAATATTGGGGTGCTGACATTTTGCCAGTATTGACAAGAGATATTTTACCAATTTAAAACCAATATTGGCGTATCATTGTAAATATTTCCGATGTAAAGCCAATATTTGTACAATATTGACTCTTCCTGAAATGTTAGAAATATAGTTATGTACACAGGTAACATATTTTCAATGACAAGTTTCCAATGACTGTGTTTCCAATGACAATTCAATGCTTTAATATTTTAATAACTTAAATATGTAGCAATGAATTAATGTTAAGGCAGTTTTTCGTTACCCAAGTGCAGGTGATAAATCACCAAATATTCTTTACGGTTACAATATAGCTGTATACGAGTTACAACAAAAATGGGGTTAATCATGTGCAAAACCACGCTCTCTAAAATATGCCAACTGGCTTTGAAACTGCATTTAACTATTATTTTAAATAATAAAATATAGAAAATAAATTATAAATAATAAATAAAAAGTGTAATATTGTTTAAATACTCTTTTATCAATTTTAGTTTAATATAATTAAATTTTGATTATTACGTTGAGAAAACAATTCAAAAATCCTGAATAGATACTTTAAATACCGTTTTGGTACTTTTCCGTTATATCAACACCATGCCAAAATGTATACTGCTAATGCGCCATTTATTTCAACCCTGATTGTGCAAAGGATTGTTACTGCAAATAATGCCAAACATTGTGATTTGTTATTTATTAAACATGAATCATTTTATCAGTACAAAAACCCTTAACGGGTTAAAAGTGTTGACGCAGCACTTTCTTTTGGCTCTATGAATTTTAAATATGGGTCTTAAAAGCAATGATATCAAATTTAAGTGACGCTATGTTAATAATTTTTTTTTAAATCATAATTTTCTTTTTAGTTTTATTTATGTTCACAGGTGCAATTATTATCTTAATATGAAAAAAAATATAAAATTTATTCGCTGATGCTTTTTCATTCACATCTCTCATGAATTCAAAATATGGGTTTTAAAAGAAATGATATCAAAATTTGAGTGACACCTTGACGTTAATTTAATAGGACTCTTTTAAAATTCAATTTAAATTATTTTTGGTTTGTCTTCTAAAGTATATTTACACATACAAACAATACTTTTAATTTTTCAATACACTTTTAAATATATTACTTTCACTGAGCCTATATTATGTATTGAAATGTATTTATTTCAATAAATTGATTTATCTTCTGTGCCACGCTATCCAAAATCATAAGTAAAATTTATGTAAATGATTATTTTGCGTCATAGTATCCAAACAAAGGGAAATGTATGCAAGTGGATAATATGACGCAAAATAATCATTTACATAAATTTTACTTATGATTTTGGATAGCGTGGCACAGAAGATAAATCAATTTATTGAAATAAATACATTTCAATACATAATATAGGCTCAGTGAAAGTAATATATTTAAAAGTGTATTGAAAAATTAAAAGTATTGTTTGTATGTGTAAATATACTTTAGAAGACAAACCAAAAATAATTTAAATTGAATTTTAAAAGAGTCCTATTAAATTAACGTCAAGGTGTCACTCAAATTTTGATATCATTTCTTTTAAAACCCATATTTTGAATTCATGAGAGATGTGAATGAAAAAGCATCAGCGAATAAATTTTATATTTTTTTTCATATTAAGATAATAATTGCACCTGTGGACATAAATAAAACTAAAAAGAAAATTATGATTTAAAAAAAAATTATTAACATAGCGTCACTTAAATTTGATATCATTGCTTTTAAGACCCATATTTAAAATTCATAGAGCCAAAAGAAAGTGCTGCGTCAACACTTTTAACCCGTTAAGGGTTTTTGTACTGATATCATTACTTTTTTAAGGTTATTGATGAAAATGTCAATTAGTCGAAATTAAGTATAGGGTATAAATTAATCATTAGTATAAAATTTCAAAGAAATGCTAAAAAAGACCCCTTGGACCCCAATAAAATATGAGGGTGGTGGCCCAGGGAGAGGAATCCAACACTCAACTTTTAAATTATACAGCGAGAGAGTAACACAATTAGAAGGATGAAAATGCATGGCAAAACCCGTTTGTTCCATCTTCCTCCGCCAAAGGGCGCAATCTTTTCTATACAAACATAGCTGAAAATTTTCAGGCTGTCGATTCCGAGTCAAATGAGCCATACATCGTCGTGATCGGTCCCATAGAACCCGATAGGGAAGTGCCCCTGGTGGTGAAACTTGGAACTAAAATCAATATATCCTGTCAATGTCGAGCCGAATGAATCAAACTGCATTGTGATGGGACCCATAGGACTTGAGAAAGCTGCAAAATCCGTTAGTTCCATCTTCCACCACCAGGGGGCGGACTCTGTTTCATGCAAACATAGTTGAAATCTTTGAGGCTGTCGATTTCGAGTCGAATGAGCCATACCTCATCGTGATGGGGCGCATAGGACCCGAGATAAGAAAGCGCCCCCTGGTGGTGAGACTTGTAACTAAAATCTATATATCCTGTCGATGTCGAGTCAAATGAATCAAACTGTATTGTGATGGGACCCATAGAACTCGAGTTAGCAGCAAAATCCGTTAGTTCCATCTTCCACCACCAGGGGGCGCTCTCTGTTCTATACAAACATAGCTGAAATCTTTCAGGCTGTCGATTTCAAGTCGAATGAGCCATACCTCGTCGTGATCAGGCCCATAGAACACAAGATAGGAAAGCGCCCCCTGGTGGTGAAACTTGTAACTAAAATCTATATATCCTGTCGATGTCCAGTTGAATAAATCAAACTGCATTGTGATGGGACCCATAGACCTCGAGTTAGCTGCAAAATCCGTTAGTTCCATCTTCCACCACCAGGGGGCGCACTCTGTTCTATACAAACATAGCTGAAATCTTTCAGGCTGTCGATTTCGAGTCGAATGAGCCATACCTCATCGTAATCGGGCCCATAGAACACGAGATAGGATAGTGTCCCCTAGTGGTGAAACTTGGAACTAAAATCGATATATCCTGTCGATGTCGAGTCAAATGAATCAAACTGCATTGTGATGGGACCCATAGAACTCAAGTTAGCTGCAAAATCTGTTAGTTCCATGTTCCACCACCAGGGGGCGCACTCTGTTCTATACAAACAGCTGAAATTGTTGAGGCTGTCGATTTGTGTTGTGTGAGCCATACCTTGTCATGATCGGGGCCATAGAACCTGAGATAGGAATGCACCCCCTGGTGGTCAAACTTGAAACTAAAATTGATATATCCTGTCAATGTCAAATTGAATGAATCAAACTGCATTGTGATGGGACCCATAGAACTCGAGTTAGCTGCAAAATCCATTAGTTCCATCTTCCACCACCAGGGGGCGGACTCTGTTCCATGCAAACATAGTTGAAATCTTTGAGGCTGTCGATTTCGAGTCGAATGAGCCATACCTCGTCGTGATGGGGCGCATAGGACCCGAGATAAGAAAGCGCCCCCTGGTGGTGAGACTTGTAACTAAAATCTATATATCCTGTCGATGTCGAGTCGAATGAATCAAACTGCATTGTGATGGGACCCATAGAACTCGAGTTAGCAGCAAAATCCGTTAGTTCCATCTTCCACCACCAGGGGGCGCTCTCTGTTCTATACAAACATAGCTGAAATCTTTCAGGCTGTCGATTTCAAGTCGAATGAGCCATACCTCGTCGTGATCAGGCCCATAGAACACAAGATAGGAAAGCGCCCCCTGGTGGTGAAACTTGTAACTAAAATCTATATGTCCTGTCGATGTCCAGTTGAATAAATCAAACTGCATTGTGATGGGACCCATAGAACTCGAGTTAGCTGCAAAATCCGTTAGTTCCATCTTCCACCACCAGGAGGCGCACTCTGTTCTATACAAACATAGCTGAAATCTTTCAGGCTGTCGATTTCGAGTCGAATGAGCCATACCTCATCGTAATCGGGCCCATAGAACACGAGATAGGATAGTGTCCCCTAGTGGTGAAACTTGGAACTAAAATCGATATATCCTGTCGATGTCGAGTCAAATGAATCAAACTGCATTGTGATGGGACCCATAGAACTCAAGTTAGCTGCAAAATCTGTTAGTTCGATGTTCCACCACCAGGGAGCGCACTCTGTTCTATACAAACAGCTGAAATTGTTGAGGCTGTCGATTTCGAGTTGAGTGAGCCATACCTTGTCATGATCGGGGCCATAGAACCTGAGATAGGAATGCACCCCCTGGTGGTCAAACTTGAAACTAAAATTGATATATCCTGTCAATGTCAAATTGAATGAATCAAACTGCATTGTGATGGGACCCATAGAACTCGAGTTAGCTGCAAAATCCGTTAGTTCCATCTTCCACCACCAGGGGGCGCACTCTGTTCTATACAAACATAGCTGAAATCTTTCAGGCTGTTGATTTCGAGTCGAATGAGCCGTACCTCATCATAATCGGGCCCATAGAACACGACATAGGATAGTGTCCCCTAGTGGTGAAACTTGAAACTAAAATCGATATATCCTGTCGATGTCGAGTCAAATGAATCAAACTGCATTGTGATGGGACCCATAGAACTCAAGTTAGCTGCAAAATCTGTTAGTTCCATGTTCCACCACCAGGGGGCGCACTCTGTTCTGTACAAACAGCTGAAATTATTGAGGCTGTCGATTTCGAGTTGAGTGAGCCATACCTTGTCATGATCGGGGCCATAGAACCTGAGATAGGAATGCACCCCCTGGTGGTCAAACTTGAAACTAAAATTGATATATCCTGTCAATGTCAAATTGAATGAATCAAACCATGTTGTGATGGGACCCATAGAACTCGAGTTAGTTCCAAAATCCATTAATTTCCCCTTCCACTGCCAGGGGCGCACTCTGTTCTATATGAACATAACTGCCCCTGGTGGTAAAACTAAAATCAGTAAGTTCTATCGAGGTCGAGTCGAATGAGCTAAACGGCATCACGATTAGGAATGCACAACCTGTGGCCCGTGATGGGTAACTGGTGGCCCGCAGAGACCATACATGCCAACCTATCCAAAAACTTCGAATTTCCTTAATAATTCGTGAGAAAAATGCACAAATTTTGTCCATAGATCGTAGGAAAATATGAATTTCATCGATCAGGTGCATAAAATTATGAATTGCATCGACTGGATGCAAATTTTGTCGAATGGGCATAGAAAAATCACAAATTTCGCCATTTTGTCGCTAGAAAAAAAAACGCAAATTTCAATAATCGGTCAACAGAAACCAGAGATGCCAAAATCGGTAATTCTGGATTTGTAAATTTCGTCAATTTTGTAAATCAGTTGAAAAAACCTGCAAATTTTGTCGATAAGGCACTTAAAATCGCAAATTTCATGGATCGAGCAACGAATTTCATCGAATGGCATAGAAAGATCGCGAATTTCAACGAACAGTCGCGGAAAAAATTTGCAAATTGTCCATAGATTGTGGGAAAACATTATGAATTTTGTCTATCGGTTCTGCAAAATTATTAATTTTGTCGATAGGCATGGAAAATCGCAAATTTCGTATATCGGGCGTGGAAAAATCAAGAATTCCATCGAATGTTTGTGAAAAAATTGTAAATTTCAACAAACGGTAAAAAAAAAAAAAAAAAAATGAAAATTTTGCCATTGTCTAGAGAAGAAAAATTGTGAATTTCATTAAATGGCCGACAGAAAGCATATCAGTTGAAAATCACGAATTTTGTCAATCAGGCACAGTAAAAACATGAATTTTGTGGATCGGGAGAAGGAAAATCATAAATTTTGTTGAATGCATGCATAAAAATCATGAATTTTGTTTATCGGGCATATAAAAATCATTAATTTCGTCAAACGGATCCATAAAAATCAAGAAAGTCATCAATCGGGTGCATAAAAATCTTGAATTTCATCGATCAGGCGTGTAAAAATATAGGACAAAATTGCCATTCGCCAATCGGCGAGTAATACTGAAAATTTGGCGACTGAGTTTACTGCCACCACTGGTCAAACTTAATAGTCCCAATTGCGATGATTGAATGGAAAAAGATTTTTTCCCCGCTGTCGCTCGACAAATTTCGAAACCATTTGGCGAATTTCACGATTTTTTCTTCGAAATTATTTGACGGATTGTGACTTTTTTTCTTCTCGAAGCCATTCGACGATATTCGAAAAAATTTTCCCCTGAAACCAGTTGATGAATTTTGTGATTTTTCCACTATCAATGAATTTTGTGATTTTTCTGCTATCGATTGATGAATTTCGTGATTTATCGACTATCGATTAATGAATTTCACAACTTTTTCCATGAACGAACAAATTGTGCACTTTTTTTCCACTGCTATTCGACGAATTTTGCAATTCTGTTCCGCGATTGTTAGACAAATTTCACTATTTTTCTCCCGAGATCATTTGATGAATTTTGTGATTTTTTTCCCCCGAACGTATTTGACGAATTTCTCTAATTTTTTCACGACAGTTAGACATAATTAATTTTTTTCCTGCAATGCCTGATTTCTTTCCCGAGACCATTTGACGAATGTCGCGATTTCTTTCCCGAGACCATTTGACGAATGTCGCGATTTCTTTCCCAACACTATTTGACAAATTTTGCCGTTTATTCCACAATCGTTTGACAAATTTCTTAAATTTTTTATCAAGTATTTGTAAATTTGTTATTGGTCATTGCTGAAAAACAGGAGTAAAAAAATCCATGTACTGGCCAGTGGTCACTGAGAAAAAAGTTGAAACCTATACATAAAAGTTGAACCTATACATAAAAATCATGAATTTTTTAGAACGGGCACATAAAAATCCCAATTTTGTCAAGTAGCCGCATAAAAATCCCAAATCCATCTAGTGGGTGCATTCTTCCAAATTTGCAACCGAACAGTGCTGTATGTATGGATAATGCTAATTATCCCCCACCCCCCCCCGCTACCCAACATCTCCTCGAAACAAAATTCTCTCTGTGCTACTGATGGTGGTCCTCGACAACCCATTTTTTAAGTGGCCCTTCGCCTAAAAAGATTGGGCACCTCTACTATCAATTAACAATAAATTAACCTATCGCTTGTGTCATGTATTCATGAGCGGTGATTGCAATGCAAATTCTTGTTTACAAGAATAAGACTTATATTAGGTATTTTATTATTTATTTATTGTTTGTTTACTTATTTTGATTTGATTTTCTTGTCCTTTTAGAAATTGACTTTAGATTGTTACTTAAATGGTGAGATGATTGTCAATTACCTGTTTTATCGATAAAAATGATACAAGGTAAGAAAATTGCATCGTGTCGAGTGAATATTTAGGAAGTATTTTAAAACCCGCAGACTAAAGAAGATTTGTGTTTTACTTGTTAGCTATATTTTGCAACTCTCCAAATTACTGCAATGTAAATATAGTATGAAGTTAACTTTACTCTGTTGTATAGCTAATTTTATTGGAAAAAAACCCTGAAAATGCATTGTTGTAGTAATCAATTATTTTTGCAGTTGTGTAAATTCTGTCATAACAATTTTCAACTAAGGGAAATCTTACATTGGACATTTAATCACAGTATTTTAAATAAGAAAACTTAAAATATTTGCAAATTAAAGAAATGAAAAGAGATTTTGCTTAAAATTACATCTAAAGATTTTTTTTTTTTTACAAAAAATGCAAAATTCGCCAGTCATTCGGGAAATTATCACAAAATTCTACTAATAAAATGGGCCTGTAAACAAACCGTTTCAAAATGTGTCCTTTTTAAAAATTAAATTCCATCCCAGCAGCCCTGTTGTTATGTTAGTCGAGCACTAGCTGATCGACAAAATTTTTTAATCTCGCCAACCTTTTTTTTCTGACCAATCTTTAACATAAGCTAATAAAGTATAGCCAACATTTTAACATTGCTATATAGTATCTTAAAAAACTTACTTAAAAATAGCTGAAATATAATATTGATAAAATACGTAAACACAAACATATCAATACAAATAACAAAATCTCATGTAATCGGGTAGGGGAGACCGGTACACAGTGGACCAATTTTTCAGTTAATTTTTTTTTTCTCTTTAACAGCCAATCTGTATGTGACCAATCTGTATGAAAATATTTTTGAATATTCCTTAAACCTTCTTACATCCATCATAATTTTCTCACAACATAGTTTTCAATACATTAAAATATATATATATATATACACTGGTCCACCCACCAGGGTACAGTGGACCACTATTAGGTATTATCTAAAATATAATATAAATCTATTTTTCATTAATCTAATTCTTTTTTGTTGCCTCTTCATTCGCAAAATAACATAGTAATATAAATTTTGAAACAAAAACAAAAAAATTAATTATATTTTGAAAATAATAACAGATTAATACAGGAACAATTGCAATTTAGTTGAAGTTATTACTTAAGTACAAAAAAAATCAGCTCACAATAAAATTTGCAAATGAAATTCCAAAATACTTATCAGTAAGATTGAGCCTGGAATTTTCAAGAAATAATTTTGGGTCTGCGAGCAACATTATGAAATCATTGACATCAACAGCAGATTCATCTACAGTTTCGGGAGAAATAAACTGATTTCCATTCAATTTGCATCTCATGAATCTTACTTGAATAGAATCATCAACAATTAGACTACAGTTATATTTATCAAAGGCAGTAAATACAAAACAAAATATTTCTTACTATGTTAAAAAAATTGTTATTTTTATTTGTTTACTTTATTTTACAGTTAATTCTACTTTAAAACAATCTTTCTTTATAGAAAACAATTATTACATATTTTGAACATTCTGCATTAGAGGAGCAGAGTGGATTGTGGACCACTGTGCCCCAGGAGTGGGTGGTCCACTGTACCCCATGTTGAAGTTCAATAAATAATCATATTAATATTGTTTATAGCTTTCTTTTAAACATAATAACTTTAAAGTAAAATAAAAACAAGTATCTTAGCTTTTCAAAAAAGCTGTTTTATTTTATTTATCTACAACCTTTAATTACTAAAAAAATAAAAATATGATGATGAAAAATTTTACTTTTAGAAGCTCAAAACAACAAAGCAGGATAAAATAGTTCAATCTGAGCTAAACATACTTTCTGAAGGCTATAACCCTTTAAGACCCAGCTCGCACGATCGTGCGGGTTAGATATTCATTTACATTTTTGCTTCTGAAACAGTCGTATGTAATAAAAACCCGAATCGAACGATCGTTCTGGTTAGCAGAAAGAGTGAAGTATCATTTTTTATCAACAGATGGCGGTTGTAGTCCATGTTTTACTTTCAGCAGGCATGTCTAGCTTTGTTTACAAGTACAACGGATATAGCTCATCATTTTATCTGTCGTAAAAAGGTAATTATCAGTATATTTCTAATTGCTTAGATAAATATTTTTGCTTTAATGTCTAA
Organism: Maratus michaelseni; assembly: GCA_963931845.1. NCBI lineage: Eukaryota > Metazoa > Arthropoda > Arachnida > Araneae > Salticidae > Maratus > Maratus michaelseni. The sequence continues at coordinate 174,715,996 of OZ007593.1, forward strand.
CTAAGTGTAATATAATAGAAAACATTAATTATACTCTATTTATGTTGCTCTTACGACTCAAGATTTCCTCACCCGCACGATCGTGCAACTTGGGCGTTACGTTAGTCAGTGCTACTGTAAAGGTAAGTGTTTTTCAATGTTCATTTTGTTTTCTGTATCAACAATTTTGATGATAGCCAAAATAAAATGAAGTATGCTGTTATATAATTAATGCCATATTATTTTCTTGGGTGTTGTCATGGATGAATCCGTTTTCTTTTTTTTCCCAATTAATTTTTACTTTTTTTTTTTAATTAATAAAATTTTCTAATACTTTTTCTAATTTTTTATGGAATACTTTGTTAACTTTTAACAAAGCAAAATAAAATACTTTTTCAGATGTCTAAACGGAAAGGAATTCTCACTCAATAAGAAATATTTCAATTGATGAATAAATCACACTCTGAATTTAGTGATCTCTTGGATAATGACGACGTTGCATACAAAACATTTGAAGCAAATTTATTAGAAGGACAGTCAAGTTCAGATGAGCTCGATGAAGAAAAAAAATGACAATTTTGGATCATTCTTCCTCCTCAAAGTCCCTTGAACTCATCCCCCAAAGTTCTACTTCCAAGCCAGTTTCGGCAAATACAAAGAGAATGAAAAAAGAAGAAAAACAATACAAGTGGACTGTTAAAAAGTTCATTTCTGTATCTCATCCTGGACTTTTAGATATCACGCAATTGCAGGTATATTTTTCAATTCTTAAATTTTAATTAAAAAAGTTATAAACTTACAGAAAAAATAAAATCGATATCATAAAAAATAAGCTTTAAAAATATGGCAAACATTTTTTAATTAATTAAAATATGAATTTTTTGAAGTCGATAAATACATCTCCAATAATATGTTTTTTCCTTCTTTTTTAGGCTTTAGAGCCAGTAAGGACTCCATTACAGTATTTCAGCCAATACTTTCCAAATCATTTTTTGAAGACGCTGCTATCTTTACTAATCAATACTCTGTCATTAAAACTGGAAAATCCCTGAAAACTAATGGATTGGAATTAAAATCATTTTTGGCTTCCAATTTAATTCTGGGATGTGTAACATTTTCACGATTACGAATGTATTGGCAAACAGAAAATAAGTATCCACCAGTAGCTGATTAAAAAATAATACATCAATAATTACCTTATTTGTAACAATTTTATTTGTTTGAGTTTGTCTCTTCTATCCACTTAGAGCCAGAAAATGTATAAATCTTAAAATATTATAAGAAATAATTTCACAGGAAAAGCCCAACCCGCACGATCGTGCAGGTGTGGCTTCCATAGAAAAAGCCCAACCCGCACGATCGTGCGGGTACTCTCCACGCTCTAGGGGGGGAGGAAAAATTTTTTAATTATTTTTTTAAGTGTCATTAGGGTCAGTATAGAGTTAATAACCAGTAGAATGTAATATTTGATGATGAAAATGTTTCGGGTCTTAAAGGGATAAATAATCATTGCAGTGCTGTTGTCTATTAGGATAGAAGAGAAGCTTAAAAAAAAATTAAATAAATAAAATATTAGGGGGTGGTCCACTGTGTCCATAGGTTCACTGTGTACCAGTCTCCCCTATATTAATGATAGGCTTAGTCAATAAAAAAAAGTTAAAGTAAGCCATAACATAAATTAGAAACATTGTATTTCATAATGAAAACATCGTATCTAATTTTATATACATAAAAGTGAAAACTTACGTTATATAAATTCCCTATATAATATACCAAAGTTTCATCACAATTAAACGTATTTCAATCACACTGAAATAAAAAGTTTTAGTTATTAAATTTGTGTGAGGTGAATGATGGGAAAGTTTGATTTGGAGAGTTGGCAGAGCCGTCCTTAGCGAAAGCGAGGCCGGGTGCAAGAACTTTTGCGAGGCCCTTTTCTTCCAAATTAGTTAATCCATCCTCACCCACCCACATGTTCCCATAACATAATCATATTCGAAAAAAAAAACTCATGGCATACATTATTGGTAGAGCCCAATCATCAACATGTTGGGCTCTGGGCACAGAAAATATTTTAACCTTTATACGTAGATTATCATGTTTTTATAAATGTACACAAGAAAGTGTATAAATATTACAAATAGTACAAATATAAATGAAAAACGAAAAATCGTCGGGCACACATATTATTAGCATTAGCATTGAAACTTCTGCATAAAAAATTAATTTGACAGAATTAAATATGATCAAAAAGAAAATGTTATTCTACACTGTAAAAAATGACCAATGTTTCTTATTTTATGAAAATATACTATAACCACGAACGAAAATATAATATAATCTTCTGAGTTATCCGAAATTCCGAATAGCGTGTTCCATTGTCTTTTGAATCCCCAGAAACCAATACATTTCCAAAATTTAAAGAATTATTTATAAAAACAAATTATTTTTAGCTGCCCGTATTTTTCAGAAACGTTTCCGAAGGGTTTTTATAGGATATTAATTAGTGTCCTCAGCTTGGAATACCTGTTTTTCGAATGCTATCCATTCTCAAGTAAACATTTTCAATCTAAAAAAATTTTTAACAGACAAACATGCAAAATTAACAGCTTTAACAATAACATTAAAATTAAGATTATTTCTTTACTCTTTCATGTATAAATTAACTTATGTGGCTGAAAACGTGTACTTGAGAATTGATGACATTCGAAAAACAGGTATTCCAGGCTGAGGACACTCATTAATACACGATAAAAACCCTTCGGAAACGTTTCTGAAAAATACGGGCAGCTAAAAATAATTTAATTTTATAAATCATTCTTTAAATTTTGGAAATGTATTGGTTTCTGGGGTTCAAAAGACAATGTAACATGCTATTTGAAATTTTGGATAGCTCAGAAGATTATATTATATTTTCGTTCGTGGTTATAGTATATTTTCATAAAATAAGAAACATTGGTCATTTTTTACAGTGTATAGATAAGACAATGATAAGTACAAAATATAATCTAAAATTTTAAAATATTTATAATTACAAAGAAGTCAGAAATATTTTCTGTGCATTATCAAAAAGTTGACTTTAAATATAAAAAAGAAAAAAAAACTGAATGCCACTGCCAATTTTAATTGACATAAATTGTGCAATAATTCAGGATTTTTTAATTTTCTTATTACATCATTAACATGTTTTAGATTATTTTTTTTTTTTGGAAATTTTCGAGCCCCTGAAATCTGAGTGCCTTGGGATGGTGCCCCGAAAGTAATAGGGCACTGTTTATATGTGAACAGGAAAAGGGATATTCGTATAATAAAAAAGAAAAACTTCCTGAAACAATAACGTATGCAACATTACGATAAAGCAACTCTTACAGAAATGTGTTATTACTTTACAAATAATGAATAAAATAATGGTTGCCGATTATCTAAAATCATCAACAGCATCGGCTTCTTAACAGTTGATATTAAAACTTTAAAATAACAAATTAATCACAACTGTATAGAATTGGTTATAACTTATACCCAGTAGAATCAGCACCGTATCTGAAACTTAGTTTGAAACTCAGGAACTTATTTTGGAGGTCATAAAGTCCTTGTCCAGCCCAGCCCGAATCTGCAGAAAAATGTAAGCCCGAGTCCCGTCCGGGCTTTTTATCTGGGCCTAGATTTCATTTTATCCGAAACGAATCGGGCCTATACTTTGTTTTTCCAGAAAGAAAATTGGCCCGAACCCATGTCGGGTTGGTAGATTTTTTTTATGCAATAACGATATTGTACATTCCTTTAACGAATTCTTTAGAAACTTAATTTGGTTTAACAAATTACAGAGAAATATTTTTAAATATATACTTTTTTTTTCCTTTATAGTGCTTTAAATTATAATTTTATTTAACCATATTTTCTTTTTGTTCCAAACTATATTAATTTTTTTAACGAGTGTTTGCGTACAGTCGTGGAAAAAAACCGCACCACCATACATTTTATCACTAAATTATCGCAGAGAGATGCGACAGGTACCGCCAGATTGGGTCTGCTTTTCAAATATAAATGCAATTTTTGAAATAGGGATCGCGTCTACATATTAAATTTGTACACTCTTTCATTTTTCATGTGGTAACATACACTTTTGACACTTTATTTGATGCCCAGGGATCAAAGCAGCTCTGAAAAATGTATAGTTTATATCTTCATATCTTATATCTTCATAGAGTTTAGAACAGACAAATTTTTATTTATATCTACACCAAAAACATCCGATTCAAATGTTCTCTTTTAGTGAGATACAATGAATAGACCTAAACATATTCCGAACATTTCTTTTGATTCAAAAACATATTAAAATTATTTTAAATTTATATTTAAAAAAATATGAATTGTGATCTATATATTTTATTTTCATTGAAAACAACAACAACAACAACAAAAAAAAAAAAAAACAGTGTCACTAAAAACATGGCTATGTACTTTTACAGCTCATTCCTATCATTAATTTTCAAAATATTAAGAAATTTTACTTTTATGTGGTCTAAGGGACCGTCCGAGAAGAATCTAATATTACATCCTTCTAGGGACCGCCTTCTGTTATAGCCTATATTATAGTATCCACAGAAAAGAAAATCTTAAGCAGAACCGTATAGAGAAAAATTTTAGAATTTAATTTTAAAGTGAGGTTATTTTATATAGAGAGTTTCTAAATAACTTTCTGGTAACGAATTTAATCTTCCCAGTACTTTTCTCTGTAAGATCTTAATTTTAGTTTTCGAAATTCTTTGAAAAACCTCTATTTTCTTTTTATCCAAGGAACTCAAATGAGCTGTCGAAAATTGATGTTACCATAATAAAAATAAAATATAGTACGATTTTCAATACGTAGACGACCCTTGTTTAAAAAATTTTATTCATATTCGGAAGTAGACACAGAAAAGAGCAGAATCAACTGTCATTTTCGGTGTGAAATTTAGAACTTAAAACACACGCAGGTATAAGTAATAATGTGAATTGCTCGAATGGGTGCGAAATAATGTGAATTGCTCGAATGGGTGCGAAATAATGTGAATTGCTCAATGAATGCTAATTATTTAAATATGTATGCAAACAAATGCCAAATGTTTTATTTGTTCTTTATAAGTAATTTTTTTTTTTTGCCCGGGCGCGAGGCCTTCCTAGGCGCGAGGCCCTGTGCGGCCGCAACTGTCGCACACCCCTAAGGACGGCTCTGAGAGTTGGAAAATATAGCTAACAAGTAAAAAACCAATCTTCTATCAACATCAGATTTTTAAAAGACTTCTTTAAAAGATTCACTGATTATTTTTAACGATAAAACATGTAATACTATTGACAATTATCTCACCATTTACGCCACTAAATCAAAAAACAATTTCTAAAAGGACAATCTAATCAAAATAAGTAAACAAACAATAAATAAATAAATAAATAATAAAATACCTCATATGAGTGTTTGAACTTTGAAGGGGGAGGGGGGGGCTATGAGACCTATAGCGGCAGGGCTGTCGTCTCGAATGATTCAGATCATGAACCTAGAAGAAATGGACCGGACTCCAACGTTACAGATATGGTCCTCTTTCAACATCGACAGACGTCGAAAACTATCGCTGCGGGGCGCAGCGCCATCTACTGAGTTTTTTCTTATAAAATTAACATTATCAAATTAATCATTTTAAAAGTAAAATAAATGCATGAATTTGAGAAGAAAAACATATTTTAGACTTTCGTGAAATTTATATTCGAAGAAACTATTTAGCTTATGCTTCCCTTTACTTCCAGAACAATGAATTATGACTTTTATTATTATTATTATTTTATTTATTTATTTTTTTTTTATTTTTTTTTTTGCAAGAAAATTTTTAGATAAAGTCAGATTGTTTACTTCAACATTTTTATTGAGTAAACAATTAAATAATTGTATTAAAAATGTAAGAATCTTAAACACAAAAACCTAAATAATTTAAAATAAGTAAAGTAAGTAGGTTACATTCAACACAAACTTTTTAGCATGAAGTCTGTTTTGTAAGTTTTAAATGTGAATTATCATCTAACATTAATTTCTTTCTAAAAGATAATATAAAATATATTTACTATCTTTATCAATTATAGTTTCTCATGCAACATAAGATTTATTTGAATGATTTTTTTAGATGATGAAAGTTATACTTTCTACTCAAAATATTTCCTAAAATACCTGTATAAAACAAACTTGGATTATTTCCATACTTTTCTGGGTTTTTTCCCCCCCTCCCAATCTTAAAAAATAGATATAATAATTCCAATATTTTAAATACATAATATTAACTTGCAGCTTTTTATAACTAATATTAAGAGTTACTGTTGCATTATAGTGTAAATCATAAAATTTTTGTTCACTTGACAGATAACCATTATGAAGTGAAAATTTTCCCTGCCTCTCTTTTCCTACACAAAAGATTAATATATATATATATATATATATATATATACATATGTATATATTTAAAACACAGGGCTGTTGTTTTAGTCATCTGCCTTGAACTTTCTACTGAACCAATTTTAATTTTTTTTAAATAAAAGCTGTTCATTTGTAGATGTGCCCACAACTAGCTTTTTTTTTTTTTTTAACAGTCTCATTTTTATATTTTAATTTTAAACGTTTTTTATGATATTTTTTCAAAATGGTGGAAACTAAGTTTAAGATTTTCTCTCCAAAACATAAAATAAATTTACCTTATCACATTCTACCAATCAAGAGAGTAGTTATAGAATGCACACGACAGTTTTGTTTTCGATTTTGACAGATTTTCAACAAATATTGGCGGCATTTTTTTTATGGATAAAACAATATACTTTTAGACAGTTACAACTAGCTCTATTTTAAAATAAAATAAAAATCGTTGTTTATATATTCACGAATTAAAAATGTGATCGATATTAATACAAATATATTTAGTAGTGATAACATGTCAAAATTGTAGCAATAGACCTCATTTTTAATCGCACTATAACAAATAATTAAGTAACATATTTGACAATAGAGATGGATGAGTGTTAATTAACACATATATTAACATTTATATAGCTTAAAACAGTAATTATTTTCTTAGATAACAGATATTTTAGCTCAAAATAAAATAGCCATAACTTCCTTAGGTGCAGAAAATAAACTCGGATTCTTTTTTCCTAAGGCTTTATTTCTCTTTAAAGAGCTGGGATATCCAGTATCACAACCCGGAGCAAAACAATTTCTGGCCATAATGTGTTTAAGAGCTCTTTAAATTAATTAAAATTAGAAAAATTTGTAACTTCTCCTATTCTTTGCATGTAAATCTGCTATCGCTGCGAATCGTTGCGCCCTCTGATGGCTTATAGATCAACTAAATTTCAAGGACTATTTTTCAAGCTAAATCCCCATTATGGATTCCGGTCCAGGTATCTAGGTTCATGATTCAGATCCAAACCATCAACATTCGAGACTCGTTGAAAACAAACAGATGATTGATTTGTTGATTAGAGGCTGTTTCAAATTAACTGATAAAAAAAAAAAAAATCTGAATCTTTTTTTCCTTTAAAAAATGACAAATTAAATATATAAATAACAATTAAATTGTATATATATAATTATAAAATATTTCAATATTTTAATCAAGGAATCTAAATATTTTCGACTTAATGAAGATTTTGAAATAAGAAATTCTTTATTATAACAAAAAAGAAAAATATACAAACAATAATTTAATTTAATACATATATATTACATATTAAAAATTGCATTAAAAACTGTTTTCATATTAAAAAAAAAAAAGAATCTAAATAGTTTTTCAGCGATATGGATATGCTTTAACGTTTAACTGTAACCGTAATAGGCAAGAGCTTCCTTATTGCGCAGTAATAAAAAGCAGTGAAAAGGCTGAAGATCTGTAATGTTAGTCTACCAGAAAAAGCATAAGAAAATAGTCCGATTTTAAAAGTGGATTATATTGAAAACAAGAGTTTTCCTACGTTAGCGCAATATCTTAAACGCTTCATCTAAAACTGATTAATATAATATATTAATTTTAAAAAAATCGTTCGATCCATTTTCGAGATAACAACTCTGTGCCCATTACACCATTACATTTTCCATTTTCGTTTAAAAATTGGTTTCCAGATCTCAAAATCTACTGCATGTAGAAATCTATAAATTTCCGGATAGAGTTAGGCCATAGATATAAGACTAATGTGAAAAAATCGAAACGGTATGCCTCATATTTACTGAGATATTAAATGTCGGCGTTTCGATTTTCCTTTGATGTCCTGCTAGCTGTATATATGAGAGTGACGGAATCTTCGGTTTTGGGCTTACGGTTTTCGGTTTTTCGCTGCGTCACTCAAGAGACTACCGTCTCTTATGATTATTATTATTATTATTATTATTTAATCGTAACATCACAAGATATCTTTATTTGCTTTTTTTGTTTTACGAATAGAAAATATTTATTATTAAGTTAGCTTACATTTATTACTGACATTGAGATGGATTTTACCATTTGGCAGTTACCTGATGATGAGAAAAGTTGCAATTTGTTCAAAAAATCTTGAACGTCTTTATTCAAAAAATGAAATGTTTACTGCAATGTTAAAATACATTTACAATTTCATGCCTGCAGTTTAAATTGAGTTTTATTTTATTGCTTTATTGTAGAATATTTATTTGTTCTTTTATTTTAATTATATTGATATAAAAAAATAGTTCGTGAAAGTCTAATTTTCAAAAGTTATATTTTCAATTTTTCATTTTCGTACCAACAAATGTTGTTATTATTATTTTTTTTTTCAAAAGTTTCAATTCACGTGAATTTCATTTTGCGCCAAACATTACGCTTCACGACAATTGTGTTGGTATAACAAAAAGGTACCAATGTTTTTTTTTTTTTTTTTTCTCGTTGCTATATCTTAAAAAAGAAACAGAGCAAAAACACGTTTTTAATAATTTTACTAGTTTATACTTTTCTACTAAGCATAAATCAAAGCGGTGAATTTTCCATAATCGGAACTTACGCCAAAATAATGTATTGTAACAGAAATTGTTTGGATAAAAATGAATTGTAGTTATTAAATTAGATGTTATTTTTAAGATAAACATTGAATGCTTATAAAAGAGTGTATTTAAAAAACACCTATTTTTACTTTTATACTTATCCGTTCATTCAACAGGCTTTAATAGCAAATAATGAAGAAAATGCCAAGGATTGGGATCCTAAATCTTCTATCCAGTTTCTGTCTGAAAGGCAAGAATCTGATGGTTCTTTTGGTGATTTTTTGACAACATACTTGAGCATGCCGGTGCTGAATGCAAAGAGTTTAGTTGATGTTGGAAAGGTCGATTGCACAGGCCGTTTAAAAAGACCAAGAGATGGTAAGTTCAAATAGACATATACAGCATAAGTTATTCTAAGGTTTGTACTGTTTGGTGATGATGAGTGTGTGGTCTACCACTTTTTAGTTAGTTAGTTGTTTCTTAGATTGCGCCACTGAAATTGGCTGTTGAATGAAAATTGAAACTGAATACATTTTTTTTAAAATCCTCCTAGTACCATTGGGGTCTTATTTGATCCCATTATTTTTTTGTTTTTAAGTATTTTATGTTTCAAACCAGAAAAAAATAATAATTTAAACTTAATAAATAAAATTATATAGACATTTCGCAAAAAAGAAGTTACATTTAATAGAATTAAATTTCTGGTTCAACTCATGTAAAACGAAGAACGCTCATAAAAATTTAAAACCTGGTACTAGAAGGGTTAAATCTCATCAAAAAGTCACCTGTAAAAAATGCAGCCAAGTCTCGTAACTCATTTACCGTAAAAAGTACTGAGATCGTATAAAGCCAAGTTTAACTATCTTATTAACTCTGAAATTTTCATTCACAAATCACTCCTAGTCTCTACATCTTCAGTTAATTATTATTTTGTAACTTGGCAATTACTTAGCACGAGAATGTGATGTATATAGTTAGTTTTAATCAAATAATACTGTAACATATTAAGGTGTAATAACTTCCCTGTGCGTATATAATTTGCTTTAGTTAAATTATTCCATCCCATCCCATAACATAGTGAGGTGTAATAACTTCCCTGTGCTGCGTAATTGCCAAGTCACAAAATAATAATTAACTAAAGATGTAGAGACTAGGAGTGATTTTGTGAATGAAAATTTCAGAGTTAATAAGATAGTTAAACTTGGCTTTATACGATCTCAGTACTTTTTACGGTAAATGAGTTACGAGACTTGGCTGCATTTTTTACAGGTGACTTTTTGATGAGATTTCACTTCTTTTTGTAAGTAACCCTCCTTTTCTTGATTTTGGGTTCTTTTTGGAGATCATCCACTGATTTTCGCTAAGCCCACACTCTGTCCCTATTATTTACAGGTATCAAAAAATTGAAGCTTTAGTTTCGTTTGCAAAGTACTGTAGATAAAAAGAGATTTCAGGTTCCTAGGCAAGCACTAAATTATGGGAGGGGGAGTGTCAAAAGTACTCTCAATTGCTTCCAGGATAGGCACTATGCATCTGAGATATAACTCGCAGCCCTAGATACTTGATATTTAACATAAAAGAACTTTTTAGTATAAAAAGAAAGCCAAAATTAAAATTTCCGGAAATTTCCAATAAATCAAACTATATTCCTTTTTTCGATGGTTTTTTTTTTCGTTTTTTTTAGACTTTTTTTTATTATTTACGGATTTTTTAATTTTTCCTTACTTTGTGTACAAAACCCTGCCTTTCTGCCAAATGTCAATCTTCTAGGACTACAAAATCGAATTATTTTCAAATTTTCGACTTTTTATGAATTTATTGATTTTTCGATTTTAATTCTAAGTTACCTGATTGTCATGCTAATATAGTAATTATTTGATCCGTCTTTTTAGGATCATTTAGGTTCAATTTAGAGATAAATCAAGTGAATCTTAGAGTCACCATGATTTTATTTAGAAAGGACTATCAAGCCATAACCAGCCAGTAATGTCGGGAGGGTAGGGGGAGCTGTGAAAATTTTTGTGGGGCTAACATCAATTAACAATCCATATTTCATATGTGAAGTAAATAGAGTACAACATGTGAAAGAAAACAAACCTGTCTATAAAGAAATCGCCTATATCGTAGCCAGTCTATAGCGGAACTTTTCTATAACGAAATTCGTAAACGAAAGAAAAGAAAACCATAATCCGGGGGAAATAACATAAAACAATTAGGGGCGTTGTACTAGCTAATAGGATAATTATCTTATAACTAATGTTTCTAGCAGTACAAAATCAAATTGTTTTCGAATTTTCGATTTCTTAAACATATTTCGATTTTTCGATTTTATTTTCGAATTTTTTAATTGTTCCTTTTATTGAATAGTAAATACTATCTTTACACCAAGTTTTAAGTTTCTAAGACTACAAGATAAAAATATTTTCAATTTTTGATTTTTTCGCAATTTTTTTTTATAATTTTCTGGATTTTATAATTTTTTCTTATTTTGTATCCTTTATTACAAATTTTAAGTTTCTAGACCTACAAAATCGAATTATTTTAAAATTTCCGATCTTTTTCGATTTTTTTATTTTATTTTCGAATTTTATTGCGTTTTTATTTTAACTTATTCTGAATCCCAAACACTATCTTTACCGCGAATTTTAAGTTTCTAAGGCCAAAAGATCAAATTATTTAATTTTTTTCAAATTTTTTCGAATTTTTCGAATTTTTGATTTTTTTTCGAGTTTTCTGGATTTTTTAATTTTTCCTTATTTTGCATCCTAAATACTACCTTTATTCCGAATTCCAAGATTCTAGCGCAACAAAATTGGATTATTTGAAATTTTTCGATTTTTTTCGATTTTTCGATTTTATTTTCAATTTTTTTGTGTGTTTTTGATGTTTTCTTTTTCTGAATTCTAAACACTACCTTCACACCAAATTTTAAGTTTTTAAGACTACAAGATCGTGTTATTTTCAAATTTCAATTTTGTTCGATTTTTTTTTAATTTTCGAATGTTTTTTTTTTTTTTTAATTTTCCGGATTTTATATTTTTTCCTTTCTTTGTATCCTACCTTTATTCCAAATTTTCAGTTTCTGTGGCTGTGGGATATACCCAATCTTTTTGATGACGCGAGAGTGAGTGAGTGTGTGAGTGACAAAAAATCGAAACTTTGAGTTCATATATCGTCTGCACTAATTTATGGGTATTTTTGAATTATCCATATTTTTTAATTTTTCCTTATTTAGTATCTTAAATATTACCTTTATTCCAAATTTCAAGTTTCTAGCGCTATGAAATCGAATTATTTTCAAACTTTCCTTATTTTTCGATTTTTCCGATTTTTTCGATTTTTTCGATTTTTTTTGTTTTATTTTCGAATTTTATTTGGTTTTTTATTTTAACTTATTCTGAATCCTAAACACTATCTTTACTGCGAATTTTAAGTTTCTAAGGCTAAAAGATCAAATTATTTTAATTTTTTCAATCTTTTTCGAATTTTTCGAATTTTTGAATACTTTTTTTCGAATTTTCCGGAATTTTTAATTTTTCCTTATTTTGCATCCTAAATACTACCTTTATTCCGAATTCTAAGTTTCTAGCGCAACAAAATCGGATTATTTGAAATTTTTCGATTTTTTTCGATTTTCGATTTTTTCAATTTTGCTTTCGATTTTTTTGGTGTTTGGATGTTTTCTTTTTCTGGATGATAAACACTACCTTCACACCGAATCTTAAGTTCCTAAGACTACAAGACCGTATTATTTTCAATTTTCAATTTTGATGGAATTTGTTGAATTTTCGAATGTTTTTTTTTTTCGAATTTTCCGGATTTTATAATTTTTCCTTTCTTTGTATCCTAGACACTACCTTTTTTCCAAATGTCAAGTTTCTAGGGCTACGGGATCTACCTAATCTTTTTGATGACGCGTGAACGAGTGAGTGAGTGAGTGACAAAAAATCGAATGTTTGAGTTCATATATCGTCTGAACTAGAAAAGATAGAAAGTTTTAATTTTAAATTTTGGTCCTGTGTGCCAAATACTCTAGAAAAACGAAGTTTCAAATTTTTGGGATACTCCAGCGCGGAGATATGAGGGGGTCAAAAGTGCCCTGAGTTGCTCCCAGAAAAGTATGCTTACGGCTGTCCTCTCTCGACTTGGCGGAGGCACTGCCGTGCCTCCAGATCTAAAACAAACTATCCCCATCCTGTGGGATTTGTTTTTCAATGTTTTACTTTATTTAATGCAAAACATAGATTGCATCCGACAACTCATAAAAAAGTCCTCCGGCCTGTACCGGCAGGAAAAGGTAGCTTTCCTATATCTTCGTTTTAAAATTTTAGCTAATGTTACTCGAAAACAGCAAGTTAAAATGCAAAGAAACCGTTTACAAAAGATTCGTTTACATTGAATTTGAATAAGAAATTCGCCAAATTATTGAGCTATAGCCAAGTTGGCTTCATTTATGAAGACTTATTTTTGTCGCCAAATTTGGCGAGATTTCGCCAATTGTCGCCAAGTTTGGCGAGAATTTGGCGCTAATGGATATGAATATATAGTTTTATGCGTTTGATTGGGAAAATGATTACAACAATGAAAGAAAGTAATTTGCGAGAAATCGCGTTCATTAAAACTTATAAATTTATATTAAAATCATTAAAATTACAGACATTACAATACACTTTCATAAAACATTAAAAACATATTAAAATTGGACGTTACATGGAAAATCCCTCTTCAACAACAACATTTCACTTAGCGTAAATCATAGTTCAAAAATATCAACAAATAGAAAATGCAACGTATCAAAATTTCGAAGTCAAAGTTACAGTTATAATAACACGGAGTATTCATTCGGGATTGCACCTGCTTGACCATTATTGACCATAAATTTATCGTAGGTTTTTTGTAATGTGCTGTTTTGTTTCAAAATGTCAGCCACCCTAGAATTTCAAACTGCTGTATCTCAGCCAATTTTTAAGATAGAGGTAAAACAAAAAATGCTCTGGAATCCTTGTATCAAGTCCTAACACCTAATTAAAAAATAAACTTGATTTTTTAACTTTTTTGTATATTTATTTTAGTTTTAAAATTTTCCGTGGCCGCCATCTTGAAACAAGATGGCGGACCAAGCTGGCCAACGAACTCGGTCGAGGCATTGGTGTGCTTAATACACACAATTAGTTTCATCCAAATTAACTTATAAATACGAGCGTTATCGTGTCAAATTATTTTCATTTTTTCAATTTTTTTCGAATTTTTTTATTTTTTTTTCGAATTTTCTGGATTTTTTTAATTTTCCTTTTTCTGTATCCTAAATACTACCTTTATTCCTAATTTGAATTTTCTAGCGCAACAAAATCGGATTGTCTTCAAATTTTCGGTTTTTTCAATTTCTTCGATTTTTTTAATTTTGCTTTCGATTTTTTTGGTGTTTTTGATGTTTTCTTTTTCTGGATGTTAAACACTACCTTCACACCAAATCTTAAGTTTTCAAGACTACAAGATCGTATTATTTTCAATTTTCAATTTTGATGGAATTTGTTGAATTTTCGAATGTTTTTTTTTCGAATTTTCTGGATTTTATAATTTTTCCTTTCTTTGTATCCTAAACACTACCTTTTTTCCAAATGTCAAGTTTCTGGGGCTACGGGATCTACCCAATCTTTTTGATGACGCGTGAACGAGTGAGTAAGAAGTGACAAAAAATCGAATGTTTGAGTTCATATATCGCCTGAACTAGAAAAGACAGAAAGTTGTAATTTTAAATTTTGGTCCTGTGGGCCAAATACTCTCTATAATTGAAGTTTAAAATTTTTGGGATACTCCAGCGCGGAGATATGGGGGGGGGGGTCAAAAGTGCTCTGAGTTGCTTCCAGAAAAGTATGCTTACGGCTGTCCTCTCTCGACTTGGCGGAGGCACTGCCGTGCCTCCAGATATCAAATGTTCTTTATCTAGAATATCGATTATAGAACGTGGTTAAAGTTTTATTATTATTATTACGGGGGGAAATAATAAATGCTTTGAATGTGTCTTGGTGTTTAAAAAACAAGAATCCTCTTTAATAAAAAGCTATGCGTTGCTGACGACTGGATTTTTGATAATCGTTGCCACAGATTAATCTCAGAAAATGAAACATTTGAAGTTGCCGAAAAAATTAATAGCTCGAAAAGTATTTGTCAGAAAATTATTAGACAAACTTCGTTAGAAAGATAAAAAATTGTATTTTTCTTGATATAAATTTCAAATCTAATGATTATGCCGTTTTTCAAATATTGAATTTCAAAAATTACCAAATTTCACAATGGAGTACCATAGCGAAAAGATAATGATAACGGCCATGTGTCCTGACGTATACTGGCTATAGCACGAGTCACAAATTATAGTAGCCTTACAGCCTTACTATTCTGTTAAAATATAAAAGTGAATTATGATGCCACGAGTGCTTGATTTTTATTTAATTTTAATATAATCATCTTAGAAACAAGGTTTTGGAAATTTTTTTCGAATGGGACTAATAAATTGGACAATACTGTATATTATTTTGAGTTTAAAATAGTAAAGGTGGGGTAGCGCTTTATATTGTTTAGGTTTCCTCAGGAACTTTTGGTCAAAATTGAAAGTTTAATATATCAAAACGTCAGAAATTAAATCGACATTAAATCGGCAATAACTATAACGACTGTCCTTCAGTTCGTTTGGATAGATTTTCATTTAAAAATATAAAATCATTCAACATTGATTTTAGGTATTTTTAAGGTTATTATCACGGGCCCGGGCAACGCCGGGCATGTCAGCTAGTGAAGCATATTCGGTTAAAAATTGTCTTAAAAATACCATAACTGACAAACCTTTTTATTTTTTAGGGTTTCGTTCATCTCACGAAACCCTATTGCTCCCGCTCCGTTGTGTGTCTGTCACAGAGCCATTCTCGAAAACTATGTAACTTACAGAGTTGAAACTTTGTGTATAAGTCAGAATATCAGCTGTAAAGAGCTGAAAATATTAAAATTTGAAAAATTCGTATTATTTTAATAAATATAGATAAAAAACCAAAATTCTAACAGCCTTTTCCTATTAAAATTTAAACATTTTTCGTTATAGCCGATGCCAAAAATTAAAAATCCACGAAGAAATTCTTTCTACAATAATTAATTTTCTGTCAGACGATTTCCACGTGAAAAATGAAATAAAAAGTTTCACCAAATGAAAAAAAAAAAGATTAATATGAAATAAAATTGATTGACGTCATAGTCGTATAATAAAACGGAAAATGTCTAAGATTTCTCAATAATACAAGGAGTATGTGTAAGTACACAAAGCAGATTAATATCACGTCATTAGAGAATTATAACGAAAATCTGACGTCATATGGGAAGTTTAACTAATTAGGTGCGTTCGTAATTATATAAATACGTAGCACCTATTGTCGTCGTCTGGTCCGTCCGTCCGCATATAACAACGCAAAAACTACCTAACTGAATGGTTTAAAATTTAAGATATATTATCTTTGCAGAATTTTGTCCAGACATTTCAAATTTTTTTTAAAATCGAATCAAAACTTTAGAAAATATTAATAAAAACATTTATTAAGAAATTTGATTTTTTTTTTAATCGGTGCTTTCTTTTTATAGGAGCTTTCGAAGTTTAATCGTCAAGCGACCGAGATACTTATTTTAATTACAGAAATTAATCTGCAGACGATATCATTCATTTCACAGAATTAAAAATCATGAAGATCTGAATATTTATATAACTAGCTATAGTACGAACGCACCGTAACGTTTGACGTACAATTTCCATCTTGTTTTTCAAATGTTTGAGAATAATACAAAGCGAGTATCAATATAAGTTATAGAGAATAGTAAATATATGAGTTTGAGAAACATATTGAATCGTGATAAAAATCCGATTATGGAAATATTCGCATATTTTAACATTTTGAAGGTGTACAATCTGTTTAATTTTGAAATTATTTTTTTAAATATTGCATTTAGTCCGTATTACGGATATTAGTATGACAGAATATAATAGCGGGCTTGGCCCGCTATCCGGCTGGTTTAGATATTCGAAAAAAAGAAAAAAATAGACCGGTAAATTTTTACTTTATAAAAACCATGATTTTTTTTTTTTTTTTTTTTTTTTTTTTTTTGCTAAATGAAATTTGTTTGAATTTATTAAAGAAAGGATAAAGTGTTTTGAAAGGAATATTAAACGAAACCCTTTGAGCTATCTTCGATCACACTTACCCACTTGTTAGTTCCACCTAAGGCTGCTGTATATAGTAGCTCTAGTTCCACCATGTCTGAGTAGTAATGTTCATCTAATGTAACTGTAAATTATATCATTCAAAAAAGCAAATATTTGTATTTGGAAATACTGTGTGCTAACAAGTTAATCAACTTGAAAAAAGAAGTTTACTTAATTGGCCAACATATTGTTTTTAGGCATCTTTACTTATAACTAAAGTCCGGATTACATGTATATGCATGTGCATTTCTATATATTTCGGGCTATATTATTTAGAAATGCATAAACATTTATAAATTTCATTATTGGCGTATATTTCAATTACTTTTTCTTTCTTTTCGTAATCTATAGGGTTGAATGACCCATAAAAACGACTCTTTTAAGGGCCACTCCTAGTTTTGTTTTATAAAATTGGAATAATAAAATAAGGGGTTATTAAATTAATGAATGCAAGCATTTTCATATATTTATTCTTAATTATTCGTTTTTATTTTCATTTTAAAAATAGTGTTTTTCTGTCTAAGACCCGATAAAAAACAATATCATTGGCTAATTTTATCTAAGAAACAACTAACTAATAAAAAGCGGTCAAACGCACACTACACCTCATTACCTTTATTATTATTATTATTATTATTTTATTATTATTAAATGAAATTTAGGTTTATACAAAAGTAAAATCTTGCATTCAGAATCCTTTCATAACATACAGAATTCTTTAAATCATAAATCTATGAAAACCTGCTGCATAAACCACTAAGAAAAATATTCTTTTTTACTTAATTGACCTTAAATTTTCGATACACTTAATTTTCAAGTGATATTGATATGAGACAAGCATTTTGCATTTTTTAATACCAATCAGTGATGAGAATTTTATTTCGAAAATTAAAGCCTATTTTAGAAGGATTTGAATTAAAACTTTCTTGTTAGCTATTACTGAATCCTAATTTAAAGCATTAATTGTTCAGCATACTTTTTTTTTCTCCATTTCAGTAAGTTTTATTACTATTAATTATACTACAGAGATGACCAGCCCGGAAACTCAGCTTGCGCTTTAGAGTTTTAGTGCAGTCCCGAAAGGCTATTAAATATACTACAGGTGAAGGCAAAAATAAGCGGCCACTATACTTACAATACGACGACAATAGAATCGTACAATTCAGGGAACAAATCAACGATTTTGTTATCACTATAAGGTTCCACTCTGTTATAGTATATGTAATTTCAATGGACTTCTCAAGGTCAGTTTCCCAGTCTTTATTTTAGGTCAGTAACTATGGTAACACTACATTTGCCTGACTGACTGCTCTTTTTCTCCCACCCTAATTGGATCAGTTGAAAGCTTCGTCCTTTGTTCATTATCATTATAGTAATGGGAAAAACTGAACCACGGGTTCGCCTTTTCTATTGCCATGACAACGAAGGGATGAATTGGAAAGGGCGGATGTCCTTGACCCCGTGGCAGAATGTACGCGACGCTGCGACGGGCGTCGCAGACTTTTTAGGGCACCTGCAGACTAAAAACATACAGCGACGCGCTATAGCGCGTAAATTACGCGAAAAAATGGCAAACTTCGTCGAAGGATAGTTAAAAAAACCGGCGAATTTCGTCGAAGAATCGCCGAAATTCATTTAAAGATCGCGAAAAATGACTAATTTCGTTGACAGATCGCGAAAAAAAACGCAAATTTAGTCAAAAGGCCGTGAAAAAACGCGAATTGCGTCAAAAGGCCGTAAAAAAAAAAACATGTTTCGTTGAAGGATCTGAAGGATCGCGGAAAAATACGAATTTTGCCTGAGGGCTACGGAGAAAACGCCAACTTCGTCAAAGGATGGTGGAAAAAACTGTTAATTTCGTCGAAGGATCACGAAGAAACGGTCAATTTCGTCGAAGAAAAGGCAAATTTCGTCGTCGGATCCCGAAAAACGGAGAATTCGGCAGACAGATCTCGAAAAAACGGAAAATTTCGTCGAAGGATCACCAAAAACGGTAAATTTCGTCGAAGGATCTCAAAAAAAAAACGACAAATTTCGTCGAAGGATCGCCAAAAAACGGCAAATTTCGTAGAAGAATCTCAAAAAACCGACAAATTTCGTCGAAAGATCTCGAAAAAACGACAAATTTCGTCGAAGGAACTCGAAAAAAACGGTAAATTTCGTCGAAGGAACTCGAAAAAACGGCAAATTTCTTCGAAGGATCTTGAAAAAAAAGGCAAAATTCGTCGAAGTATTTCGAAAAAACGGCAAAATTCGTCGAAGTATTTCGAAAAAACGACAAATTTCGTCGTAGGATCGCGGAAAAAACGCGAATTTTGTCCAAAGGCCAAAGAAAAAACGCGAAATTCATCAAAGGATCTGGGAAAATTGCTAATTTCGTTGACAGATTGCAATAAAAACACAAATTTCGTCAAAGGGCCGTGGAAAAACTTGATTTTCGTCAAAAGACTGTAAAAAAAAAAAGTTTCGTTGAAGCATCGTGGAAAAAATGCGATTTTCATCAAAGGGCCACAGAGAAAACTCAAATTTCGTCAAATGGCCGCAGAAAAAATGCCAATTTTGTCAAAGAATCGTGGATAAAACTGCTAATTTCGTCAAAGGATTGCGGAAAAAGTGCGAATTTCATCGAAGGCACACGAAAAAAAAAAGTGAATTTTGTCAAAGGATCGCGGGGGAAAAAGGAAACGATAATTTCGTCAAAGGTTCACGAAAAAAACGTGAATTTTGTGAAATAGTCCTGGAAAAGATGCAGCATTCCTTTAGAAAGCAGCAGACACATAAAGTTCTATGCTTATTAATATAGGCATAGTTTTTAATCTGAAACAATATACTGAACTAATTTTAAAAAATCGGGTTAACCCGAACCCAATTTGCAAGAATCTACACTCAGCCTGAAATCGACTCGAATCAAAACCAGAGTTAATCCGACCTGCAACAAGAATAATTATTGCCGATAGGGGATTTTCTCCCCTCGCCTTCTCTGCTGTAACCTTTCAGAATGTTTGCTGTGAATTTCAGAATTTTTTTTTTACTCAGAAAGGCTGATAAATGTTGATACCTTAATTAATTAGCATTACAACTACAACAGCAGCAAGAATAGATTTATATGATATATTGCGTGTTGCAGACTATTTTTGAAAATATTATTAGCGTTGCAGACACTTTAAGATAATTCTGTCACTGGGGTCCTTGAGAGGCCAATTGAATTTACATAGAGTATAGGAGACCCCATGTCTTTTAATCTCTTAGAAACACAAATTAGGACCCGCCTTCATTATGTTTGATTTGTCTTTTCGCCCAGGTCCCCTTTAAAGAAAAACCGTCGAAAAAGAACAATTAATTTTAATAAACTAGCCGGCTTCGCCCGCTACGCGGTTCGCTTTTTCCAAACAAACCTTGAATCAAACGAAATATATAGATGAATTTGATTTTGTGTTTTAAAGCAATATGGACCTTTACCTGGAATGTTCTTCCGCATTGCGGTGAAAGATACGAACGCCATTACGCTATTATATTTTCTAATGTGTCAAACAAAATATGGGCTGTTAAGGTCCAACTCTTTTAGTTGATCATTTGTAGTAGAATTTGGTAAAGAACAATAGAACGATAAGCAATATAATAAAATCTTCCCTGAAAAATTATCTAACTAACAATGCAGCAAGTTTCATCACAATCCATTTAACAGAACTTTTTAAATAGGGCTAATATTTCATAATCGGGTTCATCTGCTTATAGAACTCTCCCCCCCCCCGCCCCCCCCTTCCACATACACACAATTCTATAACTAAGCAACGTAGAATAATATGCAAATACTAAAATCATATCTGAAAAAATATCTAACTAACAATGCAAGTCTCATCGAAATCCATACAGTAAAAGTTGTTAAAAAGAATAATCTTTCATAATCGGGTTCACCTGTATATAGAACTTAACCCCATTATTCTATAACTAAGCAATATAAAACGATATGTTGTATACTAACATCGTCCCTGCAAAAATATCAAACTAACAGTACAAGTTCCATCAAAATCTGTTCAGCAGAATCTTTTTAAAAAGGCTAACCTTTCATAATCGGGTTCATCTGGTTCTAGAACTTTCTTCCATAATTCTATAACTAAGCAACGTAGAACAATATGTATACTAAAACTTTCCCTGAAAAATTACCTAACTAACAGATCAAAATTAATTCACCAGAACTCAAATTAGAAGGGGCCGGAACGATATTTCCATTTGTATTTTATATATTTAATAGAATATATAATAGATAGATAGATAGATAGATTATACAGGTTAAATAAATATAAATTGGAAGACACTTTACTCCTTATGCAATTATCCAGGTACAAAGTTTAAGATCCACTAAATATCAAAATTTGCTTGGCTATAACGAATATTTCTTTCGCAGTTTTTTTGGACCCGACTAGCGAATAGGGATTCGCTTACGAATGTTTTACTGGATGCACGAATTAACATAGTGATTTTGGACAAGAAATAGTGTTCCGGTTAGTTAACGAAGATTGCGGCTAACGAATGTGATTCCAGAAGGAATTGCCGTCGTTAGTCGAGGTATCACTTTCATAACTTGGAAAACAAATTCAAAAAAATTAAATATTTAACTATTCAATATAATTTTAATAATTACTGTTATAATGAGAAGTGAAACTGAATTTTAATTATTTTAATAACTCGTTAAATTATATACAAATTTAAATTTTTATACATACTATACAGCGTTTAAGTTACTTTTACAATGGAAAATTAAATTATTTTTTTCATTATATACACTGTTGTAATTTAAGAATTTTCCAAAAGATGCATAGTCCATGATATTTTAACATCAAATTGTCGCAGAAAACTGCGAGAATTTACCGTTCGACTGGGAATTGTGTCTATTTTCTGAATACAGTATTCCACAAAAGTGATGGTACAGGAAATAGTTTTTGGAAAATAGGCAAATTTAACCGTTATGAGTACAAATAAAATTGAATTAACAAATAAGAATGATTAAATAACACTTTGCTATATTATACAAGGAAAATTCAATAATAATTTCCTTTAGAAACTTTCAAAATAAAAATATATAAAAATTAAGCTCAAAAATGCTTCCACAAAAGTCATGGTGCACGTGGAAATTTTTTTAATTATTAAAGAAAAACCATTTTCTGATATTTAATTGCATATTCTTTCATCTTCAGGACTGCTTTAAGTCTGCCGGGCATTTTACGAGATTTTCTGTAACATTTTTATTCCATTCTGCTAGTAAACCTATTTCAACTGTTTTTTTTAGGTGCGTTCGTAATTATATAAATACGTAGCACCTATTGTCGTCGTCTGGTCCGTCCGTCTATCTGTCCGTCCGTCCGTTCGCATATAACAACGCAAAAACTACCTAATCGAATGGTTTGAAATTTAAGATATATTATCTTTGCAGAATTTTGTCGAGGCATTTCAAATATTATGAAAATCGAATCAAAACTTTAGAAGATATTAATAAAAATATTTATCAAGAAATTTGAATTTAAAAAAAAAATCGGTGCTTTTTTGTTATAAGAGCTCCGAGGTTTAACCGTCAAGCGACCGAGATACTTATTTTATGACAGAAATTAATCTGCAGACGATATAATCCATTTTACAGAATTAAAAATCCTCAAAATCTGAATATTTTATAAGTAGCTATAGTACGAACGCACCTCATTTGTCACGTTTGACGTACAATTTCCAACTTGTTATTTCTGATATTAACTGTTCACTCGTTGCTGTAACATACTCCATGAGTGCTCAATGGGATTTAAATCTGAACTTTGTGGAGGGGGCGAGGGGTAGCGTGGAGGATACTGTAGAGAAGCTATTATCGGACAATAAAGGCAGTGTGTTTGGTATCACTATCTTGTTGGAAATAGGACTCTTGCTCGATACCTAACTTAAATGCTCTGTTCTACAAATTTTTCTTTAAAATATTTAAATATTCAAATCTATTCATGATAGTCTCAGTTAAATCTAAATTTCCTACTCTTGAAGCGGACATACAACCTGAAACCATTACACACCCTCCACAATGTTTTACAGTTTTTGTCGTATATTTGGGTTGGTTGGTTGGTTGATTGGAGTTTTATGGCACAAAGTCCCTTTAGGGACGCCAAAAAAAAAAAAAAAAAGATTAAAATAAGAACATCAAATTAAAATATAAAATCGATTTAAAACTTTGTCACAAAAACAGGATGAATGAAAACAACACATTTAAATAAAAAGAGTGATATGACGACAAATGTATAATTAAAATCATTCAATGAAAATATAACACATCGTCTAATAGAAATAAACACATGTTTTCACAATTAAAATAGAAACAAACTTTAAACTAACAATTGGAAAAATGTTCAGTAAACTAACAATCGGTAAAATTTTCAATTAACTAACAGTTGGTAAAATTTTCAATTAACTAACAGTTGGTAAAATATTTAAAGTTTCGAGCAGAAATACATTTACAATCACGCAGTGGCGTAGCTAAGGGGGGGGGCGGAGGGGGCGGTCCGCCCCGGGTGTATCTTTATTTGCAAATATATATATATATATATCTAATCTTATAAGATTTTGGAAAATAATTCTGAGGTAAAATTAAATTCTAGCGCACCACGTAATACAGTTAATTTTCTTTTCTTTGGAAATTTGGAATTTTACACAGATGGGGGTGTCTATATTAGATATGCACCAGTGAACAAAAACCAAACTATCCAACGAGTGGGTAGGGAAAGCAAATTTTAAAATAAAAGAATTTTCTTCTACATTATAGGCACCGCATTGACTTATGCGGACTATGGGATCAGTCGCCCCCGTGGTTTTTTACATGCGAGGACAAAAGGTAACGTCTGCATTTGGATGGGGCGGTCCGCCCCGGGTGCCGATCTTTATTTTCAAAAAAATATATCTAATCTTATAAGATTTTGGAAAATAATTCTGAGGTAAAATTAAATTCTAGCGCACCACGTAATACAGTTAATTTTCTTTTCTTGGGAAATTTGAAATTTTACACAGATGGGGGTGTCTAAATTATATATGCACCAGTGAACGAAAACCAAACTATCCAACGAGTGGGTAGGGAAAGCAAACTTTAAAATAAAAGAATTTTCTTCTACATTATAGGCACCGCATTGACTTATGCGGGCTATGGGATCAGTCGCCCCCGTGGTTTTTTACATGGGAGGACAAAAGGCAACGTCTGCATTTGGATGGGACGGTCCGCCCCGGGTGCCGATCTTTATTTTCAAAAAAATATATCTAATCTTATAAGATTTTGGAAAATAATTCTGAGGTAAAATTAAATTCTAGCGCACCACGTAATACAGTTAATTTTCTTTTCTTGGGAAATTTGAAATTTTACACAGATGGGGGTGTCTAAATTAGATAGGCACCAGTGAACAAAAACCAAACTATCCAACGAGTGGGTAGGGAAAGCAAACTTTAAAATAAAAGAATTTTCTTCTACATTATAGGCACCGCATTGACTTATGCGGACTATGGGATCAGTCGCCCCCGTGGTTTTTTACATGGGAGGACAAAAGGTAACGTCTGCATTTGGATGGGGCGGTCCGCCCCGGGTGCCGATCTTTATTTTCAAAAAAATATATCTAATCTTATAAGATTTTGGAAAATAATTCTGAGGTAAAATTAAATTCTAGCGCACCACGTAATACAGTTAATTTTCTTTTCTTGGGAAATTTGAAATTTTACACAGATGGGGGTGTCTAAATTATATATGCACCAGTGAACGAAAACCAAACTATCCAACGAGTGGGTAGGGAAAGCAAACTTTAAAATAAAAGAATTTTCTTCTACATTATAGGCACCGCATTGACTTATGCGGACTATGGGATCAGTCGCCCCCGTGGTTTTTTACATGGGAGGACAAAAGGCAACGTCTGCATTTGGATGGGGCGGTCCGCCCCGGGTGCCGATCTTTATTTTCAAAAAAATATATCTAATCTTATAAGATTTTGGAAAATAATTCTGAGGTAAATTAAATTCTAGCACACCACGTAATACAGTTAATTTTCTTTTCTTGGGAAATTTGAAATTTTACACAGATGGGGGTGTCTAAATTAGATATGCACCAGTGAACAAAAACCAAACTATCCAACGAGTGGGTAGGGAAAGCAAACTTTAAAATAAAAGAATTTTCTTCTACATTATAGGCACCGCATTGACTTATGCGGACTATGGGATCAGTTGCCCCCGAGGTTTCTTACATGGGAGGACAAAAGCCAATGTCTGCATTTGTGAATGGATTTTGAAAGTGGTAGAAGCTAAATCCTAGTGTTTGAACATGATGTCTCAAATGAACATCTCCAAAATCTCGAGAAATGGAAAATTTTAGAAACAAGACTCAGATTTCATTCAACAATAGATCATACAACCTTTCAACAAATAAATGCCGAAAGAAAGTAATGGAAGGATTTGTTGACTAGATTATTAGATATCACACTATTTTTAGCTAAACAAAATCTGCCATTTTGTGGCCGCGATGAAAGCAATATTTTCGCAAATAGAGGTAATTTTCTTGAATTGTTTTAGTTGCTTTCAAGGTATAATGCTGTATTGAAAGAATATCCATTGAATTTGGAACATTGTTCTCAACTCAAAACGTTTCTTATCTGTCCCCAGTTATATAAAATGAATTCGTATTATCACGCTACAATAAAAGCAAACTTGTTGAAGAGATAAAATCCGCTGTATATTTTGACATGATGTTTGACAGTACATCAGATATTGCTCATACTGATCAAATGTCTCAGGTGATTTGTTGTGTGAAAATTGATGACAGAAAAGTTGAACTAAAAGAAGTATTTTCAGGATTTTTCCTTTAAAAGGAAAAAAAAAAGCTGTTGATCTTAGTAAAGAAATTCTAAAAAAAAGCTTGATAATGATGGTTTAGATGTTATGAGGTGCCGCTCTTAAGGCAATGCTCTTATGACAATGCCGCTCTTATGACAATGCAGAAAATATGAGTGGAATGTACGATGGGGGATACAAGCCATTATCAAGACTAAGAATAAAAAAGCTGTTTTCTTCGGATGTATTAATCATTCCTTTAACTTATGTGGCCAAAATTTCTCTTGTGTTCCTTTTTTGGAACTTTGGAAGCAGTTTATTCATTTTTCTCTGTATCAGTGGTTTTAATAATCAGTGGAAAGTATTGATAAAATACAGTGGAATATCAGTTAAGAGAGTTTCAACAACATGATGGAGTGCTCATTATGAAGCAGTTAAAGTAATGGCAGAAAAATTTGATGAAGTTTGATGAATAGCAGCAGTTGAAGAATTGTGCGATTCACGAGAAAATTTGAACATCACAGAAGCTGCACAAAATCTTCTGCCTGCTCTCCTCCATTTCACTTCCTATGCTATCTTGCTGCTATCTTTTCTTGAATGATGTATTAAAGGAAGCGAATTGTACCCAGGAATCATTGGAAGCCAAAGCCTTAATGAAACATTAATAAAATTAGAGACATTTTGTCTTTGTACGAGGTTTATTTTTAAAATAAGGTCTGATTGTGAATGAGAGGGAGAATGACCATGAAAATAGCCTCAGTGCGCATGCACGTCTGCTCCCAGCATACTTTGCGGGGTTTTGACGCCATTTGCAGCCATTTTGTTTGTATGTGTGCTGAACTGTAGAAGTTTATAATGTTTAAGAAAATTGATTCGTCCGACGACTATGAGATACGATCTGTAATTCGATTCTTGAGTGCAAGAAACTTAGCAATAGCGGAAATTCACCGTGAGATTTGGGATGTCTAAGGTGATAATATGAGTGATAGTAAAGTTCGAAAGTGGGTGAGAATGTTCAAGGACGGGCGGGTTTTTGTGCATGATGACGAGCCTCTCCCAGGCCGACTTTCTCTGATTTCTGAAGATGTGGTTCCTGATGCGGACATCAAAATTCGAGAGATCTGACGATTCACTATTTCACAGTTATCAGTTGATTTTCCCCAGGTTTCAAGGTCAATTTTGTGCACCATTGTTTCGGAGAAACTGGAGTATCGGTGGCAGATTTCTTTGACGTCTGAATTCAAAAACTTGTTGAACGGTATGACAAATGTTTGATAAAAAAATGAAAATTGTGTAAAAAAGTACATGAAAACATGTAGAATATGGAAATAAATATATTTTAATGATATTTACAATATTTTTCTTCTTATTAAAAAACGGACCTTATTTAAAAAATAACAATCGTATATACGGGAAAAAGGACTGCAATTGTAGAAAAAGCGATTGAAAATGCATTCAAGACATCTGAATATAACGACATTCCAATTGAGCGCAAAATACGCCGCAAAAAGAAAATGGCTGGGGAACAAGGTAGAGATGAAGGAGATTGAGGCTATGCAAGATGAAAACAGAAAAGACATGTTGGAATGCCTCGATCGATTTCATTCTGAAATTCAGACTCTTTCAAATGCCATTCAAGATATAGCTTGAAGTTTTGAAGTGCTAAAAATCAACAATTTATTATTGACAAGTGGGGAACAGTTAAAAAACCGTGTACCAAAACTAACTTCCTTCTATGACGAAGTGTCTGTAAGAGAAATTTGCCTTCAAATACCAAGGTTAAGAAGACATTTCATAGCTGCCGCTCTTGATGTTCTAAAAACCAAAGATTGGGTTGCCTTAAGACTTTTTGAAGTTTATTCTTGAATGGGGATTTATAGAATCTCTTTCAAACTTAGTTTTATCGTTAAAGTTATTTTTAACGAAATGCGTGTCAGTCGCATCTTGTGAGAAGAGTGTTAATAAAATGAAGCTGATTAAAACTATTTGCGGTCAACAATGAGTGACAGCTGGTTGAGCAACTTGGCTACGTTGACCGTAGACCATGAGGCCGCATAAAATATAGACTTCGACGAAGTAATTTCCAACTTTTCTTGTATGAAAACAAAGACAGAAAATATTTAAAATATATTAAGTTGTGCACAGTTAATTACTTTTAATTTAAGATTAGTTAAACTGTGTTTACAGCTGTTAATTTGATTATTGTGTAAAAAAAAGTAAACATTAAATAAAAGAAAATTAAAGTTGAGGTTTTACTTTTATTTTTGTTATAAATAGTTACATTACTATGTAGTGTTAATTATTGTAACAGATAAATTTTTACTGTATTTGAAATTTGAAATATAATAAATAATTATTTTCTTTCTGCTCGTATTGGTGATATTGGTGTGTGTGTGTGTGTGGGGGGGGGTGACACCATTTACATCCGCCCCGGGTGTCACCCATCCAAGCTACGCCACTGCAATCACGTAGGCTCGAATTCCTCAAAAACAGTATTATCATCATCATTTGAGTCAGAGCTGTAAGAATCTGAATCCATTTCTTCCTCTGCATAGTGCAGCAGCTGTTTGGAATCCTTTGTAGTAGGAAGCGGTGTATCAAGACAAAACTTCTTGTTTTTGCCCTTCACAGTTTTCTCGTATATTTGGGATTCAGCACAACAGCTTTGTCTTCCAAACTCTAATTCGCCCACTAATGCTGAAAACATTAAACTTAGACTCATTTGAAACAATTATCTGTTTCAAGGAATCAGAGGATGCATATAAATATTTTCAACATGAATCAGCAAATTACAGTTTGGGGGAGAAAGGTTGATGCACTGAATCCCAAATATACGAAAAACAGTAAAGCCATGGTGGAGGAGGTGTAATGGTTTGGGGCTGTATGTCAACTTCAGGAGTAGGAAATTTAGAATTCACTGAGGCTGTCATAAATAGATTTTATATTTAAATATTTTAGTGGGACAGTGCATTCAAGTTAGGTGTCACGTGAGACTGTTATTTCCAACAAGACAATGATCCTAAGCACACTGCTCATACTGTCCGATAATGGCTTCTCTACAATATCTCTCACATACTTGCTAACCCTTGACAAATTTAGATTTAAACCCCATTGAGCATTTATGAAGTATGTTACAACAGCGAGTTATGATATCAGAAATAGAAAAACAGTTGAAAGAGGTTTTACTTGCAGAATGGAATAAAATTCAGAAAATGTTGCAGAAAATTTGTTACAATCAATGCCCGACAGACTTAAAGCGGTCCTGAAAATGCAACTAAATATTAGAAAATGGTTTTTCTTTAATAAAAAAAAAAAAAAAAATCCACGTGTACCATGACTTTTGTGGAAGCATTTTTGAACTTAAATTTGATATAATTTTATTTTGAAAGTTTCTAAAGGAAATTACTATTGAATTTTCATTGTATAATATACCAAAGGCTATATTATACATATATTTAATAACATATATATATATATATATTTAATCATTCTTTACTTGTTAATTCAATTTTATTTGTACTCATAAATGTTAAATTTTCGTATTTTGCGAAAACTACTTCTTGTACCATCACTTTTGTGGAATATTGTATGAATGCAATTTTTGAAATAGGTGAGGTCTACAAATTAATATTCGTACCAACTTTGAATTTTTCAAATGTCATCCACTTTTGACACCATATTTGAGTTCCTTGGCAGTGTTGCCAGTGGGCTACTTTTTTGAAATTCAGATTACTTGATTGACACCACTTTTTTCAAATGATATAAATTAAGTCGTTTTCACCTTATTTATTCTGTCATTAAATAAGGCAAATTTTACTTTCTCATAAAACTGGTGCCAATCAAGAAAATTGAATTTTAAAAAAGTAGCCCACTGGCAACACTGTTCCTTGGATTAAGGCAACCCGCAAAAGGATTTAGTAGTTTATATACTTTTTTAATAACTTCATTAAGTTAGAAAAAAATCAAAGTTTGAGGATAATGTTAAATTCATGTGACAAACTTTATATTATATATTTCCAAAATCTTATCCGAATAAAATATTTCTTTTGTAGTGATATACGATGAACAGACTCAAACAAACATATTCTAGGCATTTTTTCGATCCCAAAACATGATTTCAAAACATATTTTTAATTATGAAAATTATTAATAAATTCATATTTAAAAACTATGAATTATGACCAACATTAATTTTTAGGTAAAATGAACCACAATCGTAAAATATATGGGCATGCAAGTTCAATATATATATATATAACCATTAGTGAAACATTACCGTAACACCAATAACATTTAAAGGCATTTTAAGTATTTAAAATTTCGAAATAATTTTCTGGTGACTAATTATATTTTCCCGATATTTCTCAGTGGAAGATTTTAATTTAATCTTTAGACCTCTTCTACGTCAAACATTGCATTCACATTCGGAAAATAGACACAATTTCTTGTTGAATGGTGCCTCTACAACAATCTACAACAATTTGATAATAAAATAGCATATGGTGGTGCGGTTTCCCCCCCCCCCCCCCCCCGCTAAGACTCTAAATAAACCTATGCAGAAAATGTCTAAAATATTTTTCTTTGATAGATTGAATTTAATCAGTAATAGTAAATATATTTTACTAACACTTTATTTTTCATAATTTGTCTTTAAAAATTCTTTAAAACCACTCTGCTTTGCATGTTTAATGTAGACATTTCAAATTACCATATACAGGGAAAAATATGAATATTTTTTCAAGATTTGAATAAAAGTTAATTCATATAAGATTAAGACAAACATATTAAAAAATTATTAAAGCTGTTAAAAAATTATTACATTAATTAATAGTTTTTTTCAGTATGTACAGAGAAGAAATAATTCAGCGTGTTCTATTTAGGTGATGTAGTAACAGATATTAAGAGTCGATTTGGAAAGAAAATTATTATGAAATATTCGCTTTACATTGGAGATGAGAAAGATCAGATACATCCCTTGTTGCTCAGAACACCGGAAAATATCACAGTTCTTGAACTTATGACTTTAGCAGCTGACATAGATCCAAAATACAAGTGAGTAACATTCAATAAAAATTATTTTTACCGAAATAAATAAGCTTAAAATATCATAGGGGGACGGTTGCATACAATCTTCAATTTTTCCTATCGGTACTTTTGAATAGTAAATTTCGCCTTAATTAATCCCAGAACTTCAGCAATTAAATTAGCGAAAAATTTCTATTTAAAATTAGTGGTGCTAAAAGATTAAAACTTGTGCACGGGACACTGTCGCGAAAAGGTTGAAAGAAATTTCTTTTCAAAATGACTATTTTGAAATTAATCAGATTTAAAATAGCAGGATTGAACTTTGTGGCGTTATATTAAAATAAATGATCAACGTAAAAAATAGCACACATAAAATACATATAAAGTATTTCGGAGCCTCTCGAGCTCCATCATCAATACCAAAGTTAAAAAGATTAAAAACAGATTTAAAAGTTTAAGCCATGTAAATATGCTTGCGTCTCTGCACGCGGCCAAGATGGAATGCCATTCCATCTTGGCACTGCAAGCATACTTACATGGCCTAAACTTTTAAATCTGTTTTTAATCTTTTTAACTTTGGTACTGATGAAGGGGCTTGAGAGGCTCCGAAAATAGCTGTTTGCTACTTTATATGTATTTTATGTGTGCTATTTTTTACGTTGATCATTTATTTTAATAATTAATCAGATTGTCAACATAACCTCCTTTCATTATTCCTTCCATGAATTGCACATGCGTTGAAACTGTTTTGCTCAACACCTTTGTTTCGTTATTTTTATTTTTTGCACTTTCCTACATAACAAGTTAAAGGTGTTTATGACTTTACTTGAATTGTCTGTCAGTCCGTCCGAATGGCTATTTGCCATGGCTGGATTTAAACTTCTGCAGGTTCGGGGTACAATTGTATTTACAGCCCTAACCCCAACCCTAACCCCTTCGCTTACCTACTTTTTCTACGTTCGGTAGACATGTGTAATTGCTTTAAATCCAATAACATTCTTTTTTTTTAGCTGAAGGGGGAGGAGTAAAATTATATATATATATATTTTTTTTAAACTTGTTACTATAAATGACAAGTATTCTACAATAACACAGTAACAATAGCGCTGACTACGGAAGGGGAGGTTCCCCCCCTGGAAAATTTCAGGAGGGACGTTTCCCTCCTGTTTATCAAAGAATATTTCAAAAATTATTTCATGCCTTTTCCTTTGAAAATGAAAGTGTGAAATCATCATAAGAAAGAATTTGTCACATCTGATTCGATAAACGTTAAGTTTTGTAACTTTAAATGTCCGAGTGGATGTTTTAAAAAAGTTTTACCTCTCTGAACTCACGTAAGAAATTGGCATTGTAAATTATTTTCAAAAATAGTTTCGACATTTAGGATAGTAGATCGCAACCCATTTTTTCATACATATTGACGGTTATCGGCATTATGGGTCCCCAGCATAGGCACCCACTATGGGTAGAGGGGGGGGGGGGCTTACCCCCTCTGGACATTTTCGACTTGAAAATATAACAGAAATAATGGTTTGTCTGACCTTTTATTTCTTCCATTGATTTTTGCGATCTCTATGACCGACTTTGACCGCCGCCCCCCCACCCTCACTGAAATTTTTAAAACAGAGTGTTTCTAGTCCTCAGATTATATTAATCTAGAATTTTTATTTATTAGCCATGATCTTCTTTAATGGAAGTATATTCAATATTTGTTCCTATTATCAATAAAGTAAATAAATAAAGGTACTTTTCCTGAATACCTGTAAACATATTTTAAGATGGTTTTTGTCATTATTTTATTATTATTGTTATTTTGTGAGGCGCTTTTCGAATTGTGGTCTTCACCTAAGCACTTCGTGCGCCCTGCCATTTTCATAATCACACTCTATTTTTTTCTAAAAAGTCTTAGCGAAAAACGATTGCAGCATTATAATCTATATTGAAAATACAGCACACAATCGAAAATTCCGAATCACGTGGATTTTGGCGATTCCGAATTTTAGAAAATTCCAAATAATGGATTATAGGTGGTGGCGCTACCCATTGACATTCAAGATAACAATGAAGGATCAATTTAAATACAACAAGCATAAATCACTAATACGAGTAAAAAATTAAACATATTAGAAATGCCAAGTGAAAAAAAGGAATTTAAATACATACTCTCACATTTTGTTTGGTGACGTCAGCCCCGCAGCAACTCCATTTGGCATCTTGTACGAAATACCTTGTTGCACACTGTCGCAACGAGGCACAGTGACGGTATAATTGCATCAGTAATAATGACAGAAGGCACCAATGAAGACTGTCTGCTCCTATCCCAATTTATGGTGCCTGGTGCAAGGGTACCACTCGCATCATCCTTGCTGCAGCCATCGCCCCCTGAATACTAGGCCTTCGCACTGACACAAAAATTGCGGCTGTCGTAAGCGGATACTTTAAGCATTTTGTACGGTTCCCTGAATTTACATACCAATAATTTCTAAAAGTTTTCTTTGACTTATTTAATCTCAGAAAAGTAAAGGGGAGAAAACTTAAAAAAATTGTTGGTATACAAATTGAAAGTGCCATACTAAATGCTGAAAAAAATCTGCCTACAATAGTCGCCATTTTTGTGTCAGTGCATAGGCCTAGTATTCAGGGGGTGATGCTGCTGCTCTGTGTGATGTTAACTGTTATCGCTCAGGGAAAATGAAGATATTAGATTTGAATGTCTTTAGTTTATGATGATTCCGGCTTTTGGAAGGCAGGATTTACGATGTCACTGTAGTATGCTTGTTATTTATAGTCAAAAAGTTTTTTAAAAAATTGAATTGCCGAAATAAATATCAATGTGTTCAATGAAATCAACCCAAATGATATCATAGTACTGCTTAACTTATCACTTAAAACATGATGATTTATCTCTTAATGTCTCTCTCATGCATGAATTATATTTAAATGAATGAAAAACATATTTTGCTCTTAAAATATATTTTAAAGGGATTATTAAGAACAAATTAGGTTGATTTTTTAAAAATGTTACATTTATTACTAAATTACAAGACAAATCTTATGAGATATTTACAAGCAATAAAAAATTATTATTATTAATAGTTATTAAATATCTCTGTGATAATTTAAATTTTGGACATCTTACAACAAAGAAGTATGCAAGATGTATACTTCTTATACATCCGCAATACATGTATGTATTGCGGTCATGATCTTGTTTGGGTCCAAGATCAGAAATTCTTGAGAAAATCTTCTATCGTGTAGAACAGAAACTAATTCAAGGGCAGATCCAAGGGGAGGTCACGGTAGTCATTACCTTCCCTCTCCTCCCTAAACGAAGAAAATTTTTATTCAACAGTACTTTTTTTGTATGTAAATGCACATTAAAGATGTTTAAAAAAAATGCTCCTACTCTACAATAGAAATATATTTTTGACGCACACGAATCATTTAAGAAAAATCTGAATAATGGTTTTATAAAATAGATTTTACGTTGTGACATCATCTATTGAGATTCAAGGGAACAATGCAAGATCCAATTTAATACAATAAATATAAATTCAGAGCAAATGTGGGGAATCACAATTACACCTGTTCTGCAAGTAGCAGGGAGTTCATTTATTGCAAGTAAATGCATGAAATTTGCAGCCATTGCTTTAAGCATCAAGAAACTTTTCATTTTCTTATATATGTGATACAGTTTCAATTATAATTAATTACTCATTATAATTAATTATATTTAATTAAAAAATTAAGAACTACTTTCCTTGAAACAATTTTATTCAGAGAGATCCAAACTTAAAAATCAGCAATCACAGACAAGGGATGATAAAGAATTGTTACATTTTAAACACCAAAATTGTTCAACACTTATTTATCTCGTTAATATTGTTCAAATTTTGAAATTTCAAAAAGAAATATTGTTCATGATTTCTCCAATCATGAAATGACATATAATATATGAAATAAAAGAAGACTATGTACTAAAATAAAAATTATTCTTAAGGGACTTAAAAGTCAAAATTATGTGAGAATCACTCATATCTTGTATTAATAAATTTAAAGGACCAACTTACTGCATGATTCCAATCAGAAAATAAATCAATTTTTGCCACTTGAGAATAAGAGGAATTGAAAATACTATAATTCGTAGAAGATGTGATGATGTAATGCATTACTGCCTAGAAGGGGGGAGGGTGGTTACACTAAAAACAGGGCTGCCAGTAAGTATGGTTCAAAATAGTAGGTACTTAGGGACCTAATGATTAAAAATTAGGGACACAAAGTCTGAAATAGGGACTTTTTAAGGACATGAAAAATAAACATAATATTTATGCAAATCAAATACAGTGAAACTTCCATTTAACGAAGTCTCATCGTTACTCTTAAAAACTTCGTTATGAAGAAAATTCGTTAAATAGAAATCAACTTAAATTCATGAAAATTTTCCCTCAGATAAGAGAAACAGGTATTGGATTCAGAAGTATTTGATTTACTTTCAATTTTGAAGCCGTCTTTTACAAGACAGTTGTGTACGGTCGATGAAATCACGTCACATTCCCAAACTTTCATCAGCTCTGATACACAGGTTCTCAAACTATTGCTTTCCCTACATTCGTCTTTTTTTCTGCTTTACTGTATTTTTTATTCTTAATGTACTTCAAGATTTTTTTTATTATTATTCTTTAGACTAATGGCTGAAGTTTAGAAGAATTGGCAGGAACAAAAATAACTCTTCGATTTGCATTTTGAAGCACATTCTTATGGATGTACAAAGCAATTGTCTATCAGCAATGAAAGGTCAGAATAGTAACTGTCTGACTCTAATTGATACTTTTTGCTTCAATGCATCTGGCACCATTGCGTCACTGCATCTTCTATATCACTGAATGTAAATAGGGGATTTTGACCTCCCCCAACTGTCAGTGCTGGAGTCTCGGTGTGCAAGAGTGGTGATAGCAAGTGTTTTTCTTAGTGTGAAAAAAATTGTTTTGTTTATCACCAAGCCGAATGGAAATTATTTAAATGTGTTCATTTTCATACAATCTGCTGAAATAAATTCGCATATCCATCGCAACAACAACCTCTTCGTTCGAGTTCTGTACACTTACAAAAATGGAATAAACTTTGTTATATAGAATATATTTTTCGTAATATGGAGATTAATTTACATGCTAATGATGTTGAAAGTCAAAGTTCTTCAGAAAATTTCGTTAAATAGAAAACTTTGTTAAATAGGGACTTCATTAAAGGGAAGTTCCACTGTAATATATCAAATACAATTTTTAACAATGGAAAAGTACACCAAATATTTTTTGTAACCTGATTTAATTAGAAATTTTTTTTACAGATTTCTCACAAATGAACTTTTTTAGGTTTCTTACTTATAAAATTTGTATATATTATT
Source organism: Maratus michaelseni (assembly GCA_963931845.1). Classification (NCBI taxonomy): domain Eukaryota; kingdom Metazoa; phylum Arthropoda; class Arachnida; order Araneae; family Salticidae; genus Maratus; species Maratus michaelseni. The sequence continues at coordinate 174,752,470 of OZ007593.1, forward strand.
TTTTCTTTCATTTATAACAGTAGATAAATCAGCTTTATCCTTTTTCACTTTCAGCTCCTAGTTAGCTGTTATATCAGCTATAATAAAATTTTGTGCAATTTTAACTTCAGTTAGGTCTCCTTCTTCTAAAGCACTTTTCAATCTTTGGTTGCCTTCAGCAATAAATCTGTCCGATACAGCTTCATTCAAATTTTTGTTTAAATCTTCCAACTTTTTTCAAGATCTATAATTGCATTTTTATTTTCTGCTTTCTTCCTCTTCTGCAGCTTTCTGCACTTCAAGTTATACTGTCCTTTTTATCTCTTTTCATTTTCTAGGTAACTTTGATAGTTTTGATATGCAATATTAGACTTCTTTATCATTTTGCTTGTTATTGGAACTAGAGCAGCAGCATGATTTTCATAATGATGTTTTAAAACATCTATGTTTAGCCTAGCATTTACCATTCTTTCATAGAGGTTCGTTCTTCGGAAAGAATTCGATTTGCAATGGAAAATCCTCACTCTACATCCACACTGGCATGGTACAAACTAAGGCTACTCTTCAAAAACATAGAGAGGTTTCAGTATTTTAGTTCTGCATTTGCCTGTTTTGCATTGATACAAGTTGCACAAAATTAATCTATTCTATTCACTTCCAATTCTCCTTGATTGAGCGTGTAAATTTTCTAGTTATGTTCAGTTACATGCTGCCATCTAGGGCATTAAATTTTAAACAAATCTAAATTTTCGCAATAAATTTTGAAAAATCTGAAAAAAAAAATAATTTGGAGATTTTTTAAAGGGATTTTTTAATAAATTTAAAGGACCAACTTACTGCATGATTCCAATCAGAAAATAAATCAATTTTTGCCACTTGAGAATAAGAGGAATTGAAAATACTGTGAAAATTATAGTGAAATTATAGTGAAAAAGGGGACTTTTAAGGACTTCTTAGTGAAAAAGGGGAAATTTAGGGACCAAGTTAAAAAATAATGACCTTTTAGGAAAATAGAGACCAACTGGTAGCCATGTAAAAATGTATGTATTTATTCCTCAATCTATTACAGAAAGAAAGATGAAAAAATCAGACATTAAAAAAACAAAACAATTAATTAAAATTTCTTGTAAATATTAAAAGTATGCTTCTAGGCAGGCAAACATACATTTGCATGTGTATGTATACATAAAATACAGTAGTATTTTTGTAAAACAAAAGAAAATAGAATGCCAGATATATAGCATTGAAAAACCGAAATTTTTTCACAAAATCTGTTTATAGTTTCTTCTAAATATAATTACTCAAATTTTAATCTTTCTTTAGAACTTTGATGGAAAAAATATACATAATACTTCCAGTATTTAATACTTATTTCTTTACTATATTACAGGTTTAAAATCCATGAGATAAGGAAGAAAAAATACATTTATGAAATTTACAATATACCAAATGATCCAGAAAACAACAGATTTTGGTTCATCTATCAAGGTTCAAATAATGAGACAATACCCATTTCTGAGCAAAGTAAGTGTTTTAAAAACTGTTATGTTATGAAAGATACTGCAGCCATCTAATGAACTGCAGCCATCTAAGGTGTAATGAATTAGATGTCATGGGGACTAGCTCTCTCTCAAAAGCCTGAGTAGTCTCTTCAAGCATTTTTTAAAAAATACCTTTCAGACAGATTTGAAAAGGAATAGTATAACTTAACTAAATTTTTTAAAGCAACAACCTTTAGAGAGCTGTGAGAAGCATTATGCTGTAGTATCTCCACTAAGTCATTATTTAAAAGAGGAAAAAGAAGTAGAAATTTTATAGGTTCCAATTTTAAATTAAATACTTCTGAGTCATATATCTTGCGTATATTTTACAACAATTATTGTGTTTCAAAAATAAATAACAGACAATTATCACAAAAAGATTTGAAAATGTGACATAACTTATCAATTATTTTTGTAAGCAACCACCTTTTCAGTGCTGTGACATCAATTATTTGTGAGCTTTGTGAATACAACACAGAAAGTTTTAAGAAAAATTATATCATAATTCGAAAGATGATGTCACACACAGACAGGACAGATAGACATTTTCCAAGCATAGTCAAATTGTGTTCAGGACATCCCAAAACATGTAAATTATCAAATAATGGAAATCGAAATTTTCACAATTCCAATGCTTTCTTCTTATGTATATAGAAGAAAGTAAAAATGTAATATTTAAGATATGTTACTTTACTGTTGCTTTTTCTGGCAGATGGAATTATATTTATAAGAAGGGACTTTCTTTTGTTTATTGTCTATCATCACTGAAATTTTTTGTATTTTTTTATGTAATTATTATGCAAAGAAATTTAGGAATTTTTGAGTTATCAAAGTAGTAGTAGTAAAAGTTCAAACATTTGAATTACTTACACATTATATTTCAACACTGATGCATAGCTACAATCAACGTTAAAAAAATAAAATTAGAAAAATTTAGTGAATAATGCAATTATAGGATAAAACAATGGACAAAATGTAACAACACAATGCTAAAATTCCTTCAGAGGGCAAGTATAGGACATTTTTACGTAAACAGGTACCTCCCCACACTTTTTCCACTAACAACCTGATTATAATATTATCTTCAACACAAAAATTAACAATTTTCTTTCTCATGAAAAAGTAAAACTGTAGCGCAGAATCTACATTTTATTAAACACTGAAGAATTGAGTTTTTGCTTCAGAAACTGTAAATTAATATAGAAAAACTAACAAACTTCAGAAATATGTAGAAAACCAAACAAATGTTCGTTTTTTTTTTTTTTTTTTTTTTTTTTTTTTTAAAATTCTGGAATTTAGTTTTTTTTCTAGAGTTTACCAGATTTTTTTTTTTTTTAATTCAAGACTTTATATTCAGAAGAGTTGGAAGCAATATCAGTATATTTTTTTAAAGAAAAAAATAAACCTCAAAGTTACTAATAATTTTATTAATTAGGTTCAAATTTTAAAAAAACATGAACTGCTTGCTGTGAATTTGTGAGAAGTGTGATATTGAATGATGAAATGAAAGTTCATTTTATAATATTAATTGATAAAACTATTATTTATTCTTATCTTTACTTAACAGGTCCAGACAAGGTAAAGGCACATGAAAAAGATCACATCATTATGTGGTACAAAACTCTGGATTCATTGTAACATAAAATGAAAACCAAGACAAATAAAATATTTTTATTCTATTTTATGTAAAACTATTCCACTTTTAAATAAGTTAATAGTATGAAATTGACTAACAATAAAACTTCAATATACATGTAATAAATTCAGAAAAAATAAACAAATCATAGTATCAGAGTGTGGTTTACACGATAAGATTTTTTTAAGTAAAAAAAAATCCCACTATTTGGCAAGTTTTATGATAAGAATTGTACTCCAATATGATAATTTGTTAATTTTTTAATGAAATTTTGAGATATGGATGAATTTATTGAACTCTTTTTCTTCTTTTGCACAAAAATTCTGACTATTTGACAAGTTTTATGATGCAAATGGCATTGCAGTCTGGAAGTGTGTAATTTTTTTTTTTTTTTTAATGATTATTTCAAATCTGAACTTACTTATGAGTCTCATGAAACTTTTTTTTTTTTTTTTTTTTTTTTTTTGGGGGGGGGGGGGGGGCACAAAAAATTCAAATTTTTGACAAATCTTATCATGCAAAGTGCAGTTTGATACAATTTCTTACTTTTTTTAAATGAATTTTTGAAGAGTGAACAGATTTATGGCACACCTTCCCCTATATTGCTTCATAAATTCTGATAACCACAACTTCACATTGAAGAAGATAGAGTATTTAATATTTCTGCAGATAAAAATCTGTATAGATATTTATAGTTTTGTCTTATTATTAGCTAAATATTAAATAACATAAAATTTAATTTGATATTTATTTCATTGCATATATACTACATTACTTAAAAGGAATTCCTTCTCAGTAGAAAAAAATGGCATGAACAAAATTTTCTTTTAGTTTCTTCCATAAAAAAGAATGAACCAGCTAAAACAGAAAAATGTCCAAGATATATGCTATAATTAATCTTTTAAAAAAATATATTATAATTGAAAATATGAAATTTTTAACAGAAACCAATTTTTGGAAGCTTTAAATATGCAAATCCAGAATTACAGCTCATTCTACCAAGTAGTTTTTGAGTTATGCTTAAATAACTATGTGCAAGTCAATCTATTTTAGAAAGATAAAAAATAAATTTAACATTAGGAATTGAAAATTTTAAATTTGCACAATTCCTAAATTGCTTGATGGAATAACTTTTCATTTGGTATCCTGCAAAGATTTTCTGAAAAATCCCAATAGGATGTCAAAGTTAGGCGTTCTTATTGAAAATTTCATAGTTTGATACAATTTTAGTATGAAAATGGCACCCTATGCTTTTTTTTAAAAACATAACTTGAAAGAAAACATAATTCCCAATCGAATAGCTATTTTTGTTTTTTTCTGTGACAATTTAGTGATTAAAATGTATAAGGTATTATTATTTTTCAATGCAAATTGTACATTGTTTTGCTTGCTTCAGTCAATATTAGATTAGGTTAATCTGAATGTCAAAGAAAATATTAATTGAAAAATAATATCACTGCCTTCACCGCTATAAAGTTATTAGATTTTTATGAAGATATTGCACATTCCTTCATAAAATAACATAAAAATGTTACTTTGAGATAGTAATATGAATCAATTACATAAATACTTTCTAACCTGATGTCATTAGAGCACATTTTAAATATCTTTAAGACTGGATAGATTAGAACAGTGTTATTTTCTGCATCTGGCAGGAATAAATGTATTATTTTTTATGCTGGATTTCAAAGTTTTGAGTTGGTTCCTGATACAGCTTACGTAAAAACAATTTGCTTGTAATTTTTTTTTTTTTTTTTTTTGCTTTTTCTGAAAAGAAAAACTTCATTTTTTGAGCAGTGTGACTTTGCTAAGTGTGTACATCTGTCAATTTCTAAAAGTGCAAATGCAACATTGTTTTATGCTAAAAAAATTTTTTAACAAATTACTAGATTGTAAAAAAAGTTTTTTTCTAATTTACTACTGTTAAAGAAAGTAAAAGCACAATAAGCTTTATTTAAATTTAAAGAGAGGAAATAAAACATCTTTTTTCCCTTTAAAAAACTACTCTGACTTCGGAAACTTATTTTTTAATGTTCAATCCCATTTTTTAAAACACCAGAAGATAACTACTAAGCTGTTTTTTTTTTGTCTGTCATAATTTATAATGGAACTGTACTTATAATGACTATTAATACAATTCCAAATTTAGTGACACTTAAAAATAAAATTTCATTAACTAAAGAAAAATTTAATTGCTCCTACTTCAAACATTGTCCAAAAACAAAGTGCAATTGAGGTGTAATTCAGAATTTTTCTAACTTTAACACCATATAATTCATGAAATATTTTTAATTTTTTTTTTCATGTTGGCATTACATTTCAAATAATAGAATGTATCTGTTACTCGCTCATCAACAGAAAAATCCATGATAGAATTTAACAGATGACAAAGGCAGAAATGACAAGTTCTTTCTGCTGATTCTTCAAATATTTCTACACTTTTTGATTTAAATAAAAATGCAGAAATTTCTATATTTTCAGTATAAAAGCAAAAGATAGAGCTAAAATGTAGAAAAATTCTGGAAATTGCAAATGAATTGGTGTGTGGTATAGAGTCTTGCATGGATTAGACTGTACCTGATCCGAAACCAAAATTTCTGCTTAAAGTCAACCCAAACCCGACTAAAAAAAGTTCATCAACCTGAAACACGATACACTTCAACCTGAACCTGAACCATTCAAACACAAACACAGAGTGAAAGAAAATTACTCCATATTTTAATACAATTATTGAAAAATACTCTATAATTATATTTCTAATATAAATTTTATCTTTTTTGTATGAAAACGGGGACATATACACCCATTAAAATACAGTAGAGCCCCGATTATCCGTGATGATTTTTTTTTTTTTTTTTTTTTTTTTACAGCAAGGCAAATTTAATAGACCCTATAGTTAGCAAAAAAATATATAATAGTAAAAAAATTATTTTTTAACTTAAATAAATTTTAAAAATAGAAACTTTGTGTTTTGTAATTCGAACTATTTTTTTTTTTTTTTTTTTTTTTTACAATTTAACTAAATGAATCATTAGTATAATAAATGCTCAATGATCAAGAAATATATTTTTTAATTAAAATGATTTTTTAACTTATTTTTTCAAAAATAAAAAATTTGTATTTCATTCAAACATTAAAAAAATAAATAAATACTAAAACATATAAATATAAAAATTTGCATTATTTTTTTCAAATGCTTCGTCACCTGGATTATATCTCATGAGTTAAAGAAAAGGTGTTTCCAAAGCAAGAAGCAAACACAAGTGACTGATTATTTTAGAAAGATGTAACTCAACAATTTTTGTATGGTATGTTGCATATATTTTTTTTTTTTTTTTTTTTTTTTTCTCTTCTTTATTTTAGTGATTTAGACGTAGAGCGAATGTTTTTGCAGTACTGTACACATGTATGTACAATAAAACACAGTTTTATGTTGAAAATTTTATTTTTCATGTTTGCACTCTATTTTTCGGTTTATCCGCGATTTTTGTTATCTGCGCTGCCCTTGCCACCCAATTGCGCGGATAATCGAGGCTGTACTGTATATAGTTATTTTCATTGGAAAAATATTCAGGACTTTATTTTGAAAAATTGGATCAACCTGAACGAGTCATAACCTAACCTGAAACTGACTCTAATCCTAAACATTTAAAGTCAATCCGACTCACAACAAAAAAATTAACATTGACCCGACCCAACCTGAACTACGGGATGGGTTGGGTTTTGGTAAAATCAGGTTACCCAACCCAATGCAGAACTCTAGTGTGATATATAAACACACATTATATCAAATGTAATATAAGCCATAAGAATTTTTGTCTGTCAATAGTGTCACAAGTGCAATAAAATAAATTTATGTTCACCTATAGTCTATATTTTTTTCTGGTCACTCTGAGTTTGATAGAACTATAAGTTGCTAACAGCAATGTGATTGAAAATCCAAAAGAAAACATTAATAAATGTAAAACAAACAATAAATGCAAGCAAAACACATTTTTAACACATTTGATATTTAAAAAATACAGTAAATATAGTAAAACCTGCGAGAAGGGAGATTGCTAGGAACTGGAGTAAAATATCTGTTTAAGACAGTATTCCATTATAGACAGGTTCCATTTTCAGAGGTTTTATTGTATTATATAAAAATAGCCACTTGGAAAATATCACTGAAAAGTGCAATTAAATTATTTAATGTGATCATTTATTTTTTTTTGTGGAATACTTTAAGTGAATTGGACATAACATTTTTGATTGCCCCAAAGCTATTCGAAAACAAAATGTATTAATCACAATGGCTCATTTGCCAATAAAATATATTCAAGTCATTGTATTAACTTAAAAAGTGATTTATTACACTTGTATTTTACAAAAATACGTCTTTCTGAGAAACGTCCAAAATTTTCACATCTTTGCTTATTTCATTTGGAAAGGTAGTTTTTGAAAGAGTTCTTCTATATGAAAATTAATAATCTTCATAATTGTCCCTTAATCCCATAAGGTTTTGTATTACTTCGATAAAGTCATCTTTTTCATATGAAGATTCAGCATTTTTCACATACACTTTGAAAATATTCTTATTTGCTTCCGCCAGAAGACTGTCAATGAATTGTGCAGCACTGTCAGAACTACTAAAAGATGCAGCAATTGGAACTTTTTCAACTCCTATAAAAAAAAAAAAATAATAATAATAATAATATAAAAAATCTTAGGAAATTCTAACAAAAAATTGAAATATGAGATACATAAAGCTGCATTTGTGTCCTTAGTGACCCTGACCTTTTTTTTAAAGATTAAAATGGGTGTGACAATTAAAAGTTCAGTGTCATCTGATTCTAAATCTAAACATTTAGACTCTGAAACACCTGAAATTTCTCCGTCACAGAGCTGCCACTGATGACTATTTTTATATTCTATTTGCACCATTATTTAAAAAAAAAAATAAATTGTAGTATATTTCTCTTGCACATGTTGTCAAAGTGTATGTGAAAGATTTTTGTTAAGAGAAAGTGGTGCGAGATAGAATTAAAAAATAGTCGCCAGTGGAAGCCCTGCCTTCAATGAAATGAATTCACCTGCAATGGTTTTAATATTCTGTTCAGACTATGCTATTTAAGCCAGCTCAAAGCCTTAAACCTGCAGAGCTGGTTTCAGAAACAATCTCAGATGATTTCAAACAACAGGCTACTAGATATAGCCACTGCTTGTGCTCTGATTGACAATTAAAAAATTAGCAATCTTCTGCAAAGAACATATGTGTTGACACTTTTTTAGTAGGAAAGTTAAACCATGAAACACTGTGTGTGCATGCCTGATTTGTCCATAATATAGAAGCATTAAGCTGACTCAAAACTTTTGAGAATGTGAATAGGTAGTTATGAGACAATTATAAATTAAAATAATAAATATAAACAATAACTATAAACGTAACAAATTAGAAATAATAAAATGCTATGCTAAAAATTAAACAAAAAATATAAGATTTTTGTACAAAATATTTGTTATTTTGGAAAAACAGCATTTGCTCGAGGCATTCAAATACAACCAGCAAAACAAACAGGCTACTTTGACTGCTTTTCAGCCTAGTTTAATCACATAGCAGTTCTACAATTGATGGAAACTAGCTTATCTTGATCATGTGACAGCCAAGAGGGGTTGATGTATCACAGCAGTGTACAAAATATCACTATATGAAATAACTTTATATCAAATGCATCTAAAAGAGATCGTTACTATTTAAAAGTATTTAATAATAGATTATTGTCACATAATTAATGCATTCAACAGTACAGTTGTCTTTTTGCACTTTCACAGGCAGGGTGAAAGCAAAACTGCTTATCAAAAAAAGAAGTGCAGAACATTATTTTTCTTTCTTTACTAAACTAGTAAACACAACAAGTTAAGTATCATTTCAAACATATTTCGCATCTGGTTTCTCGGACAGCAAATTATATGTGCATATGGCAGAAATAACAGGAATGCCAAATGTTGGGGTATTCCATATTTTGGATGAAATTATTTTATAATCATTTAAAGGCTTTAATAATAACTTTATATTTTCATAAAAATAGACTTAAAAAAATAAATAAAAGATAACAGATTATTTTAATGTACAGAAAAAGTTACTATTTTTTTTTTTAAACTTTTTGGTTGGATAAAAAATAATGATATCAAAAGACAAGAGATAGAGACCTAGAGATATCTTACGATATCAAGTGCCAGACACCCTGTCCTCCCTAAAGTGATAACGTTATATATATGCACAGCCCCTTATTTGCTTTACAAAGTAATACAACTCCAAATTTGCAAAAATTAAGGCTGAAAAACTTAAACTGGAGGGAAAACCACATTTAACTTTTAGACTTTAACTGCCCCCCCCCCCCCCCCCCTATAGGGAATTACAAAATCTTATCTCTGCCAAACAATAGTGTAATGCTATACAAATAAGGTAGGAAAAGGGATCATACCAATGTACAGTACATGCTTTATATATTTGTTTTTGTGAAACTTTTTCACACTTAAAGTTTACCCAAATAGTAACCATTTAGTTATTTATTTTGAATTATCTTGTTATTTATTTATATTTTTGTCACAGTAAAAGAACATGAATTTATAATTATTTATCCATGCCAGGACAAACATTTTGAATTTGAGTGAACAAGCCCCAAAAGACTATGCAAATGAGTATTCAACTGTGATTATGATTTTTAAAATAAAAGTGGATGATATAAAACTCGTGAATTTCTTATTAATTAAACAAATAAAATGTGATTTATTATCTTTTAAAATATCATAAATATACGCACTAAACACACGACACATACATAACAATATACAGGGGTAGAAAATTACATAAATCTACTTGACACTGATGAGTGGATTTTCTGAACTAACAGTAAATTGTATACAAAAACGTGTCACTGCACACAAGCCCAAATCACATTCTTCATGATAAACTGTATCTCATGCTTGATCTCCTTTCTTTTTTACTAGTTTTACTTTGGCATATGTAACATTCTTTGATTGCAGTAGCCATCAGACATAAAAGGAATACAACTTAATATAATGATTTACTTGTGTGAAATTAGATATATGAATTGGCAAAATCGAAACATTGAAGGGGAAAGAGCTTAATCGTTCAAACAGAATAACATTTAATTTCTGCTTTAAACAAACTTTAAAAAAGTGAAAAAATACCTTTACAAATTTTTAATCTTTTTTGTCAAGTTTGGTCAGATTAAAAATATCCTAGATATTAAAAATTGTATAAAATAAAAAAAATAATAAAAATTTTAGAAAATTGAAATCTGTTTTTCATTGAAAGATTTCAATGTACCAAACTGAATTTTTTTTAGTTAATCTGATCTTATGATTAATCTTCCATAATTGGGTCCATAGCCATCTGGAAAATTTGGCACAAAATTGTTGTTTAAAATTTTTAATGATATTCACATACATTTTAAAGGGCGTTGTAGCCATGATGGCAATGTTTGAAAGTAGACCCAATTACGGAAAATTAATGTAAAAGAAAAAGAAAGATAATGCTTTTTAATTTGCTCTGGGCAATCAATTGCCAATTGTGGCAGCTTATCTGTGAATAGTTACTTTTCATTATTGTATCACTGTTGAGATAGATTCTTTTAAAAAAATTCATGCTTGAAAATTATTAAAAACGGCAAAAAAGGAAAGAAAGAGGTGATACTAAATTGAGCTACAGTTTTCAAGCAAATTTTATTTGAAAATACAATTTTTACTCTGTTTGATAAGGGTGGGAGATTTTTGTAAAATATTACCAGCCAGCAAGATGTACATATTTAAAATGTTATGACAAAATTTATGATATTGCAAAAATAAGTCATTACTACAATGTATTTTCATATTAACCCTGAACTGCTGTGACAAAAATTGTCACATAGATACTGTGAGCAAGCAGTCTCTCAGATAGCTTGATCAAAAGATGAATAAAAGAAGATACTGTTTCCTGTACTAAACTTTATGTACAGGAATATTATAATTAAAATTCACATATTCATAAGTCTCTAGCGATAGCACTAAGGTTCCAAACAAAACAATATTTCATTCGTATCTATAGTTAAACAGAAAATTACAAGTTAAACTGTGAAAAGTGAAAAAAGCAACAGACTGTGAAATCGCTAACAGCAGTTAAGGGTTAACTTTGTATAAAATTAAGATATGGAACAGAAGTAAACTTAGTGTATGTTTACATTACAGAAATTGGGAGGGAAAAATGCAAAATAGGTCTAATGAATAAAAATATATGAAGGTTTTTGGTGTATTTTTCATAACCTTATGTATTTCAAAAGCTACCAAAATATTCATTTGCTTCATCAGAAAATGCACTTGCTATTGGCGAGTAGATTTATATAAATTTCCCACCTCTGCTATTCAATGATGTAAAAATTTAAATTATGCGATGTTTAGAAGTGATGTAACAGCAATAAAAGCAAAAGCCATGATATAAATTGGTTGTTGCGATCATCATTATATATTTCTAAAAAAAATTGCTGGTTTTTAGTAGTTGTCATAAAGGGAGCTACAATTTTTTGGAGATGACGAAAATGTCTGCAGTGAAAGAAATAGAATTTTGTCACTAACAAAGAAAGGGAAAAAAAAAACATTCTATAAAATTTTTAACAGAATTATCAAATTCTGAGCTTAAAAAATCTAAATTGTAGCCTTAATCACCATCTCGATCTGGCATTGATAAAGAAACTTTTTTGCCATAAAATTTATGAAATATGATATTGACAAAATAAAGAATCAGATTAACTGTAATAAATCAAAACCAAAACTATACATTATTTATGTGTACTTTTATAGTATGTACACCATTCATTCTGCTGAGTATAATGGAGCACAAATCCCACTATCTACATTGAAAATAGTTAATTACATATTTAAGTGTCCATATGAAAATAATTCATCATTTACAGAAAAGGAAAAACTAATTCTGCTAGTGGACAAAGTTTTAGTCTGTTCAGGCATCACAACTATTGCATATTTCAGTTGGTAAAATTGATTCAGACGACACAGGTAAGGGGTTAAAGTAAAAAATAATGGACAACAACAAGTTAAAATAGTACATAATCAATACTTATAAGGAAACAAAGTTAATAAAAATCTTTAGTTACCTGTCTCATTAGGCTGCAATCCAGAATGTAAAAATCCATTGATGCCCACAATATTTTTAAATATTTTAGGGAATGGAGAAGCAACACTACATTTTTCCTCAAAAACTGTTGCAGTCCTGTAAATATGAAAGAATATATTAGCATCTTGAAATTATACGATTGTTATTACTTATGTGAAAAATAAATAAATAAATAGGAAATTAAAAAACTAAACTTACGTAACAGAACTTGGTGAATATTTTTTAAGGTATTCTCCAAATATCTGCTCTGGTTCAATGGCATGATATGATTTATTAGGTCTAGAAAGTAAAGAAAGAAAGAATTTTTTTACTAAGTTAATTAACTAGCTAAATTTAAATGAACATAAATTAAAATTCATAATTACAGAGTAAAACATCATTCATGTTTTTTCATTTATAAGTTTTAGAGCATGAATTCTATTTCTGCAAGTTTTAAAGATAAAATACTTTATGAATTTGACACAATGAAATTCTTATTTTCAGTTATATGTTCCAGAGCAGCAGTTCTTAAACTGTGGTCAGCAGATCAGTGGAGATCTGCAAACTTACAGCAGGGGGTCCTCAAGCCCAATGTTGAATTCAGACTTTCTCTGTGAGGAATCGCTCCAGGGGTAAAGGAGGCATTTGCCGGACTAGATCTTTCTAAGAACTAAAAGATCTTCTTAAAACACCATCAAAAACTTTTAAATGCACTAGGACTTTCGAAAGATCTGAGTCTTTCTTCAAAAAAGACGTGCTTCTACTATGAAAGCAGCAGCAAGACTTAAGCCTCTTTCATAGTAGAAGCATGTCTTTTTTGCGCCTGACAAAGAAAGACTCAGATCTTTCGAAAAGCCTAGCACATTTAAAAGTTTTTGATGGTGTTTTAAGAAGATCTTTTAGTTCTTATTGTTTCACACCAGTTTCAACTTATTTTCCTAGATCTTCTAGTCTAGAGTCTATCCCAAACAAGTATAAAACTCCAAATCTTTTGGGAAGATATTTCAATGCTCTGAAGAAAATCCCCCCCCCCCCCCTTCCACACACAAAAAACGCTACACTCTGAATTTATCCCTGTGCAAGCCAAAAGAATTTTCCAGAATATTTTTTCTCCTTCCCTCAATTTACTTTAAATATACATACTGTTTCTGGTTGTCATAGTAGAAATCTGTCAAATAGCAAGAAAAACTAAAGTTTGTTTTTAATAAAAAATTCATTTAAAATAAAAAAAATCATAAAAACTCACCTAAGAAATATTTTTTTATTATTTGAGATTTAATAGCAGGAGAAATGTTTATTTTTTTAATTTCTGAAAGCTATGAACTTGCAAATTCCATTATTTAAAAAATACAGTTTAAAAATGTACAAAAATTGTAGTTTTTCTCAAAATTAGAAAATAATTTTAGATTTAAAATAAACTTCCCTAAAATCATAAACTTTTTCTATTTCTAAAATGCGCAAGAATTTTTATTTTTTAAAAATTAGGATGTACGTATGAGGAATGAAACTTGATTTGTTTTTAAGAGGAAGTCCGTCTGCATTTTTCAAAATAATTACCTATTACAGGCCTAGAAGTGACATTTTGTGGAAATATTATAGGAGATATAGGAATTTTTAAAAAAATATATAGGAATTTTATAGGAATTTCTATACGTGTATAAATACATATATGCACATAATAAAATGCATTAATTATAGTGCATACAATATGGACATATTAACATACAATGCAAACAACTTATACTTTAATATCTTATCAATTTAATTACTATAAGCAGTTTACAGATCAATTTCTTAGACAAAATATCCATTCAAATTAGAAAACATAGAAATGCAATTACAATGAATCTAAAAAACGCAATTTACTCAGCAAGCAAGAATTCTATATTTATTGGTGTAAAAGTTTATTATTATTTCTATTCATTGGAGAGTTCACAGAAGTTGTATATTCATAAAAATATATATATATATATATATGTTCTAGACATCTAAATAGATGTCTAAAATAGATGTTTCCATAAAAGCAGAATGGATGATGAGAAAGATCAAATTAAAAGTATGTGCTGGGAAAATGACCAAATCATCTTTAAGGGAAGAAATTATGCAGCAGAACTTAATTTTGATCCCCCCCACCCCACCCCTCAAGCTTCAAGAGCAAGCTTTTCAGCTGAAATTCAAATGATATCAAACACAATCATTGAAGAAGCAATTCCTACTCATTTTTTTTTTTAAATCTTTGTTTAAGTCCTTTTGTGAATGTCTGTTGCCTTCATTTAATAAGGATTATACAGTATTTCAATGATTTTACAGAATTTTTTATACTTTTTCATTTCCTTTTATATATTTTTTCCAACAGTTTTAATTCTCATTGGACACATCTTCATGCGCTTGTTGTCTGACAGCTTCTTCTTGTTCCCTTTTTCTTCTTTATATATAAAAAATGTTTAGTTACACAGTCCAGTAATTTTCCTCTAAGAGCAATTAGAGATCAGATAAGTTCAGCCCAAGCCCGGGCCTGAAAAACGGCCTCTGTTTTTATAACAGTGTTCGAGCTCGAGCTCAAAGTGAATATATTATTTATTCCCACTTTCAAAAAAGGGGGAAAAAACTAAACTTGTTATTTTAAAAATAAGAATACAGCCGAAGTTTCTTAAAGTGTTTTACAATCTTTAAAATCAGTTTGAAAGGGAACTGAATTGTGACAGGATAAAATGAGAAATATTCTTTCTGAGGCCTTTGCACAGTCAGTGTTGTCACCATAAAGAAACCATCGAATATCCCTTGTCTTTCTGTCATTTTTCAGAACTGCTGGAAAACAGAACTTGTGTCTTTCTGCCATAGTTGGATATTTTGAAAAAATAAGAATTGTGAAATTTTCTTATTTCTGCCAGTGGGTGGGTTTAAATAACAAATTTGCTATTTTAAACAGAATTCCAGGGACATGAAAATTACAAAATGTTGTAATAAGGGGATATTTAGAATTAATTCTATGAAAAGATTTTTAAATGAGAAAATCATTTTTGAACAATTTTAAAATGTTATTAACAATTTTCTACTGTGCACTTTCTGATGATACCCAATTTTTCAGGCTCAGATTTCAAATTGTTGGATCAAACTCATTTCTAATAGAAATGTTTAAAATGCGTTTATGTCTGAACAACATCTTTCACTAGTCTTAGTTTCTTCTAAACTTTTCTTAAAAAAAAAAAAAAAATTATAGAGAATCTTGCTCAATATATTCATTGCCACGAGATAATGACAAAGTAGATTTTATTGTACAAGTAATTTTAGTCGACCTAAAACACCTACAGTTGAACTAGATGTATAAACTAAAGCAGTATAATAATATTATTTATCCAAAGTGGTTGGAACCAACTAGTTTTTTAGAGAACTTGTTGGGAATCAAAGCAACACTCATTCAATAAGATTTGTATAATATGGTGTAACTGTGTCATTGTTCTTATTTCAAATTAACTATTACATTAACCAGTTTAAAGATTAACGAAATTATAGGAATCCCTTAGAAAAAATAATTCTGTATAAAAATAAAAACGCCCTACATCAAAATTGTTCCATTTAAAATCCTAGATGTTGTCATCAAGTTATGCCATGCATGTTTGATGTCTCTAACAATGTACATGTCAAACTGACATTGTATAAGGCACTTTTTTCTGGAAACATTCTAAAATTAATTGATTGGAAATATGATTTTGGATAATTGGTTTCCAGACAAATGGTTTCAAACTGCAGTACCATATTTTAATGAAATAGCTGCAAAAGCTGTTTCCTCATAATAATGTCTCTAATGCTGTTTTATCAAGGAGACAGCCAATAAATGAAGAAAAATGAATATATATATATATTTATTCTTATAAAAGTATAAATATAGCTTTCCCATCCAAAACAATTACTCTGGTTTTTCTTCTGAAAAAGTAAGTATAGTATATATCTGAACCTGATCAGTACGAAATCCAAAAAACAACCAAAAAAAATTTGTCAACTTGAGCCATAGCAAAAAATAAGTAAATAAATAAAAATTAAGCAAATACATGGGGTCAGGTTGGGCTCAGGTAAAACTAGCTTACCTAACCCAATGAAGTATTCAAGGCAGAGTTTTTCCGAAGTAACCTAATTATAAATATTAAAAATTAGTTAAACTAATTAGGTTACTTCACAGTTTTGTAGTTCTAGTCTTATGTATGTTCTTTTGGATTTCATTAATTTCAAAATGACTCTTATCGTTCAAATTGCAATATCCAAAACCTTAAATTTTAAGACAACTACATACCTCCTTCAAATTTTATAGGAAAAAATAGGAATTATAGGAAATATAGGAACTTTTAAAAATTTATAGGAATTATAGGAAATATAGGAGCACTTCTAGGCCTGCTATTATTTCAGGTTTGTTTCCTTGATTAGACAGGGTATCTATTCTAGATCAGCAAAAAAATTTTCCTGACTTTTCAAACCAATAATTAAAAAAAATCCAGGTATTGAGATTTTCTGATGTTACACACAAAAAATCTTAAAAGTTTTAAAAAGAGAGAGAACAACTGATTCTGGAGCAAAAAATACTGATTTATTCGTTAAACAAATTTTAGCAAAATTTACGAATTGTTGAACGTCCATACTTAATGATGGCTTAAAGCTCCTAAATTTCTTAATGAGAATATCAAAGTTTCTCCCAGACAGTTTCAGAAGGGTGCTGCACCCTGCCTGCCCTTTGGTTTACAAAATAGCACCATTCTTGCCTTTCATAAAAATAATTAGCACCCTTCTTGCCTCTCAGTAAAAAAAGTGGCCTTTCTCCTTTTTGTATTAAAAAATTTGCTTTCATAGTGAAAATTGACTCAATGTTGTCTTGACTGCTTTGACTTTTAACCTCTTCACTCCCAGGACGTACTCTGCATACGTCCTCTCATTTCAGCAATCAGCGACCAGGACGTACGCTGCGTACGTCTTCTCATTTCAGTAATCAGTGAACCGGTGCCGTATTTGTACAACTAAACATGTTAGGAAAGATACTCGGCTAATGTGCTCTGGTTGTGAAGATTTTCCAGGACTGTGCAGTAGAAGTCATTTTGATCAATATAATATTTTTTTAAAATAAATTCCTAAGTTTTATGTATATACTGGGGCTAATGGACAGGGAAAAATACAGACAAAAAAAGTGACGAACACCAATATATTCTTATAGAAAAATTCATCTTGATTATTCGATCAAATAATCAACATGAATTTTTCTATAAGAATATACTGGTGTTCATCACTTTTTTTTACTGTATTTTCACTGACCACTAGCCACCCTAAATATACTGTATGTATATCAGTGTATGTATATAATGTGCAAGTTTTATATATTATTTCATACATATTATAATAACATTGTAAATCCTTTAACGACCTTGCATTCATTACTATTAAATCACGGAAGTTATGAAATGATTTATGACACAAACATTTTGCACCGCACAGCCTGGTATATAGCCCTTCACCAGCAAAATTAGGCCTGGGAGTGAAGTGGTTAAATATCAAAAGTGGCTTTAAAAACCAAAAGAATGCCTTTAACAATTAAAAAAGTGCCCTTAAGAATCTGAAAAGTGCCCTTAAGAATAAATAAGTGCCCTGTTCTCACCAGCAGCACCCTGACCTTTTTTAAACCTGGGGGAAACTCTGAGAATATATATACAGTTGAAGCACTTTATAACGAATTACGATATAACGAAATTCTCACAATCACTTAGTTGGTCTGTATGTTAAATAATACAGAATTCGAAATGATATAATAAAAAGAACTCGAGCATGAAAAGTGGGAAAAAAACGATGTAGTGAATTTTTCGCTTTTTTTATATATTTAATAAGGAATATTTTTTGTTACATTTAAATTTATCCGGTTTTTAAGTGCGTTCATAATTATATAAATGCGTAGCACCTATAATCGTCGCCTGGTCTGTCTCTCTGTCCATCCGTCTGCATATAACAATGCAAAAGCTACCCAACCGAATGGTTTGAAATTTATACATATAATCGTTGCAGAATTTTGTCGAGTCATTTCAATTTTTATGAAAGTCGAAACAAAACTTAAAAAGACATTAATAAAAGTTTTCTTCATTCTATTAAATCCTATCATACATAATCTGTATAATAAAAACGCAAGACATGTGACTGAGGAAATCAAATACGGGCTAACCACTTCTTTTTTCATATGCCAAGAAGCCATTTTTATTAAAAATTATTTTTTCCAATAAAATTGCATAAAAGTTACATTTTTAGGAAGATCGTTCAAAAAAATTGTTTGCTTGAGAGATGAGTTACATTAAAGAATGTATGGATTCTGAGATAACTTCAGTGAAAATTATATTAACTGTCGAATATCTCAATCCATTAAAGTAACTAAACACAAGATATTCGTTCATCGTGAGTCACAGAAATGTTAAACCATGGAGGTAATCATTCATAAAAAAAGATCTCCATGGTGAATTTTGCAGCGCTGTATGGTGTCGAGAAAAAAATTTGCATCTGTAACCGTGGCATACGTAGTAAGAAAAAAAAGGCTTGCTCATTTGGCTCATAACAGATGATATAATTCATTTCACTGAATTAATAACTATGATTTTTTTACAGTGTAAATCTAGTTATAGTACGAATGCACCTCATTTGTCACGTTTAATATACAATTTCCAACTTGTTTCATATGTAGCATAGTAATATATATTATATATATATATACCATTAAAAAAACAGATTAAAACTCTAATTATCTGAAGTACAGTCATCTAGATCTATAATCACAAATTAAAAATTTTGGGATATGAATTATAAGTATGTATTCGTAAAAATATAATTATCTTGAAGTTCCTTTTTAAAGCAACGCTTTTCTTCTTTTTACTGTTTCTAATAAAAGTTATCCATTCTATGAAGGCTTAATATGAATATATAACTTATTTAAGTAATACATAAGGCCTAGCTTTTTTTTTTTTTTAAACAAAAGCGATTTTTGAAGATATTTTTATGTAATAAACCACCTTTTATATGATTGCCTCACTTATCTGAACTTCTACATACTCAGATTAAGCTCAAACCACATTAGAGCTGGTGTTCTTAACAATAACTGGAGTTCTTACTGTATAACGAAATAATTCGTTATAATGCCTTAGCGAAATAATTCGTTATAACGTTTTAACGAAATAATTCGTTATAATGTTTTAATGAAATAATTCGTTATAATGAAAGCACGTTATAACAAGCAAATCTTCGGAGCACTTTCGATTTCATTATAAGGTGCTTTGACTGTATATATATGTATTTTACATGCTAAACATTTTGAAGATGCACACTTTTAGCATCAGGTTCTATCCAGTTTGTCTAATCTGAATGAAATTCATTTTCATATCAGTCACAGTTAGTTAAATACAGATTGCTTCGACATATTTTAACACAAATAATAAATATCTTATATAAATTGAGCTAACAAATGTTCAGTACACAAACAAAGAAAAGTACACAGACTGAATCCCCTAATCAATCCTACAACATTCAGTACAAAGTTTCATTGAAGCTGGAATTGAAAATCTCTGAGTTACAAGAAAAGACTGAAAGGGAGTAGATAAAATGAATCGCATGAGAGGTTAAAATATCCTTTACAGTTACTTATCAAGAGCACAGTTAGCTTTTCCTTGCACTGCAATTTCAAATCCTCAGTTTTATAAATGGAAATTTTTTCTTGAAAGTTTCAAATATCTCTGACTTTTTCTAAGAATTTTCAAATTTTGGTGACTTTTTCAGGGTTGCTACTCAAGCAGGAGAAAAATTCCCTGACTTTTCCCTGACTATTTTTTAAAAATTTCCCGACAAGTGTGGTAATACGTATTGGTTGCAGTGAAGGCAAATTAAGTTTATTATCAATTGAAAAGAATAAACTTTTCTCAGTACAGATAAGATTAACTTAACATTCCACCTTTGAATCTTGTAGTGAAGAAAGAAAAATGCTAATATCAAACAATGTTATTAATAAAAAATATATAAAGTTTTAACTCGAGTATTTAGTCATTTCAAAATATAACTTACTGATTGAGATATAATCACATACGTTTAAAAATAAAAGGAATTTATATTTCATCTAGACACCAAATAAAAAAAATGCATGGAGCAAGAATAAAATAATTACACAA
Organism: Maratus michaelseni; assembly: GCA_963931845.1. Lineage (NCBI taxonomy): Eukaryota > Metazoa > Arthropoda > Arachnida > Araneae > Salticidae > Maratus > Maratus michaelseni. The sequence goes on from OZ007593.1 coordinate 174,772,945, forward strand.
TTTCTTCATAATAGTTTTAATGAAACTTACTGAAACAATGAATTTTTTTCCACTATTAACAGTTAAAAAAAAAATCATTGTGAAATCCTTATTAACAGAAAAACCACTCTCTATTGTGGCATTACCATGAGAAAAAATTAAAACAATTTTCATAACCTTCCAAAGTTCTATAAAGTCTGAATTTATTAACTCTTGGTAAAAATAATCTAGACACATGGTGGAAGAATACTTAATGAAAGTGTCTTTCCACATTCCCTTACTTTTAAACAATTCTTTAAACTGCATTTTTGCTTTATCAGCAGTTTTAGCACGGCCCAAAGTCAGGGATTTAGCTTTACTGCTGTCACCAAACATTTTTTTTAATATAGCAGCAGCATCATTAAATGAATTATAGGAAATGTGTGAGAACACAAGTTTCATTGCCCATATTAATTCTGCAGACAAGACATTGTCTTTTGTCACAAAAGTGTTAATATCTGATTTCTGAGCCGATACATTTGATATTGAAGATGTTAAATACGGGCTCCACTGAATATTCAGATCAGGATCTTCCCATTCAGGATTGAAAAATGTCTGTTTGGAGTTCAAACATCGGCGCAGACTTCGCTCGGTTGGCGATCGCTGCGAAATTTTCCCTGACTTTTCCAGATTTTGGAGGGAAAAAATGAAGTTCCCTGACTTTTTGTGTTAATTTCCGAATTCCATGACTTTTCCAGGTTTTCCAGGTGGCTTAGCAACCCTGCTTTTTCTTCAAGAATGGTAAATTTTCCTGACTTTCACAGTCCATAAAAATTTTCCCGATTTTTCCAGGTTATCCAGGTGGCTAGACACCCTAATTAGAGTTTCTTATGTAAATACTGTGAGTGTAGATCACATGGATTAGCAAGCTGCTAGGTTTTTAAATGGTAGCAACTGAATTCCAGCCATTGTCATTTTTAAATGCACTGCTTATATTTTAGTCTCTATTGCTACATGCTTATATAATGCCACAATATTTTTTTGATTCAAGGTATTGATAGATGGTACACTGAAACAAAAAAATAAAATAAAAAATAAAGGAGGAGCCAGATGATGATGATTCAATACCTGACCAATCAATAGAGAAGAAAATAATGGCAACAGAAAAAATGTAAATACACTGAAGAATATTTAAGATGCTTTACGAGCACCTGTATTAATAACAAGAAACAGCCTGCATGTGCTATTTGTCATGATAAGCTGTCAAATAAGTGCATGAAACCAACCAAACTCCGTAGATTAACAAACTAAAACACAAAGAATATGGAAACAAACCAACTGACTTTTTTAAAAGCAAGTTAAAAGAACTACAACAAATCAGAAATTAATTGGAATGACCACAACTGGTTCCAATAATGAAAAAGCCATTTTTGCTTCATATCAGGTATCTCTAAATGACAACAAAACCTGCACAATTTATACAATTGCACAGAATATAATTCTAAGGCAGCAGTCACAACAATGCTAGGAGAGAAAACAGCAAAAATTGTTAATTTTATTTCATTAATGGTGTATTCAAATCCAAACTGCTTATTTTGAGACACATTTGTAAATTCATTTTTGCTCTAAAATGCATCCAATTGGCAGGTTCTCTTATTCAGAAACTTTATAATGTCCGTATTGTCTCGATTTTTTGATAAAGGCAGAATATATTTCAAAAAATGCTATCAAAGTGGACATTTTGAACCGAATTTCCCGAAGCGATAGCACTGGAAACAAAAAAAAAAAAAAAATGATCGTACTGTGACAATAATTGTCTGTAAATCAATTTCTAATTAATTGAACGAAAAATAAAAACATGGGGCCCTTATAAATGTCTTTATAAATCACGCCGCCAAGTTTCCTGTGTTTACTTTTAAAAATGAGTCTGTAAATGTGTCTCAAAATTTTGAGTTGTTGAGCGTGGAAAAATATTTTTTTTGAATACCGCCTTAACTGTTGGGAATAGAATCACAGACTTGTGGGAAAATATTGATAAACAATTGGCTGAATGTGTAAAAATCAGTCCTTTTTTCACATTGCAGCTAAATGAGAGTTTAGATGTTTCCAATAATGTAAATTTGATAGTTTTAGTTCGTTATGAATTTGATGGTAAGAATAAATGAAGATTTTTTATTTTGCAAATCCATCCAAATTCACACAAATACAGCATCATTCACATATTTAGACAGTTTCATACAAGAAAAAGAAATAAACTGGTTAAGATGTGCCAGAATAAGTGCATATGAGGTTCAAGCTACGAGTGGAACTATTAATGGGTTTGATCAGCTTGATTAAAACTAAAGCAGTGCATGTAGTGTGGAACACTGTGGTATTCACCGTGAGTCGCTGCTAGCACCCCCCCCCCCCCAAAAAAAAAAAAAAAAAAAAGTTGCCGGAAGCTTTCAAGGTTACATTCAACAAAGTTGTTTCAGTAGAAAATTTCATCAAGGTTTGCCCATTTTAAAATTTGTGCAAAGAAATCAAGAGTGAACACAAACAGCTACTTTTGCATACAGAAATTAGGTGGCTATCATGAGAAAAAGTTTTAATCACATTTTTGCACTGTATGGTGCAGAAAAACTGTTTTTAGTGGGCTTTAAATTCCATTTGAAAGATGCTTCAATGATTTCTCCTGGCTTGTTAAAGTGGTGTATTTGACAGATATTTTTAACTTTCTGATTCAGCAGAATTTAAAGCTGACAAGAAACATCAGTACACTATTTTTTCATCAGAATCCAGGACAAAGTACAAGAAGGAATAAAAATATTATATTTAGGCAAATCGGCTTGAAAAAATATTTTTGAGTAATTCCTAACATTATTTGATATCTTACAAACCTCTGGCGATAGAATTTCCCCTGATATTATTGAAAAATTCATTGTACACTTGAAGCACTTGAAAAAAAAAACTTTCAGAGTTAATTTTTTTTTCTTGAAGTCAGAAAATGAATGGTTAAGAAATACATTTCATTTCGAAAAAATTGGTGAAATCAAAATCTTGACAATCTTCAATCTGGAACAACTGACGGAATTATGTGATTGTTTCATGAAAATTGCTTTCTAATGAGAAAGCCTTCGTTTTTAATTATGTGTGACAAGTACATATGCAGAACTAGCAGAAAAAGCTCAAGCTAATTATTTTCTTTTTTCACCACATATTTGTGTGAAAAGACTTTCTCTAGCATTGTATACATGAAAAATATACGTAGAAAAAATTGACTGGATGTCGAACCAGACTTACAGATACATGTTTCAAACAATGAACCAGTTATTGTCCATCTAGTAGAAAAAAAAGCAGCAAATGGTAAGTATGCAAATAGTAGTATGAATATTTTAACGGTCTTAAAATGTATGTATAATTATTTTTCTTATTAATGCAGCTAATATTTTCCAATGTTACAAACTAAACATAGAATATGTGTAGTTAGTGAAAATTAAATAAGGTGTATACATTAAAATATAGTCTTATCTTATATTAAGAAAAATAAAAATTTTTGGCAGTCCCTGAAATATATATCGCATTAAAGGTGGTCTCGTGAGTTCACAAAGTTTAAGAATTGCTGTTCTAGAGCACAGATTCTATTTTTGCAAGTCCTAAAGATATATTTAGAGAAAATATTTTAAAGAAAATATTTCGTGAATTTGACACAAATAAATTCTTTTTTGCAAAAAATATTTCTAATTGCTTATGTACAAAGATGACTCCAGTTTCCAGAAAGTGAAAAAAATATGTAAAATTCTTATTTTCAATTGTATGTTTTTCCTACAAAATTTCAAGTTTAAAATTAATTCTTGAGTAAGAAATTTTATACTCAATTAGATTCTCAAAGTGCCTTTACATTTTCTTATCTTAGAGTTCTTGGACTATTCTTAAGAAATCTTTCATGGGAAAATATGTTTTGTAAAAGCAAGAGTGGTACAATTCTCTTAATAAAAAAAAATAATAATAAAAAAAATAAAACTATTATTTTGCTAATTGTAAATTAATGCAAATGAAAAATATCTTAATTATGTAAGTAATCATACAAGCACTTTGACATTATGAAAATATATTAATGTAATTACATTATTACACATGGCCTTATATTATGTATCAGCGTGTTAACTTTTAATTATACATATTTTTTCCATTCTTTAATGCCCTCTTACAAACATATAAGTAGTACTTCACTGTAAAGGACTTCCACACTGATACTATACATTTTCATTTCATACAATATCAAGAGATAATATTCTATAAAGTAATATTAAACTTAAAGTAATTACTCATAAGATTTTAATTTAAGAAAAAAAATATTATATTGTAACAACTCCTCGTTAGCCAGACTTTAATAAGTCTAATTAAATCTTCTCACTCATTTTTCTTTAATCTTACTCATATAAAAAATCTGAAGTGGAAACCATCTGTGGACCCTTAATCCGCAGAGAAGAGCCGCCACCATGTGTTCTGCATTAAAATTCGTCTGTTCAAAACCGCCAAATCTATAAGAGCTACAATTCCTAACAATCTTGATATTTATTACATTTCAAGTAGTTATAAATTCGTGTCGCTTGCTAAGAAGTGACGTTACAGGAACATTTATGTTCTCATATATTCTAGCCACTTGAGTTGTCCTTCAGCCACTACAGATATCAAGAACCTCTTCATATTCCGAGAGTCAGAACACATGTAAACACTTCAAATCTACCTAACCTATATACATGACGAGCAGAGGCCGAAGTAAGTTAGTCTGATTTTCAGTTGCAGCGAAGCAACGGCTCCTTAGGCTTCTCTGGTGAGAAGGCCTATGTATACGGTCCATGTACCGATGATTAGGCAAGAACTTTGCCGATAAATTGAAAGGACTCTGTTTCCTTGAATGTAAGAGAGCGCCTTGCTCTGAAAATTCTCTACCTCGAGAAACTGTATGTTTCGGCCGCCCAGTGCCGAATAGAACTAACTGGATATCCTGACACAAAATTCCCATGTTAAATGCTCACATGCTTGCTTATGTAATTGTGTTGTGTGTACTGTGAAAAAGTAACATAAATAAATCCATGTTTGCCTAAAACTGTCTAATGATTTACAATTACGCTACAATATCTTAAATGTATTATATCTTAAATTTGTAATTTAGAATCTGAACAGAATTATTTATAAAAGTCAACAATATCAAATAATGATTTTTTTTCTATTTATAAAAGAGTCAACAGTTAAATTTAAAAATTTCAAAGTTTTATCTTCTTCTTTTTACACTTTCAAAATTGCAGTGTTTGGATTCTGCATGGTGGCAGAAGTTAGTGTAACAAATGCAAACATAAATAAAATGGTGTTGCTGAATATGAACAGTTTATAATAAACTCTAATCAGAAACACTTGTATTTCAAATATTCATTTTTAAAAAAAACCTTGAAATTATGCACAGAAAATAAATAAATAAAACAAAAAATATATGAAATCTTTTTAGTTGAATCCTAATTTTTAAATATGAGCAAATTTGTATTTGAAAGTCTTTACATGAAAAACAACTGTACATTTTACAAATTAAATATCTATTTCAAAATTAATTTTAGATTTCCATGACTAAAAGAAAAAAAAAATCTAGATTTTAAGTTGAATGTTAACTTAAAGCAAGATGAAATTTCTACTTGTGTTTTGCTTTTATCATCTGGGAGTAATTCCATTTCCCTACTACTTTCTCCTTGAGTATCCAACATTAAAGGTATGACCCAAAATATATTTCAAAATTTTTATTTATACAGTTCTGTACAATTTTCAGTTATGCAAATTCTGAAAAGTGAAGTAAAAAATCTAGAAATCGGAGGTGCACCAACAACAACAAACATCTTTTGAACCATGGTACGGCCACTGATTTAATTTAATATAGTCTTGCTCATTATCCTTCAAATAAAATTCCCAGAAATCAAAATTGAATTATTATTATGAGGAGAAAGGGTGAAAGGTTTTCACACAGGGAAGGAGTGATTTATAGTTTTGTATAATTATAGAACATAGTTTTACAAATTACAATGCAAAAATCGATGAAAAAAATGCTTTCTTTTCCATTTTTTTATGACATCAAAACAGTACACTTCCTTGCCATGCCATGATTGCACAAGCTGATTTGGTCGATTGTGGGTTCATGGCACCTACCCATCTACTTTATTTGCTTGATTTGGTCCCATTGAGCTTTTCTCTTTCCCTTGCACCAAAAAGTTTGCTTTTAGGATGTCAGTTCAACTCTATGATAAAGTCATTATGGAGGTTGTTATGATCTAAGGTTCAGGACAAATTATTCTATCAGATGAATGTATACAAATTGCAGCAACAAATGCATAGTTGCATTGACATAAAATGGGAATATGTAGAGAAATTCTAATGTGCCAATCCAGCTGTAATGCCCTTTCCTCATGAGGCTCAAACTTTTCATCCTCTCATACTATCAAATTAAGCTTATAGTTCAGGAATATTACATATTTTAAATAAATTAATAAATAATACTTTAAAAAAGGAGGGTGGTCAGTATTAAACAGTATCAATATAATAGTTAGAGTCTTAAAATTTATTAATAATTATTTAGCTATATTTCATGATATAGAACTATTAAATCTTACTTCAAAAACTTGGAACTCGGAACACCTCTGAGAACTGCTGACTGATATAGTGTCCTTTCAGATTCAGGATTATAAAAAGGACTAACAGATGTCATGTAATATTCAGGAACATCTTTTTGAGCCATTGCACTTAGGAAAGCGTCATCAGAAAGAGGAAAAGGCAAGCTTAAACCTGAACAAACTAACTGGAAAGAAAAAAAAAATAGATTTTATAAACATGAAATGATAAATTGTGTACAGTATTTATTCCTATCATAGTTTAAAAATTTAGTTATTTTAAAATCCCACTGTATTTGACCCACATTAATAAACTAAATAAAAAATATTGTTTGTTTATTTAAAAAAAATCAATCCAATGGTTGCAAGAAGTCCAACCATGCCAAGAATGAAAACATTTCTGATTATTAAGTATAACTAAAGAAGATAGGCTAGAAGATTTCAATTTGTCTTGCACTACAGCCAAAAATTGTTCTATTACAATAAAATAAAGTGATTAAAAGTTTTTGCTAGTAAAATTGTTATTATTTTACTATGTAAAGTATAATTTACTATTAGTTAAAAATCTCTCCAAGACAGAAATCAGTCCTAAGACTAAAGGTCTTGCACCCATGATCGCTAGAGATGGCTTTATGCAAAGGTACAATAAGCTCATGACTGAAGTCAAGAACATAACGTGAACCCAATAGATGGATGGAATATTTTTTTATGCAATGCAGAATTAATACAAAATTAATAAATCAATAAAAGCATTCACTTGAAAAATTAGTTATAAAAATCAGTTTCTAATTTTTTTTTTTTTTTTACTAATCTTGAAAACAGTAATAATAAATTTGAATATTTAATACAGATTATTTTTATTTACTTTTTGGCTTTAATTATCAAATTAATAATTAATTAATAATAGTTATGAACAATCTTGAGAAAAAATTAGTATTATACTATTTGTAATTTCAATTGACTTCTCATGGTCAGTTTCTCGGTCCTTATCTTAGGTCAGTAACTATGGTAACACCACATTTGGCTGACTGACCACTCTTTTTGTCTCCACCCTTATTGAGATCAGTAGAAAGTTTCGTCCTTTGTTAGATTACAGGAATGAGAAAAACAGGACCAGGGGCTTGTGTCTTCTAGTACCATGACAACGAAGGGAAAGTGGGGAGGGTGGATGTCCTTGAAAAGACAATTGAACACAGAGTATAAGTGAGTAACTTAGGCACCTTTATAATACACAGATATTCTTGCATTACCGATATTGAGATTTAGTGTAAGTTTCTTAGCCCATAGATGCTTATAATACTACAACCATAGCAATGCTTTACAAATTTGATAAAATCTGCAGAAAATTCTAGTTGTCAGTAAAAATATATATTTACCCCCTGTGATTTTTTATCAGTATACAATTATGTTTAATTTCTTTAAAAGGGAATTAAAAAAGCAACCTTAAATTGGTAATCTATCTTTTTTTTTTACATTCACATGCACATATTTGTGTAAAAAAGAGTTGAGCACCATCAATAATTTTCAAAACTGTATGCCTATGAAACAAGGTGAAAAGGAGAAAGCCAATTTAGGAAACAAAATTGAAAAAGCCTGTTTATGATACAAACCAAAGTTATTAAATTTCAAATGATGCCAGAACCAAGTATCTTTAATCAGGCATGTTTTCAGAAACCATAGTCATAGGCATTGGTAAGGAGGAGGGGGCTTCCTTACCAATGCCTGGATTTAGACATTTAATTAAATTTACTTTATCTCTGATTTAAAAAATACACAAAAAGAATGTTCTTCCTGGGTGACTTAAAATAATGAAACACTAGGAGAAAAATGAACTAAGTATTTTTAATCAGGGAAGCAAAACAAAAACATTTTATCCCCCTGTGCAACAGCAATTTTCATTTTGTTGTTCCTAATGTGTTTAAAAATACCTTATACAGGAGTTTCAGGAGGCAGAGATCCCCTTGACAAAAAAAGTTATATATACAACTAAAAAAATAATGTAAGTTTCTGTATTTTTCAAAAGTGATTACCATTTTGACAACCAAAATTTCTCCCAACTTCCAGCTTGTCAATAAATTTCAAAAGCAATGTTTTGAAACAAAATTACCAAGATTAGGCTCTTCCAAAATCTTGGCCTTGAGTTTCTGCTTTGCTTCCTGGATTTCTACCTGCCATCACTCATGGTCACAGGTTTGACAAATGCGATCACCAGGTCACCACTGATGACCACGTTTTTTAATCTGGTGACCAAGTGATTAAATCTAACGGGTTTTTTTTGTACAAAAATTAACCTAAGAAAGGAACACAAACAATATTTTTTCTCTCCTCCACTCCCACTCATGCATACAAGCAATTTTCTTGTTTTCTTATACTTTAAATGAAAGAACCAAGTTTAAAAGACATTTTCTATCTCATGCAATTATTTATTTATTATTTATTGACAGCTAGTATGTCATATGATTAGAATGTGGGGAAGGTTTCAATAAAACAGTAAGAGATAGTGTCAATACAGTCCCTGTGGCATCTAAAATTGGATACAATGCTGGAAAATGCTAAAGTTTTTAAAGTTTCAAATCAGATTTTTGTGTTTAGAATTAAAACTGATTAATCTATCACATTCATTTTAAAGTACAATAACATATAAGTGATTATACGTAATTAATTTTAAGTAAATCTATAAATTTTAATTAAAATTTCCAGAATAATAAATTTTAATAAAATTTAATAATAAATATGTATTTTTTAAAAGATTTTTCCCTTCCTTAAAATGCTTGGCAGCTTTATTATTAGAAAGAATGATTTGTTACTTTAATTAATCTTAGCTTCTATAGCAATGATTCAGTTGCTCTATCAATCGATACATACACAGATTATTAAGGGAAAAATGTCTATTTGTACAATATTAATTTAAAATATAGAATTAGCTTGAGATGAACTAAAGTAAAAACACATCTCATTGAATACTACAGCATTTACATTAATTTGATCTAAACACTTTCATAATATTTTTAGCACTTTCCAACCTAGTTGAAAAGTGCTTATGACTTCGGTTTATCTGGCCGGATGGCCGTCTGTCCATGCTCTAACTCCCGTAAATATGCTCGGATTGCTCTGCAATTTTTATATGTTATTGTTGTTATCTATGGCACGTTCCCTATTTCAATTGAAGTGTGTAGCACTTATAGTTTTCTTACAGGGACACTCAAAAGAATTCCGTTACATTGCGGTCTATGGGGAAAAATCATTTGCGGTTTATTTTAAAAATGTTTCACTATTTTAAACGCATTGAAATTTATATAGATCACTAAGATGCATTAGAAGAAGCTTAATATGGAATAGTAGGTATATAGCACTTAGAGTTACTTTACAGGGACAGTCAAAATAATTCCGTTACATTACGTCTATGGAGAAAAATCGTCTGCGGCTTATTTAAATAATGTTCCACTATTTTAAACGCATTGAAGTTTATATATATTACTAAGGTGCATTACAAGAGGCTTACTACAGAATAGTGTGTGTATAGCAGTCATCGTTCATTTACAGGGACACACAAAAGAATTCTCTACTGTCTGTTAACAATAATTCCTGGAAGTGCGTTTTAAGTTACTAAACGCGATTTTAATCTGAACTAGCTTTTTGTCTATTACGTGGTGTGTATAAATTCTGTAGATCCTATACAGGGCAGCACAAAAGTTCGCGAACACATTTCCGTTTATTGACAGAAACTCCAGAAGGAGAATTTAAACGGTGCTACGCGTTTCCTAACTAAACTAAAATTTAGCATCCTATGTATATATACAAATCTATAGATCATATACAGGGCTACATAAAAGTATTCGGATATTTTTCCGAATATTGTGTATATTGAAAATTCCTGAAATTACGTTTTTAAATATGTTATGCGTTTTCCAAATTGTTTACTTAGATGTCATCTTTCAGCTTATTAAACGGTAATGATTTGTAAAATTATTTTAGAAGCGTTGGAAAGTGCTACATAATCTATGCTTGACGCATGATTTTTCGTTCTTGTTTTTTTTTAAAGAGAAAAAAATTGAATTAATTTGTAACATAAAATATCAAGAAAGAAGTCATATTTAAACGGTATAAAAAAAATAAGGATAAAACACTTTTTTGCTTAATTTATTAAAAGCCAAAAAAATAAATAAATAAATAAATAAGGTTCCAGGTGCAGTTGTAAATATCCAAAAATAATAATAATAATAATAATTATTATTATTATTAATCTTTAGAAATTTAAATTACAGACAAAAATTAATCAATTTTATGTTAAACAAATAGTGGCAATAGCTACAATACAGCAGGAATCTTTGATGCCTTTTCCTGTAAATGTATGTTTTTTCTATTTCTTCTTATTTTTTTTTCTTAGGAAATATGAAGTGATTTCAAGATTTTTTTTTTATGTTTTGACAATAATTAATCTGTATTTTGATCATTTGGCAAAATATATAACTAAAATATGCAAAAGTTATGAAATTTCACAAACGAAAGATCTAGGTTTCATTGAAATTAATGTTACTAATCAGCAACTGATATTCCTGAAAATTAAAATAATAAAAAGTAGCTAATTACAATAGCACACCAAAATGTAAAATATTGCTTGTTTTTCATTGATTTCATAACTATCCCCTTAAATTACTGACAACCTGAAATGATATTTTGAAAAAATGAGGATGAACAGCAACAAATTACAAATAAAATTGGAGTAAAATGAATAATGAAATAATAAATAAATAATAATAAAAATAATTCCATTCTGAAAATTTTAGAAAGATTACACAAATTTGATTCAACAACTTATAGTTCATTCAAAATTAAGAGAGAATTTAAATAAACCTAAAAGTTACCAACTTATGGCATGTAGTTTCAATTCACTTTTTTTGCTTATTTGATGATTTTATAACAAATAAATTAATAAATATTTATTTTTTAAAAATATTTGGAAAATTTCTTGATAACTATTTAATGTTTAAGATTTAACTAAGCAAAATAAACTAGGCGGATGTGCCAATCCCAAAACTTTCTTCTATCTCATACAAGTTTCACATACACTAAAAATGAATCAGCACCAATTTATGCCAAGGTCTAACTGAATCTATAGTTTTATTAAATTCCGTGCATTAGTTCTTCAGATATGACTATCGCTAAAATTGTATATATCCTGAAAAATACAGAATAGCAGCGCCATCTGTTGGGAGATTTACACCAAAACATAATCCACAACAACTTATGTCAACATCTAACTGAGTCTGAAGATTGCTGAAAATCCGTGCATTGGTTCTTGAGATATAGCCATCATGAAAATCGTGAAAAATGTAGCATAGCAGTGCCACCTGTTGAGTAATTTACACCAAAAACTAATTAGCACCAATTTATATCAGGGACTAACTGAATCTAAAGTTTTATCAAATTCCATGCATTAGTTCTTGACATACAGCACCTACAAAATTTTTGTCACATACAGACAGACATTTTCTAAAAACAGTCCAATCGTGTTCAGGACCCTCGAAAACAGTGGTCACCAATATTTTTCCTGCAGGTCTGTTTCAAAATATTGTAAAATTTTTGCAGTCCAGTAAACTTAAAACTTCCCACCCCTACTCCCAACACTTCCCCCATCCGCCACGACACCAACTTCTTTACTAACCTAGGCTACCTGCTTTCCTTGGTAAAACATTTCTATGAAATGAGTTGTTATCTTAGGTGCAAAACACAATGAATACCAGTGAAATAAAGTGCATAATTACCAAATAAAGAGTTTTTTATTATGATTTTTAGAATATAAGAAAAACAATACAATGTACATGCAAATTCAAAAAGTCCTTTCGACCTATACCGGGAGGAAAAGGTAGCTTTCCTATATCTTCGTTTTAAAATTTTAGCTAATGTTACACGAAAACAACAAGTTAAAATGCAAAGAAACGTTTACAAAAGATTCGTTAATACTGAATTTGAATAAGAAATTCGCCAAATTATTGAGCAATAGCCAAATTGGCTTCATTTATGAAAACTTATTTTGGTCGCCAAATTTGGTGATATTTTGCCAAATGTCGCCAATTTTGGCGCTAACGGATATGAATATATAGTTTTATGCGTATGATTGGGAAAATTATTACAACAATGAAAGAAAATAATTTGCGAGTAATCGCGTTAATGTGCTGTTTTGTTTCAAAATGTCAGCCACCCTAGAATTTCAAACTGCTCTATCTCAGCCATTGTTTAAGATAGAGGTAAACCAAAAAATGCTCTGGAATCCTTGTATCAAGGCCCAAAACGTAATTAAAAAATAAATTTAAATTTTTAATTTTTTTGTATATTTATTTTAGTTTTAAATTTTTAAATGGCCGCCATCTTGAAACAAAATGGCAGACCAAGCTGGCCAACGAACTCGGTTGAGACATTGGTTAGCTTAATACACACAATTAGTTTCATCAAAATTGATTTATAAATACGAGCGTTATCGTATGACATAGGTCAGATATATATATATATAAATCAACATTTGAACGGAGGGTGGTTTTGGGGTCTGGGGTTCATGATAGGTGAAAATATATCGAAATTTTCCATAACTGCTTTCCTCCGAACGGCTGCAATAGGTAGCTTTATACTTTTTTGTATTGAAAGCTACCTAAAAGAGTACTCACTGAAGTTTATTGTGGTTAATGTTCAATGGGGAAAATGGCACAGTTTATTTTGCACAAAGTGCCTGAAAGTTGACGTCAAGTTGGTGCAACTGATTCTCATTAATCTATTAAGATGGTCATCTAAGAATCTAGATCTGTACCGGTTCTTAATGAAGTTCATTTTTGAGTATGCTGCTTCACACACACAAGATGAGTTAAACATGGTATTTATGAGTTAAACACAAGTTTATGGCTAAAGCTTTTATTTCTAGATACATTTTTTCACACTCACTTTTAATCCAAAAATTGGTCACTCCCAAGAATTTTTTATTTACAATTTCATTGTGTTCCGTATAAGCCATTTGGTGACCACTACTCTAAAATATATAAATCTGCCGAAAACCAGAAGTTGAATTTTTTCATGAATCCAATGCTTTCTTCTTGTAAAGATAGAAGAAAATAAAAATACATTTAATTGATACATTAATGGCACAAATTAAATACAGTTTTCACCAAATTGTATATATTTTATGCAAAGACATGATTGTTACATTGGTAACAATCAATGCTTGGCTAGCAGTGATTGTAGCCAAAATATTACAAAATCTGCCAATTTGCATGTGCTTTTATTTATTTGTTTTCTCTTTTAATTTTGAATGAACTATAGTTAAAGAATAACTTACTTTTCTACTATACATTGCCATAGCAGAAGTAACATCAGACAAATTAAATTTCATTGATTTCAGACGATACTGAGATGTTAATGTTTCTATAGCTGCAGCTAATATCGCACTTGTTTGATAGGGCACATTTACCTAGAAAAATATACAAAGAACTTATGAAAATTAAAATACAAATCAAATACCATAAATAAACATGCAACATTTATTAAAATTTTTGTATTAAATCCTTTTTAAAAAGTATATACACTGAGTGGCTAAAAAATTAGAGACACCCACTAATAAAGAGTTGGTCCACCTTTAGCTCTGATCACAGCCAATATTCTTCTTGGCATAGACTCAACAAGTTCCTGAGAAATATTGACACATGCTGGCAGAATGGCAGTTGTAAGTTGGGTCAAACTGGATTTCCAAGCTTTAAAGTGTTCTTGCGACTTCAACCCACAAATGCTCAATAGGATTGAGGTCAAGGAACTGAGCTGGCCATAGAAGCAGTTTAAACTCTGATTGATGTTCCTCAAACCAATTTAAGACAGATTGAGCATGGTTGAAAGGTGCATTAGCCTGCTGAAAGTGACCATCACCATAAGGGAACATTATAGCCATAAACGAGAGCACGTGATTGGCAACGATGTTGAGGTAAGCTGCACTGTTCAGAGTTGTGTTCATAGATATCAAAGGACTAATGTACTTCCAGAACACATTCCCTACACCATAATTCCACCGCCACCAGCCTGAAGAGTTGTCATTTGGCAGGAGGGGTCCATGAATTCGTGCTGTTTACGCCATATTCTGTTACTGCCATCTGCATGATAGAGCAGGAAACGAGATTCATTGGACAAGGCTACTTTTTTCATAGTCCACAAGTGACCAATTTCGTCGTTCCTTTGCCCATAACAGGAGTGTTTTCCTATTTTTATGTGATACCAATGGCATTCTTGATGGTCTCCTGCAGCTAACGCCCATACTTTGCAAAGTCCAACCTTTTGTGCATTGGGATATGCTTTGTGATACACCTGCATTGATTTCAACTGTAATTTGTTGTGTTGTTGCCCTTCTGTTACTGCAGACCATGTGTGCTACTCACCTTTTACCTCTCTCTTTCACCAGCCATTTTCGACTATAATGGTTCTTATCACTTGAAGTTTTTTTCTCAACTGCCATTCTCTAAACACCCAAGATACAGTTGGGGGAGAAAATCCTAAAACAGTCATCAGTTCAAAGATGCTGGCACCAGTTCTTCTTGTACCGACGATCATCCCTCGTTCAAGTCACTTAAATTTTTCATCTAACCCATTTTTACAGTAACTTCCGTGCTAACTATGTAATACAAAGCTGAGAGTTCCTTATATAAGCAACTCTGCATTGTTACGTCATTCTACATCACTGTGGGACTGGTTTACTTTTAAATAAGGGGTGTCTCTAATTTTTTGGCCATTCAATGTACAGTAAAAACTTGTTAAGTTACAATCACAAGGGACAATCTATAATTCAGCAAAAGTTAGTAAGTATATTAACAAGGAATGGTGTGAACGAGAAAAACAAAATTAGATATAAACAAAAGAAAAAAATATTTTTCAAAAACTTTATCAATAGTTAAGATAAATCTAGTTCTTAAAGTATTAAAAATACTATAATATTTCAACTTACATCATACTTCAAAAATGGGAATTTGTTATATGGCTCAGTAAATTTTACAACATCAGAACATAATGCAAGAGGAGAGAAAAGGGAACTATAACTAGTCATGCAGCTGAATGACTGGAGAATAGCATACAACCGATGCTTTTGCTCATTTAAGTCCTGTAAATTAAAACCATATTATTGAATAGCATTATAATAAACAATATTTTTGATTTAAAAAAATACAATAGATAACACATATTTATAACAATACAAATGAATAACAGTAATGTTTTTATAAAATCGTAACAGTAAGTTGAATGCACAAAAGTTCAGTTTATGTGATATTTCTTTGCTTTTGGTTTACTTTTTTAGCCCTTTTTTTTTATAAAGTTTCAGTGTTGGGATTTGTTTAAATACAAACTAATCTACAAGTAATAAATTAAAATTTTTAATAAAATGTGTTTTTCAATTAAGTATTAAGATATATCATACTTTTCTTGTAATTATATCTATTTAATATATGACCACTAGACAGAAAGGAACAAGCTCAAGATTATAGAAAGGGAATGTAAAAAATGTCAAAAAATAATTATAAAGAGATTGTCAGTCACATCTGTAGTTTTTATTGATGCAGAAGCAAACATGTTTCAAAATAAAAATTTTAAAGTATTTGAAAAAGGATCTAGGCAAAAAAAATCTTTTTCTATTATTAGCATAAATGATCATGGCATCTTTCCTTACCATGTACTTTTTCTCTTGCATACGAAATCGCAAGATGTTACTAGGAGTGGGCAGAGATAATGGCAACAAATGATCAACTAATTACTAAGTTTAAGTATTTCCCTTCATTCTATGCGAAAAACCTATTTTAGTTTTAAACAAGTCTTTCTTTGTAAACGAAAAATTTAGAGTTTTATTCATCTCTTTTTATTATAATTTTTTGCATTATCTGCCATTACCAATGTAATTTTCCCGTACCCCCAACTGTCCCACCACGTACCCCCAGGGGGTACGGGTACTTCAAGTTGGGAACCACTGGATTAGACAAATACTGCAGGCTAATTGGACGAATGCTTCAGCCGAATACCTGCGGTTGATATGCCTGCCAAAAAATGCTATATAAGATATCTTGCCAAATAAATTCAGGATACATTTTCTTTTTTTCCATGTTTTGCAACTTTTTTTTAAAATCCAAACTAGCTACTTTCTGACACATACTTTCATAAAGTCATTTTTAATCTTAATTGCACACAATGTACAGTTATTCGGATACTAAAAAATCATACAGCATTTTTCTGTTTCCTATAAAAATAAAGGATCTTTTTAGAAAATTATGTCCGAACTGGAGGTTCAAACTAATTTTAGAAACACAACTATCAGGGAAATGTCTTCATTAGGGAATGATAGATTACAACTCAACATGTAAATACTATTATAGAATAACCAAAATTCTAAAACACTCTAACATTCATTAATGTCTGTAAATTTCATGCACATATAAAAAGGGCCTTATGGAATGTGTCAAAAAGATTTATTTGCAATGTACAGCATTTTGCAGTGTTCCATTTCAGTATATTACCAAAAAAAAAAAAAAAAAAAAAAAAAAAAAATCACTGAATACTAACTTTTTTTTATTTTGTTTATAAGTTTAGATTTTTTTATTAACTTACTTAAATTCTACAAAAGAGGGCATATAATGATACTGAAAAGTATTTTTCAAGGTGTTTGAAATAGTACAAGAAATTCATCCAGCTATTACAAATTTTACACACATAAATAATAAACCATCAATTTATGTTTAATTCATTTTCTATTTTAAAATATATATATACTTAAAAGTTATTTTCTTTTTGGGGCAATAACAGTTGGTATTCAGCAGCCAAATATTCATTATTCGCCTTAAAATTTGGCGAATACTCAGTATTCAGCCAAATCACTATTCGTTACATCCCTAGTACAACATACACTAAAATACCTCTACACATTATATAGAAGTGAAACAGTCATTAATAGAAGATATATTTTTAAAACGCATACCTCGTATGGAGAGCATTTACTACTCTGAAATGTAGGAAAACATATAGAGGCACGTCTGTTATGCTCATCTTCAAGGTATTGTAGTACACGATTGATTACGGCAGAAAAACCATTATGAGCATCATAAATCAACTGAAAACCCTAAAAAGAAAAAAATTAAACTGATAAAAAACCCTAAAATTAAACTGATTGTAATTCATTAAATTACAAAACATTTTACTTTATATAACTGAATTGTGTAAAGTAAAATCAATTCAGCAAGTAAAATAAATAATATACAGATTTTTAAATAAGATATTTAGTACTTAAAAAGTCATAGATAAAGGATTTACTTTTCAAAAATAGATTTGGCCTATTTTTCCTTATCTCAATTTTCTTTTAAAATTTAAATAATTAATTTTCATAAATTTTTATAAAAACCAGTTCAAAACATTCATTTTTCTTTGCAATTAAAAAATACTAAAATAGAATTTAATTTAGAAAATTTTCAATATAGTTTTAAAAGACTAAAAAAACTAACGTCTGAAATTTTATTTAATTTTCCTTCATTATTAACGAATTATAAAAATAAACGGTCATGATTTACAGTTTTAACATGCTGAATAGGGAATTTTTTAAAAAAATTAAACTGACTTCAAAAGGTTGTTTTTAACACTTTCCAACCTAGTTGAAAAGTGTTTATGACTTCAGTTTGTCTGGCCGTCTGTCCATGCTCTAACTCGCGTAAATATACTCGGATTACCTGAAATTTTTTTATGTTATTGTCGTTTACTATAGCATGTTTCCTATTTTAACTGAAGTGTGTAGCACATATAGTTTTTCACAGGGACAGTCAAAAATATTCCGTTACATTACAGTCAATGGGAAATAATCGTTTCAAGTGCATTTTGATGATGTTAAACCATTTGAAATATGATGGAATTGATATATAATTATAAAGCGCATCAAAACATGCTTTTTGTAGAATATGGGGTGCAAAGCATTAATTATTCATTTACAGGGTCAAACAAAAGAATTCTGTTACACATTGTTCTATGGGGTAAAATCATTTGCAGTGTAATTTAGTGATATTTCACTATCTCAAACATAATGAAAATTATATGCATTACTGAGGTGCACTATAAATTGCTCTCTTTAAAGTGTTGTGTGCATTGTGTGTATTTACAGGGACACACAAAAGATATCGGTTACAGTACATGTGCGATATTTACAGTCTGTGTGATAAGTGCGTTTTCAACTTTGGTTTACATTTTTAAGTTTAACTAAAATTTTTCATAGTACTTGTGTGTTTATAAACTCGGTTGTTCATATACAGGGTTACACAAGGGAATTCATAAGTATTACAGACTATGGGAGTGAAGTGCTTAAGGAGAGTTTTTAATTGTGTTATGCACTTTCTTGCTGAACTATATTTATTAGAGTAATAGAAGTTTGTGGAATATAAATAAATTCATATACAGGGCTACGCAAAGAAAAAGATACATTGTCATTTACGGTTGGCAATTGCTGCGAGTGAGCTTTAAGTTGCCTTTTAGCTTAATATGTGGTGCGTACAAAAGTCTTCAGATAATATACAGGGCTGTAGAAAAGATTTCAAGTGCATTTCCATCGACTGGCAAAAATTGTTAAATGTGAATATTCTAATAGAACTAAATTTTATCATGCTATATATCCACATATATTGATCATATACAGGGTTGTATAAAAATAATTCGACTACTTTTTTGACACTGGAAGGCAATTTCAAAAACTGTATTTTTCAATGTGTTATATGTTTTCTAAACTGTTTACTTACATATCTTCTTTCAACTTATTTAACGGTGAAGTTTCGTTACAGTTTTCTGGCTCTGTTGGAAAGTGTTTTATAATCTATGCTTGATGCATGATTTTTCGTTCTTGTTTAACTTATGCACAGTTATTTACACTTTGCATGCTGGTAGGCATATTTTAAAGAGAGTGATCTGACACACAGAGTATTCTTCACATAATCCTTTATCTTCATTGACTTTAAAGTTTAAACCAAACTGTTTCTAGCATTGCTCAAGTAGATGATCATATAATAAAACTTTTAAAATGTCTCTAAAATACTAAACAAGATACAACTACTTTTTAAATGTAAAGTAATAAATTTGCAACAACTGTCAAATTTTGTGATGTTTCGTCAATTTTTGCAAAAGTTAGACCCTACAAAGTAAAAGGGAAAAAAAAAGAAAAACAAGAAAGCAAAGTCAGTTTTTTTGGACAATGGTGAAATTTACATGAAACCAGCACAAAAACAAGATCTTTTGAACAAAAAAAACTTATAAAAATCTGAGTATTGATGCAAAATTTGACTTGGATATACAGTGTATACTCTTTCATGCATCTCCGCCTTAGACATATCTCTGGTTAATGAGGACAATTTCGTTTTCCCCATTTCCGATTTGCAAAAATGAATGTCAAAGACATCGCTTAAAGCGTACAACTCATTGGATAATGCAGAATTATTATTATTATTTCCATAAACTAACCAAGCAGAATAGAAACTACTTTTTGCCTATTTTTTATTAAAAAGCAACTCTCATGTAACTTTAGTTACTAAGAGATCGATAAATTGTCACTGACAATAATGAAGAGAAAGAAAATTTTCCATCACCAAATGAGGGGGTCAAGAATTTTTAATGGCTGTTCACCGATGTTATCAATCAAAATGTGACATAGCAGACCAAATTTTCAAGTGTGTTGTGAAACTGAAAAATGATGTGGTGAACAGATCATTTTTCAAGTAATGTAAAGAAAAGTGAGAAATACTTTAATTAAAGTTAAAATACATAAGTGCAGCAATTTCTTTGCATATTTTGCTTATCCTCGGTAATTTATTCATCTGTATTAAAAAAGTATCACTATCCTGCTTTTTAATTAAAATTACTAAATTAAAGAAAATGTTGTTTATTATAGCATGAAGCTGGTAACTATTTAATTTCTGTCAAAAACTGAATGCAATATATTCAACGAAAGGGATTATTTTACACAATTTAAGTGTTTACACCATTTAATGTGGACCAAAAAAAAAAAAAAAAGGCCTCTAAGAGGAAGTTCACTGTACATAACTATATATATAAAAGAATTGTATAACCTTTTTTGTTTGAAGTCTGAAAAAAATTATTAAAGTATATTACATTTCTTGAAGCAACATCAGTTGCATATCGAACAATTATAGTGCAACTTATGAGGTAAATTAATAAGACAAATAGTACAAGGTAAAAAATGCAAACGAGTTGCATAACCTGTTGCATAACAAGTTTCAAGTAGATTAAAAAAAATAAATAAAAAAATAAGGTTAATTTAATAAAACATTTGAAATTTGAAATTCAATTTCTCAAAGAAGCATGTACAGGGTCAATCTTAATTTTGAAGTCTCAATAGCTATGAATAAATATGCCAACAGAAAATTATTTGTAGTTGCAATTTGAAATAGGGGAAAAAAAAAAAAAAAGCTTAATTCCAGAATACTTCTAGAAAACTATTACTCCTATTCATATCACTGTTTTAATCAATAACAATAGACAATATTCAAGCAGCAAAAAATCAAATGAAAGTAAGTATTAAGAAAATGGAGTCATTTAATACCTGTAAATAATCACATTCTTCAGTCATTCGACGAATTGAATCTTCTATAAGGTTTTTACCATTCATTTTGTAGACTTCATCACCTGAACTAAAATTGTATAGGGGATTTTTATCCCTAAAAATGAGAATAAGTACATCATTAACAATGAAATATTGTATCAGAAAAACAGTAAAAAAAATAGCAGACATTTTGATAGAAGTGTGTCATATCATATGAAAATTTTTTCCACATTGTTATTCTAATATGCAGGGGTAAAACAAAAACAACCAAACTGCAAAAGATAGGATTTTTTTTGCTTTTCTCCTGTATCTATGAATTTCTCCCTTTTCCTAGAACGGGAGGGAGCAGAATTTCAATTGAATGAAAATTCAGATGACTGATTATTTATTAATTATTACAAAGTATCAAATAGGACAGAAAACATTTAGAAAATGTAAGAGTTTTGATTTAAAACTTGTTGTGCTAGAAGAATGCAATATAAAGAAGCAGAAATTTTTGAGGGGGAAGGTATCAATCATCAATGCCTGGGGATTGATTATTTATTCAATGTTACTTCATAAAAATAAATAGGACAGGCTTTTTTAATAAAAATTTTTTTTTAACCTTGTGCGCTGGGGAAGAGCAAAGGAGGAAGAAAAATTTTTAATAAGAAAGAAATCCATAAACTACCAAAAATTCTCGGACCTAAATATTATAATACAGAAAATCTCAGCTCTTACTGGAAAAACAAAGTTATAACAGCTTTCAATAAAATGACAGTCAAATGATAATTTGTAAATGTAGTACAGTAAAAATAACAACAACAAAAAAAAACAATACTATGAAAATTTCTACAAAATGTAAGACAAATTTCACAGATCTATGAAAACCAAAATTACACTGAATGAAAGGAAATATTACAAAATAAACCATAAAAATGCTATTTGATAATATGGCAATGTGTAATATTATGAAATCATAGACACCTAAATTACATAAAAAATCTTTCAAGAGTCATTCATAACAAAAGGAAAAAGTAAGGTGCCAGCCATATTAGAAGGTGCCAATAACGTTACCATTTATCATGGTTATAATAAATATTTTTAAATATATGTTCATATCATCAGTGGATCAGAATTTTTGAGTTAGTCAATACGGAAGTGAAAGGAGAAATTATAAATAACATTTAAACCTAACATACAAATAAAAATACAAATATTAAACTGAATTTCCCTCCATCTCAGAATTTTAAAAGATAACTACATATGTCAAAGTGCACACATAAAAATTTTAAAATAGTTATATAATAAATACCATAGAACTGGTTAAAAGATTTATTCAATGTTTACAAGCAGAGCAGTCTGCAATTGATTGCAACTCAAATTTCAAAAGCTAAAATTTTTCCCACATATTTTTATTACAAAATATATAGGGATATATACAGAGAATAGTTTTGGATAATTTAAATATTTAATATAATCCAAACATAAGTTTATTCAAACAAAAGTCAGAACTCATACTGAAAATAAATGTTTAAAAGTCATACGAAACTGAATTGCTGTAGCATTTATTTAGATAAAATTTATGAATTTTCTAATCCTAATAATGCATTATACATTTGCAATGTATATAAATACTCTTTTTTATTTCTTATTTTTAACACTTTCCAACATAGTTGAAAAGTATTTATGAATTTGGTTTGTCTGTCTGTCTGCAGTCTGTCTGTCTGTGCTCTAACTCACGTAAATATATTTGGTTTGTCATGCAATTGATATATGTTATTGAGGTTTACTATGTCATGTTTGGTATTGAAAATGAAGTGTGTAGCACTTATAGTTTTTTTACAGGGACACTCAAAAGAATTCCATTACATTACGGTCTATGAAGAAAAATCACTTACGGTTTATTTTAATGATGTTACACAATTTCAAACATATTGAATTTGATATATATCACTGAGGTGTACTACAAGAGGCTTATTATGGATTATGATGTGCATAGGACTTATAGTTCCTTTACAAGGACACTCAAAGGAATTTCGTTACATTACGGTCTATGGAGAACAATCGTTTGTGGTTTATTTTTTAAATGTTTCACTATTTCAAACATATTGAAACTGATATATATCACTAAGGTGCACTACAAGAGGCTTACTATAAAATACGGTGTGCATAGAACTTATAGTTCCTTCACAGGGACACTCAAAGGAATGCCATTACATTACGGTCTATGGGGAAAAATTATTTGTGGTTTATTTTAATGATGTTACACAATTTCAAACATATTGAATTTGATATATATCATTGAGGTGTACTACAAGAGGCTTACTATGAAATATGGTGTGCATAGGACTCATAGTTCCTTTACAGGGACACTCAAAGGAATTTCGTTACATAATGGTCTATGGAGAAAAATCGTTTGCAGTTTATTTTTAAAATGTTTCACTATTTCAAACATATTGAAATTGATATAACATTACAAGGTGCATTACAAGAGACATACTATAGAATACTGTGTATGTAGCATTCATCGTTCATTTACAGAAACACACAAAAGAATTCGCTACTGTCTGTTAACAATAATTGCTGGAAGTGTGTTTTCAGTTGCTGAATGAGTCTTTAAATTTAACTCATTTGTTGTCTATTACTTGATGTGTGAAAACGCTATAGATCATATATACAGCGCAGGACAAAAGTTCTTGAGCACATTTCTGTTTATTGACGGAAATTCAGAAAGAGAATTTTAAACTGTGTTATGCACTTCCTAATTGAACTAAAATTTAGCATTCTATGCAGTATGTATAAAAATCTATGGATCATATATAGGGCACAAAAGAGTTCAGATATTTTTCCGAATATTGTTGGTAATTCCAGAAATTGGATTTGTGATGCATTTAAATATGTTATGAGTTTACAAATTGTTTACTTAGATATCATCTTTCACTTTATTAAATGGTAAAGTTTTGCAAATTACTTTGGAAGTGTTGGAAAGTGTTACATAATCTATGCTTGATGCATGATTTTTCGTTCTTGTTTCTTTTTGTGTGTGCGCTGCAGAGATAGGAAAGAATACAGTTTCAGTGAATTTTTAGTTATTCAGAGGAAAATGCAGGCAAGAAAAAGGGCTTTGTTTGGTTGTTAAATAATAGTAATGAGGTGCTTTATACAGCTAATGCTTTAAATCTATATAATAAAACCATAAGTCATGTGACTGTCATCAACAGTTCCGGGATGTCCGCTTCACTTTTTCATATGCCAGGCGGCCATTTTTATTCAAAATTATTGTTTCGAATAAAACTGCATAAAAGTTACATTTTTAGAAAGATCGTTCAAAATAAATTAATATTTGAGAGATGACTTACGTTCAATTATGTATACATTCTGCAATAACTTCAGTTTAAATTAAGTTCGCAATTCATATTCTCTATCTATGAAAGTAAACAAAGAAAAAAAGATTCATTCGTTGTGAACGTTTAAAATATTAAACCATGAATTTTTGGACCACTGCCTGGCGTAAAAAAAATAATCCGCACCAGTGAGACAGTCAAAGTTTACCATAATTCTGTTCCATACAACTCAACTTCTTTCCGGATCTTTTTTTGATGTAAGTTGAACTCATGTAATAATATTTAATGGATCAATTTTCGAAAAGAATTGTCAGCTTTTATTTTTTGCGCGTGCAAATTAGAAACGATACTTTAATTTGAAATCAAATGTTTTGATTTATGATAATTCTTATTTTTCTATTTTCTATTTTAAATGAAAAATGTGAACGTCATGTATTTTAAATTGGAACAGCTGTCACAAACGCACCAGGCCGGGGTTGGTGCGATTTTTGTTTTGCGCCAAATATGTTTAAGAATCTCCGCATTAGCGAACATATTGCAACTGATAAGCAAACGGACATGAAGCATAAATGCTTAAGTGGGTCAAGCGGTTTTTGTCAAGAAAGATGAAACACATAACAAAAAATATATATATGCAAAATGCTACCGCGATCGCAAAAGTTCTTGATTTGTCTATTAGATTTTTCCAGTTTGGCGAGGGATTAAGGAAAAAAAATAAATTATGAATAAAAATAATTTGTTACAATGCTTAACATACATTTAAAGGCGACCAAACTGGTCGCCAGTGGTGGCTAGTAACTAATAAAACTACAAATTCTAAAATTGAGTAAAAACAAATTAAACACTATCTATTTCTTTTAATGAGAACAAATAATTGATGCTATTGTGTTATTATTAAGTGTATGTAGCTTCGTTTTTGTAAATATTTTTAGTTTTCTTTATTTGCTTACACATAAGAAATGATACTCATGTTCATTAATGTTATCCGTATTCTTTTGCTTTCTTCATTTTCAATGAAATGTATAAAAATTTTGGATAATTAAAAAAAAATTGTATCTGGTAGAATATTATTAAACATTGTGTAATTAACTGAAAGAAAATAATTTTCAATACAAATTAAATCTTCTTTTTTCCAATCAGTATTTTTATTCTAAAGTTTAATTGTTTCAGAAATAACTTTTGTTAGTTCTGTGACGTTTTGATTACATAAGAAGGGCATTTTCTTAATCTTTAGTTCAAAAATTTTTACATCCATGTTTCTTATACTTAGTATTATTTGTGCAATATAAGTAGAGTACACTAAAAATACATAGATTACAGAATTTAAAAAAAAAACATTAATCCTCGTACAGCACACAGAGAAAAGACTTAAATGAATAAATAAAGAAAAGACAGCCAGCTAACATACACATTTGAAAATTACATTAGGTAAAAACAAATTAATTGAATTTGTAATGAACACAAAAAAATAGGAGACTAGAAATAGTGCAGAAACATGACTTTCTAAACAAAAATAGGCTTGCTAATGATAACATGAGAAGCAGAAATAAGTTTTTATAACTTTACAATATATATATACGTATATATATATATTTTTTTTTTGACATTTTTTAAAATGTTATTTTGATTAAAGTAGTTAAACTCTTAGAATTTCATTAACCAAAGTAGTCAAAGAGAGAATAGCCAAATGTCTTACAAGAGAAAATAATTAAATGTGTTAAAGTGATAGGAATATGTTTTTTAAATTTTGCTCAAGTTACACCAATAATAAAAGTTAACTATGATGTTAAAAAAATACACATTAAAACATTTTAGTCTCTTAACAGACATACATAAAATTAACATATTACACACATTATTTATTTCTGTTGGTTATAAAATAGTTTTAATTTATATTTAATAGTTTTAATTATTTTATTAGTAAAAACATTATATGGGTTAAAATTTTTAATTATACAAACAATGTCTTTTTAGAGTTGTAAATCACATAATCAAATGATTACAAAGAAAAAATATTATACGTGTTTAGGGTCCTGCATCGTGTTGGGTAAACCAATTTTACCTGGCTGGCAGTTTAGGTTGGGTCAGGTTGACACTAATTTTTTTCATTGTGTGCCAAGTTGACTTTTATTATTTGGATTTATTTTGGGCTCTTGCAGATCAAATTCAGATTGACCGAATTTTCAAAAGAAAATCCTGAATATTTTTCAGATGTGGAAAACTATATATTTAAACTAACATTAATGAGTATTTATATTATATGTTCCTTTTTCAACATGAAAGATAAAATTGATATTAGGGATATAATTGTAGAATATTTTACCATATTTACATTAAAACATGGATTATTTTTTTTCCATTTTGAGTTCAGGTTGATGAGATTGTTTTTGTCAGGTTTGGGTTGACTTTAAATATAATTTTCGGGTCAGGTATAACCCAGCCCGTGCAGGATTCTCTAGGTGTTACTCTTAAACTTTGATAACCCAAAATACAAAAGAAAATGAAAAGTAATTAAAGTTATAGGAAATTTGTATTATAGAAAACAAAACACATTTTACAACACAAATAATGATAAACTGCTTCAAGATATCAAAAAATTGGATTACAGACTTTCAACTTAAAAAGCTTAACAGTATTACAAAAATGATAAGAATTATAAAATAGATAATACAACTTAATAAGACAAATGGACGCAATAGAAATTATCAGGAAATTACATCTAAACTTTTTACCTTATCTCTGTGTGCTATAGCAAGTCTTGCATGATACTATTATCATTCAAGTACTGGCATACACCTAAAAATATCAAAATTTTAAATTTATTATTTTATGTAATTCTTTCAGATACAACTCATTTGTGGGATATGTGTTTTGTTTTATTTATTTATATTTTTTGTATGTATGTGTGTGTGACGTTGACCATATTAAACAGCAAGAAGAACAAAAAAAATAACAAGTAAGATTTAATGAAGAATTTAACCAACTGATTTCAACTTGAGATGCATATGTGAAGGTGGTATAAAAATTAATTATACACACATAAAATATTCTTATTAAACTGTATTACTTATAATTTTATTAAAAAATTTACTTTAAAAAATCAGTATAAACAATGAACTTTTGTTAATTCTATGAAATTTCTTAAGAAACAAAGTTATAATAGTTTCAAATAGGGCCAATAGAGACAAATATGAGACACCCCAAAAAAATGAAGTTAAGGTAAAACACAAAAAAGTACGCTTTTTATTTTCTTGGGGGGGGGGGGTAATAAAAGTGGCTTTGGAATTATTTTGTGAACAATGCATCATTTTACTTATATCCATTATGAACACACTCAAATTTTCAAATGAAAACTCCAAAAAAACTACAAGAAAAAATTCTCTGTAAGACTTGAAAACTTTTGATGTGCAATACTTAAATAAAACCTTGGGTAAATTATTCTAATAGGCCTTTATTCAGTAGAAATGATGAGACTTTTTAGCCATTAAAATTTGTAATATGTTTAACATAATCTGAGTTACAACCAATCAAACTCAAGGAACTAATGTGAAACAGTGTATGGAGCGACTACTATTATGAGACAATACATGAGTCTGTAATAATAATATTCTATTATATAGTTTGAAATATCTTCCACAAATAAAAACAGAAAGTGATAGTTTTTAATTGTCTTTTTGTTTTATATGGCAAGTATATATTTTTTTCTTTCTTTCTTTTCTAAGCCTAATAAAATGTTCTTCTATGTTTGTAACACAGATTATGTCAAATGATATGGAATGCTAGCTAGTTGATTTTACAACTTAGTTTTACACCACAAGTTAAAAAAAACAATGAAGGTTTAAGCAAGTGTATTTTTGAACATTGAAAATGGTGCATAATTACAAACTAAAAAGAAGCAGAAGAGTTCAGATATGGGTCATTCCATGTCAAATCAACCAGTGACTCAACCTAACCATTTTAGATTTTGATGAAACTTACAGGAATCATTCTCCCTGATGATATAAATGAGAATATACTTTTATTACTTTTCTATGTCAGTAAATTTTCATACAATTAATGTTTTTAATTTTGAAAAATCATCACTTTTTGGCTTGTATAAATGTTTTCAATTTTGAATTTCTCAAGTTCTATCAGGCATAGAGAGTTACGACCCCTCATTTTAAAGAGAACTTCATAAGGTTTAATTTGATATAAAAGTTGGCTATGCTTGGTTAAAAAAAGGTAAATTTAATTTAATTAAAAAAAATTTTAAATAGTGTTTAAAAAAAAATGTGTTTTTTGTAATATTATAAATTTTAAATTCTGAAAGTTTCAGAGTAGGATCTCAATGGGATCAGCAGTTATGTTAAAAAAACTAATGTTAAACACCAGTTGGGGCTGGTATTTAAAGTTGGCACCTCGCCAACTTTATGATTGTGCTAAAGATAACATTGTTTTATACATTTTAAACATTATTTTTAACCGACTCAAAAAAGGAGGAGGTTATCAATTCGACGTGTATGTATTTTTTTTTTTTATGTATGTTCATCGATTACTCCGGAACTATGTGTCCTATTTATGTGATTTTTTTTTATTCGAAAGAAAATACTCTCGAATTGGTCCCATTTCATTTTTATGAAAATTGGTTCAGTACTTTTTCAGAAATTCAACAAAAACGAAAAAAAAATGAGCATTTTAAAAATAGTTAATTTGTTGGGCAGACGACTTTCATTTAATATCCTAAAATATTCTATTATGTGAATTTGCAAATAAAAAGACTGACATATTTAAATCAGCTTTAACTTATCGGATTATAGTTCTGCATGAATAAATCAAAGGGGGGGGGGGGGATTAGCCCCTGTTCCCCCCCTCTTTATACTTAACCAGTGAGCGCCTTATCACAATGAACGTATATACAAAATTTTAAGCAAATCGGATATTATCAAGAGTTATTACGTTCAGGCCACCAGTTGTTGGGCAGACGACTTTCAAGTTGCAAATAATAAAAAAAGACTGACCTTTTTAAATATCAGCCTTAACTTATAGGATTTATTTTCATAGAACAAACTTTTTAAGATCCAAACAAAAATTACAACTTTTGAGTGTTGCCAAATTTGAAAAGCAAAATTACATAAAATTGTGAATTGGATAGATATAATACAACGTATGGATAAAAACTATAAATTATGCCATAACAAATCTACTTTTGAATCTTTTAAAAGCTCCATTGTTGCAGTTTCACAGCGGTTTGGCATATTTTGACGAGCGTTTATTGGTGCATAATTAAATACATTGTTGTTTCAACTCCCATACAAATGTACGAGTTACAGAACATATTTAGCGATTTATCACCTGTGACACACTAGTTGGAAACTGCCTTTAAAATACCCAATTATCTATATTATATTATACAATACAGTTGTATATAAATGCTTCTGAAATTGTCTTTTAATATTTCTACTACATAATATTAACTATAGAGTGACAATATAGAAAGAAAGGGGTTACTCCGAATAATATTATAGGCGACATTGTTAGCGCAGTGTATTTACCTTGTACGGATGGTAAAAATCAATACACATTAAGCATAAGCACCGAAATCAGTGAGTTACGCAGTTATCAAAACTGTAGTATACAGCCCGATTATGACACATTATCCAAGACGATTAGGTGAGAATAATGATAAAATTTCTAATCTTCCGTAATCGAGTCTACTGCCAAGGTTAGCATGAAATAAAAAATATATTAGCAACAATATGGTTTAATATAAATATAGATATAATTAAAGGCTTTAAAGACGTTAGATGAGAATAATGATAAATTTTCTAATCTTCCGTAATCGAGTCTACTGCCAAGGTTAGCGTGAAATAAAAAAGATATTAGCAACAATATGGTTTAATGTAAATATGGATATCACTAAAGTAATAAATAAATAAACTTTTTAACCAAAAAAAAGAACAGACTTCAAAAACTACTAAAAAGCGAAAAATAAACTTTTTAACGAAAAATTGAATCGACTTCAAAAACAACTAAAAAGCGAAAAATAAACTTTTTAACCAAAAATAGAACCGACTTCAAAAACTACTACAAAGCGAAAAATAAATTTTTTAACCAAAAATAGAACAGACTTCAAGAACTACTACAAAGTAAAAAATAATTTTTTTAGATAATAGTTAATAATAAATTAAATTAAGAGCATTGCATTTACCATGCATATTATTATATTTATGTACATTAATTTGATTTTTTGGAGTCGGTGCCAGCCAAGCCATGTACAAAATTCAAAACAAAATATCCAATATAAATCGTAACACACATATAAATTATATCTACATAAATACGAGACAATAAAAAAAATACACGTAACTCTTCAAATGGTAGAAAATACAATGATTTAAATGATTAACTAATTTTCAAAGCAATGTTTGTCAACATATATAGTTGCTAATCTCATTTGATATTACGCATTTATAACATCAGATGAAATGTTTAAAAATTGTAACATGGCTTTAATTTGGCTTGGCTGGCACCGACTCCAAAAAATCAAATTAATGTACATAAATATAATAATATGCATGGTAAATACAATGCTCTTAATTTAATTTCTTATTAACTATTATCTAAAAAAAATTATTTTTTACTTTGTAGTAGTTCTTGAAGTCTATTCTATTTTGGGTTAAAAAATTTATTTTTCGCTTTTTAGTAGTTTTTGAAGTCGGTTCTATTTTTGGTTAAAAAGTTTTTTTTATAGCTGCTGATCACATTGAGATCCCACTCTAAAACTTTCAGAATTTAAAGATTATAATATTACAAAAAACATATATTTTTTTCAAATTTTTCAAAAAACACTATTTAAATTTTTTTTTAAATTAAATTAACTTTTTTTAAACCAAGCATAGTAAACTTGCATATCAAATTAAACCTTATGAAATTCTCTTTAAAATGAGGGGTCAAACAACTCTCTACGCATGATAGAACTTTAGAAATTCAAAATTAAAAATGTTTATGCAAGCCAAAAAAAATGATGATTTTTCGAAATTTAAAAAATTAATTGTATAAAAATTTACTGAGATAAATAAATTATAAAAGTATATTCTCATTTGTATTATCAGGGAGAATGATTCCAGAAGAAGGTTTCATTAAAATCTGAAATAGTCAGATTGAATATTAAAAACTTTTGGTTGATTTGACGTGGAATGACCCACACAAAGTATTTTTGATGAAGAAAAACAAAGGATATTCCATGGTGATTCGCTAAATTGTTTAGCTTAAAGTCATGAGATTGACATATCCTTTTAGTGCGATAAAACTACGGCAACGCAAACCAGTTCATATTATGCATCTCCTATCTTAACTCTCCTCATCAATTTCACCAAGTTCTTTTGAAGATAAATTAAAAAAGTAACTTTTATTTTAGCTGACGTGAAACGTGGAATTAGAAAGTCAACTCCCCATAAATACGTTGTCTCATAAACGAAGTAGATGAAGATGAAGGAGAGGTAACAGTGTCCAAGATTTGAGGTATTCTAATGATTAATCTAAGGTCTGATTTCAAAAATGAAATATTTAGAGTAGACATTATGGATGCTCTTGCTGTCTTTCCTTTTCCTGAAACCACACTCAAAATCAGGAAAACTACTTATTAATTTGCCTGGCTGTGTAAATGAATTAACTCAATCAGTCAAAATCGTAGACTACACTTGTAATTTTTTTTTTCAATAACTGGTGTTACACTAATTAAATAAAAATATTGTATAAGTGTTGCAGATAATAGTTAAACTTCTTTAATAATTTATATGCACAGACTAAATAGCTTTTTTTTTTTTTTAATGCTTACTAACCATATAAAAATTTGTACTACACTAAAAATATTTTATTCAAATACAGTTTAAGAAGTATGTGTATAATCAAATTTTAACCATCTTTTTCTTTTAAAATATTCTGTAATATATAATAAATCACTGTCAATTCACAAAAAAATTATTTTTCCACACTTGTGTGAAACAAAACAAATATATATATATATATATATATATATATATATATATATATATATATATTACAAATCTTTGCCTTTAAATATAAAGAAAAAATTCCTTACTCAGATGTCATTTCTTGCAAAAGACAAAAGCTCCTAGGATGCAAATTTGTTTTTAAAAAGTCACACCAAGCAGTTGTTGGGGCATCAAAATCATGAGAAGTTTCTAATTTAAGACCTGCATTATCTGCTGAACTTATGTCTCTAGAACCTTAAAATAAAACAATAATTGATTTCATATGGAGGAAGATGAAATTATATCAAAGATTCGTGCAATTTTCGTAATATAACATTATAAAAGTCATTTTCTTATAGTACAAAATTTATTTATAAAAGAGAGGATTAATACGTAATTATTTTTAGAAATATGAAACAAACCATTACGTCTTTTAAAAAAATGCTAGACAGTAGACTCTGTTTAATTCAAATTTGGAAAATTCAAATCATAGGATAATTTGAACTGGTGTTCATTCCTGTTGAAAGCACAATTGAAAACAATCTTAAAAATTACTATCTAATTCTAATTTTCAATCCACTCTTTTGGATAATTTGAGTTTTTTAATATATGTAAGTGTTTAATCCAATATATGTTATTAAATAATTCCAAAAATTAAGCACCATATATTCTGGCATAAAATGCACACTCTGATATCAGAAAAGAGATCATAATTTATAGGTGTATGTTATATGCTGGTTATAAAAATAAAAGATTAAAAATTAAGAGGAAAAAAAAAAAGATGAGCATAAGAATTGAGATTAAAAATTATAAACAGTATGAGCTTAAAAATGTTGACTATCAGATTACATAAAAAATACTAGTTATTTTGATTTTTAATGTTCTTTACTGGATTTTTTGCTACATATTGTACGAAAATGTCTTTGCAATGAAGGGGGTGCATGTTTCTTGCAACACTGTAAATGAATTCGTCTGCAGTGTGCATTTCAATAAATAAATAAATATGGTGAATAAACCTAAAAGAATAGAAAAATGTAGCCTGAAAGTTTAGGTGTGCATTATATGGTAATTTAATTAATTCCAAAATTTTTAATTCCAAAGATTTAAAACGAAAAACAGAAAAAATGCCACTTGTCATTGGGGAGAAAAAAATTTGTTTTATTTATCGCTTTCACTCTCTCTTTATGAGAATGTCCTCTTTTGTATATGGGTCCTTATAATATCTTTAAAACCCCTTCCCTACTCCCAAAACTTTTTTTAAGAATAGATAATAGTGAAAGTCTTTATACTCAACTGAAGTAAAATTGGGGATTTTGAAGAATGTTAAATTTAAACAAAAGCAAACAAAGATTACAAACTTCTTTATACAAGTGAGACTGTAATTAAATTATTACTCATAATATATACAATTTTTATATGTGCCATCCGGATATGGGATGCTTACTTGTGTCTCTCTTTATTGATGGTTGAAATGATGTTCTTTATTTGTAGTTCCTGCTTATACGATGACAAAATAATTATCACTGCATTTTAATTGTGTTTATTCATATTGTTTTTTGTGTTTCATTGAAATTGGAATTAAAGGGAGTCTACTATATTTGGATTTGAAACTTCAAATGTTATTTTTCATAATTAGTACCTACATATTTTTCTAGGTTTAGCATATTTTGCAACTGTTGCATATGATTAAGCACCAGATCTTGAAAACTTTTGTTTCATCCAGCATGAACTTTTTGGATTATGCCAATTATTGATATATATTATTCAATACTCATTTCAATATATTTACGTGGTATATTATAAAATATTATATCAATTATTCAAATACATCACCACCGTATCTGATAAATGATAATTTGAATTTTCATGGGCCTTTCTAAAGAAAATAAATAGTTAAGATAGGAAAATCATATTTTCAAAGAGAAATTATTGTGGCATATATCAGACCTATATCATAATTGCATGTGGAATACTTAATGAAGCAAGGACAGTTTGGGAACTGTTAATTAGATAAATAAGAACAAAAAAAGGGGGGAAAACTTAAAAACACCATAAAAATTAGGAAATGCACAAAATCCCTAAGCACATTTCCTAATTTTTATGGTGTCATTTAAGAAGTTTTTTGTCTTTATTGTTTCACACCAGCCTATTCAATAGTTTAATGAGGTAAATAAGATGAAATTATTGTATTTTATGACAGTAACAACACTACATAAAATGGCATTCAAATCTTTACAGTAAATCAAAATTAGTCTAATAACTAGTTAAAAATTTTCAGACTTGTGTGGATAATTTTGTTAATATTCCGTGATTTTTAATTATTTATTTATTTGAGTCTAAACTGAATGCTTTTCATTCAGTCTTAAAAAAAAAAAAAAAAAAAAAATAGACTACTCACTGCACAATTTACAGCAAAAATACACTACAAAACAAGACAGTAGATTTAGAATTATAAAGAAAAAAACTTTAAAAAAATAAATAAATAAACACATAATTTACACTTTGGTATATCATCTGCTTCAGTCTCTAGAAAAGGATTTCTTTTCACGGGTGGTTCTCTCACAACATCCACAGTACCATCCCTGCAATAATGATAACAGCAACAATCAAAAGAAAAAAGTAAACATCTATATGTAAACGAAGTGAGGAAAATTTTTAGCAAGAAAAGGAAGAAAATTTCAAAATTTTGATTAAAAAAAAGTTTAAATATGCTGAAAGTGAAACACAGAAGATTCTCATCCTTTTATCATTAACGTCATTCTGCAGAAACAAAACGTGCTGCAAATTCAGTCTTTGTACTGTTGCATGGATTTTTCTTAAACCCTTCCCAAAAATATAATTTATTTCCCAAATGAAAAATCTTTTTAAAAGGATACTTTGCTGTTATGTAACATTTCCTCCCTATCACTGCAATCATGCCATGAGCTTCTTAATATTATTTAACTAGAAGCTTATTTGTAATTAAATAAAACTTTGTAATAATCACCATAAAATCATCAATAATTTTTATGGTGATTCTTACAAAGTTTAATTTAGTTGTTATTTATCGCCAGTTTTTTTTGGTGCTGTTTCATCTAGAAGCTTAATTATTTTTAAATTTGAAATTCTTGGTCTTTTGTCATTCAATATGCATGAAAAAAAAAAAATCATATTTATTTATTTTTTAAATCTGATTCTAATAATTTTAAAAAATAAAATTTTCCTTATTTTTTTAAAAGAAATGATGATTTTTCTTTTCAATTTGCTTTTACTTTACTTAGTTCTTCTTTCTTACACTAAAATGTAACCATCAGCATTTCCATAAAATTTCATGTTGAATTCAATACAGTATGGGATCCGTTATCCGGCATCCCCGTATCTGGAACGCTCCGAAATCTGGAATGCAAAATGACCAAGGCTTAATTTGTTTTTTGTTTTTTTAAACATAAAAAAAAAAAAGCAAAATTTTTCAGTCAGTCGTAAAAATAAATTGTAAAGTTAGTCCATCGCTCGAATGAAGAAAACCTGTGAGTTTTGCTAGTAAGTCATGGGAAAAAATCTGGAAATTCACCAATTGTTTTCACAGGAAAATATCGCGGTTGTGGGAAAAACCTGAAATTTGGCAGTCAATTGTTGGAAGAAAATTGTGAACTCGTCGATTGGTTTCAGGATAAACTGTGAAATTTGTCCAATGGTAGAAGGAAAGTATCATGAAATTCGTCAATCAGATGTGGGGAAAAAAGTTCCAAATTTTGTCATTTAGTTATCAGAAAAAATCTTGAAATTCTTCAGTCTTGAGGAAAAAATCCTGCGATTCTCGCCAATCGGTCACAAGAAAATGCTGCAAAATTCACCAATCGATAGGAGCAAAATATTGAGAAATTCATCAATCGATCACGGGAAAAAATTGCAAGTTCATTAATTGATCACCAGAATAAATCCCAAAATTCCTCATTCAGTTGCGAGAAAAAAATGGCGAAATTAGTTTGTCAATCAAATGAAAAATCTCATAGATATTGCAAAATTCATTAATCAGTCACAAGAAAAATTCGTCGATCAGTTGCAAAAAGAAATCACGAAATTCTACTAATAAAAGGAGACTCTAAACAATCTAGTTCAAAATATGTTTTTGGAACAGGATGCAAGAGTGCCTTTTTTTAGAACAGCATACCTTTTTTTAAGAATTCTTGCTAGTCGGCTCTTTTGTTCCAGAGTCAACACAAAGCAAAAATTAAATAAATGATATTGCTTCCATTCATTAATTTACAAATTCAATAAGTAAATATAAAAAAATATTGTTCTAACATTATGATTAAAAAGCATTAAAAACAGATAGCTGATATTTTTCACTGAACAACTGATTTGTGAAATGCAACAGAGAAGCTACTTTCCAGAAAACAGCAAATCATGTCAGTGTACAGGATACAAGAACAATTAGCGCAAGAGGACATGTTGTAAACAATAATCTTTAATAGAAATGTTCTAAAAATCCAACTCAAAGGCTCTCAAGTTCCAAAACTGATTTTTAATTGTTAATGTAATATTTTTATAATTTGAATTGTAATTTAGAATAGTTTTTATTATGTGTAAATAAGTTATTAAATTAACAAAGTTGTGAATATGTATTTAACATATATTCATATTTATCACTATTTGTGAATTTAAGTTATTTGTACATTTCTTAATACCTATAAGTAAAGTGTTCCGAATTACGGAAAAACTCCTTATCCAGAATACCCCAGGTCCCAAGCATTCTGGATAACAGATCCTATACTGCATATGAGTTCAATACTTAACTGTTGCTGTCATGATTTAAAAATGCAATACTCAGTAAAACTCTGAATGATCCTACTTGTGTATCACACGACAAAATTTTATAATTCACATAGCAACATTAAGAATTATAAAACATTTATTATTATAATCATTCAGCAAAAATATTTCGGCCGAAGATAGAAATCTTTATCATACCAAATTTGAAAAAAAAAAAAAATTATATTACTTCTAGAAATGAATTAAAAGACTAGACCAAACAGACAAGTATGTATTTCCCTGTTGTGAATCAGTAATTTGCAGTTTAAACACAAGTTGTGCCAGCCTCAAGTCTGGTATGAACAGTTTAAAAAATCAAGAAATGTACTTTGCGTACTTTGAAAGTACAAAATACATGGAAAAATCATTTCAAAATACATTACCAAAATACTTTAGTAAAATACAAAATACAAATGTATTTTAAAAATGTATTTCAAATACATGTATTTTCGATACTGCCCAACTCTGGTTGTAGTATGATCCAATTGATCGTTCTGTAGGCATTACATTTACAGTACTTTAAAAATTCAATAAATTATCAAGTAATATTGCATATAAATTATGAAATACCTGTAAATTACATATTTTTGCCAATGTATGGCATTTAAAATTGTTTTATCACTGTTATTTCAGTAGTTTCATCGAGGGGTCAAAATGATCCCCTTCCCGCCGTTCTAGTGTTAATAGATTGTAGCACCACAGGTTTAGTTTTACAATTTAGATAAATTTAAGTAGTACAGATAGTAACATTTATTTACAAAAGTTTGCATTTTTTTAAAGTGTATATTCCTTGTCTATTAGACACTGCAAAAGAAAACTTCAAAATCTGCATTGCTCTGTTGAGATTTCTAAATCAGTTAATTCTTTTTGCACAAATTAGGTAATTCAATTTGGAAGAATCATTCAAAGCTCTAATAATTTGCAGTTTATGTAAATGGCTTATTCATGCAGAATTTCTATGAAAGAAAAGGCAAAATTTTCTATTCATTTTTACTGGTGAAAGTTTGCCACAACAGTAATCATGCCCTAGATGCAACGTAATTTTGTTGGTTCTGGTAAAACAATTTTACCAGTGGAGCTTTTTCTTGTAACATAGGTATAATGTGCCGGATAAGTAACAAATACTTGTGCACAATTTGCAGTCTTCTTATCCAACAAATAATGTCAATGGGCATGCACTGTAACACACACACACAAATGCTGTTTCACTTGTTCAATAGATACAAATAAAAACTATTAGTGTTACAGTGGCATCTACTGGTGAATTTAGGTCTTATTTGGAGCAGTAGCATACACTCCAGAGCTCTCTGAAGTGGAAAACTTAGATCTCACTAATCCTGTTAACAACATATGTGTGAAAAAATACCAGATCCCCCCCCCCCTTCACACTAAATACATAAATTTAAAATCCTTTTATGGAAGAACAAAATGAACAAAAGCTAATACACAAATTTAAAATTTTTTTTTAATACGACCAAGA
The DNA here is from genome assembly GCA_963931845.1 of Maratus michaelseni. Taxonomy (NCBI): domain Eukaryota; kingdom Metazoa; phylum Arthropoda; class Arachnida; order Araneae; family Salticidae; genus Maratus; species Maratus michaelseni. The sequence goes on from OZ007593.1 coordinate 174,811,698, forward strand.
ACTACAATGCAACAAAATAAATTAACTTATACATTAGTTAATATATGTTACAATAGAATATGTAATTGAATTCATAGTAAAATAAATGCATTTTTATGTATAAAAAGCCAAAATAATAAAGTATAACTTAAAAATATAATAACAATAAGAACCAGTAAGCAAGAAATTTTGTCGTCATTTTTTTTTTTTCTTACCACAGAGGATTGTTTTCTTGATTGGGAATACGATATAAGGGACATTCTCTTCTTATACTTTGGAGATTATCTTTTAAATCAATTAAGATTAAACGAGGTGTAAATGTTACTTCACCCTGAAATTAAAAAACATATAAATTGGACATATCTGATTATAGCAAATTTTAGATTGAAAGAAACAAGGGGAAAAGATAGAGGGAGGAGGGAATGAAAAAGTAACACAAAATGGAATAAAAGGCATGAGTAAATATGAAAAAGTTGAACTACTACAATAATTATTTGCTGCATTAATGATGAGTTAAGAATTACTAAAATAAAAATTCATATTTTACTTCCTTATTATATTAAAATACACTTCACTTACATGAATTAAATTTCAAAATTAAAATTTCCCTAAATCAAAAATTGATTCAAATATATAGGAAAATCACAATTTGATTTTTGGTCTTCATTCTTTAATACATTAAAATAACTAATTATATTAAATAGTGTTCCGTATATACAGCCTACGCTGCAATGTCTTTTTATATCAAACATTTGACATGTTACTGTTGTTTGTGAATTTTTTGGCACACGTACATAAAAAAGGTTTACTATCTCCGGATTAGATTAATTGCTTTTCAATGCATAGATTAAATAAATACACTTTTGAAATAGTAGGTAAACAAATTGTTTGTTCGTATGAAACTGTGAATGTAAGTGAAATGAAGCAATGAAAAAGATGTTAAAAAGTGTTTAAAAATAATTTCACTTTGTTTTGCTGCCTGGGCTTTTTACCTTATGCCTCTATTGTTATAAAAAGAAAGTACCAAATAATCAATTAAATTTGACGTGGGAAAATTCATTATTAAATCTTTTCCATACACTCAAAACAATAATTATCCATAGAAAAAGATCTTTTTTCTCCATACAATGAGTAGAATGGTGGGAAAAACCATAAAAAGATTTTCTATGGGTGTTTTTATCTGCAATTAATAATATCTGTCAAAACAATGTTTAAAACATTATTATCTATACTAACAAAAGAGTTTTGCTCTATGTGTGCGATAGCTAGGAAAATCTAGTGCACCTAAAAATCTGAAAATTTGAGTGAGGATAGTTCAAGGCATGTCCTGAACCTGAAGCACCTGAGGCTCAAATTTTTAATATTTTGATAATTAGCTGAGATATTAATTAAAAACTCATTAAACATCGCAAAAAAATCAATCTTTTTATCTGAAATGGCTTTAAAGAAACGCCAAAACCACAAAATAAATAAATGGTTTGATAATCATGACAGTGAAATTTTCTTATTTTCACTTATCCTTGAATATTAAGAAAACTGTCGGAGGTATTGATTTGAAACTCACAGCATATACATATTTTATTTTTCTGACTCTAAAAATGCAAATTTCGTAAAAATTGAACGTTAACTTTTCTTAATTTTTGCAAAAAACTGACCACCTGATAACAAATAAAAATCACCCAAACAGAAGAGGGGATTGATCATATTGAATTTTCTTCTGTTTTGGACACTTCAAGGACCATTTCTCCATTTACTTTCCAAAACAAAAATTATATGATATAAGATTGACAATACATAGTAATTAATAAAGAAAACTTAATTTTACAGATTATTTGTTATATTTGCAGGGTTGGGGGTAAATGTTTTTTTATTAAATGCCCCTGTTATTCGTTTTCGGGACTGATTAATTAGGATTTTTTTTCACACTAAAAATTATAAGATTTTTCTGAGAATTGGTACATAACTCCCTCATAATATTTCAATTACTAGTTGCCTGCAAATATATTGTATCAACAACATTTCTGAATCAAATTAATTTTTTTTACAGTTGGTCCTACTGCTTCTTGGTTTTATTTTCATATCCTGGGGTCTTAGAAAAGTCTAAAAAATAATTTACATTTATCATTTTGGTCGCCTGCAAAATGCAAATACATTGTATCACCAGCTTTTCCAAATAAAATAAAATTTTCTTACAGTTGATCCTACAGCTTCCAGGTTTTATTTTCGTGATCTGGGGTCCTAGAAAAGTCTAAAAATTATTTTACATTCATAACTTAGTAACTCTAAATCGCTATTTCCAAATAATGCATTTTTGAAGTTCTTTTTCCCTCATGGCATGATTTCTGTAATTCTTTTTTTGTTGCATAGAAATTTTTTAAAAGTTTTTTCACCAGTCATCTTTTAATTTTAGTACTACTCTTTCACAAAGAATATAAATTTTTGATTTTTATATTGTAAATGTTTTTTAACAACTGGTTCGTTGAACTTAACAAGAAATTAGGAAACTGTTCTATTGAACCAGACCATTTGATTCCCACCAATGGGGATACATGTCATATATCATATATTTTGGAGTGTAACCTGCACCCATAATTTCAGACTATATTTTTCTATTTTTACGTATATTTTCCATTCGTATTACACATGCCCTCTTTTTAACCGACTCAAAAAAGGAGGAGGTTATCAATTCGACGTGTATGTATTTAAAAAAATTTTTTTTTTTAAAATGTATGTTTGCAGATTACTTCGGAACTATGTGTCCTATTTATGTGATTTTTTTTTTATTCGAAAGAGCATACTCTTAAATTGGTCCCATTTAAATTTTATGAAAATTGATTCAGTACTTTTTCAGAAATTCAACAAAAACGAAAAAAAAATTAACATTTTAAAAATAGTTAATTTGTTGGGCAGACGAATTTCATTTGATATCCTAAATTATTCTATTACATGAATTTGCAAATAAAAAGACTGATATATTTAAATCAGCTTTAACTTATCGGATTATAATTCTGCATGAATAAATTAAAGGGGGGATTAGCCACTGCCCCCCCCCCTTTATACTTAATCAATGAACCCCCAAAACTAATCAAGGAAAAGTTTTATCACAATGAACGTATAATACAAAATTTATTCAAATCGGATATTATCAAGAGTTATTACGTCCGGGTCACCAGTTGTTGGGCAGACGACTTTCAGGTTGCAAATAATAAAAAGATTGACATATTTAAATCAGCTTTAACTTATCGCATTTATTTTCATAGAACAGACTTTTTAAGATCCAAACAAAAACTTTTGAGTGTTGCCAAATTTGAAAAGCAAAATTACATAAAATTATGAATTTGATAAATATAATACAATGTACGGATAAAAACTATAAATTATGCCACAACAAATCTACTTTTGAATCTTTTAAAAGTTCCATTGTTGCAGTTTCACAGCGGTTTGGCATATTTTGACGAGCGTTTATTGGCGCATAATTAAATACATTGTTGTTTCAACTCCCATACAAATGTACAAGTTACAGAAAATATTTGTCAATTTATCACCTGTGGCCAAGGTTGGCAAGTTTCTTCCAAAGTGGAAAAAACCACGGAAAAAACCATGGAAAAAACCGGCCGGAAGAAATAGGTTTCTTCCAAGTGGAAGAAATGGAAGAAACTACTTTTTTTTTTAGGAATTTACCATATAAGTTGCAATTTTGTAAGATACAATAAAAATAAATACATTTTTCTAACAGATAACCTTAAGTAAATTTAATTAGACCTATAAAAATTTATTTAAATATGATAAATTGATATTTATATCAGTTTTTTAGCCAAGATTACGCACATGTCTAAAGCTTTACAATCATTGCGTACCTGAATAAAATAAATGGTACTTTTCCGTTATACTAACACCATGCCAAAATGTATGTTAATGTGCCATTTATTTCAACTCTGAACATGCAAAGGATTTTTATTGCAAACCATACCAAACATTGTGATTTCCTATTTATTGAACATGAATCTGTTTAATTATTATTACTTAATCATAACCTCGCAAAAAACATCTTAATTTGCTATTTTTCAAATAGAAAATATTTAATATTAAGTTGAAACTTATATTTATTGTTGACACTGATATGGATTTTACCATTTGGCAGTTACCAGATGATGAGGAAGCTACAATAAAATTGTTTGAGAACTTTAAACACATAAAAAAACGAGTGCCTTCATTCAAAAAGTGAAATGTTCACTGCAATGCTAACAGACAATTACAATTCCATGCCTGTAGTTTAAATAAATTGAGCTTTATTTTATTATTTTATCGTATAATATTTATTTGTTCTTTTATTTTAAGTCTAGATTTGTATTGATTTAATTTATGTAATTTGTGATGATGTAATTGATTTAATGAAATAGTTCATGAAAGTCTGTAATTTTCAAATGTTATATTTTAATTGCTCAAATTTGTGCCAACATTTTTTTTTTTAAATGAATTATTATACATGAATTTCATTTTACGCCAATTATTATGCTTAGCAACGACAATAGTGTTGGTATAACAGTACCAAATAAACTCAAATAAATTCATATACCAAATAAACTCATCCAAAATACACAAAATCAATTAAAAGTAATTCAATTCAAAATAGGCACATTTTTTAAATTATTTAAACTTCTGTAACCAGTAGTAGTAAATAGTACGGGAATCATTTACCTACTGTAGAATGAAACTCATTTAAATATAGTGTTTTTAATTTACATCCATTTTATTAAGGGAATTAATATACAGTAATTACTGTATTGAAAGATTTCATTAAAATCTCTATTTTTCTTGCTACAGTGCAACATGGTATAACAAAACAAAAGTATTTTAGCAGTAGGATGCTGCAATCAATTTCTCAACTTGGAATGGATGAAAAAATTCTTTCAAGTCCTGCAGAACTTGTAGAGTTTAAAAGAATTTTGGCATACCCGTAGAGTTTATTTTTAGAACATTTATCTTTTAAAATCAGAATTGCGATACACATGCTAGTATGCATAATTACAAATTTGTTTATTTTAAGTGTTGCACAATAGTTTTTGAAATATTGCATTTTTATATCATAAATAAAGAATTGGTAAGTAGTTTTTTACAGAAATGACATAAACAATGAAAAAATATCCCATCCCCTTACCTCTAAAGTTGTAAAAAACATAACCTGTAAATACCTTCTAAACCTGAAATTTATTAAAAAATAACATTTTTCCATAAATAATATTTTTAATATTAATTAAAGTTTCCAATTTAAATTTCATATAATCAGGTTTTGAATTTAATTCTTTTATATAGTTAATATACTTTAATTTTGAGCATCTGTTTTGGTTTCTTCCAGTTTTTTCCATTTCTTCCAGTTTCGTCCGGTTTTTTCCAGTTTCTTCCACTGTCCTGGCAGAAACCAGTTTCTTCCGGAAGAAACCCAACCCTGCCTGTGGCGCACTAGTTGGAAACTGCCTTTAAAATATCCAATTAGATATATTATATTATGCAATACAGTTGTATATAAATGCTTCTGCAATTGTCTTTTAATATTTCTACTACATAATATTAACTATAGAGTGACAATATAGAAAGAAAGAAAGTGGTTACTCCGAATAGTATTACAGGCGACACTGTTGGTGCAGTGTATTTACCTTGTACGGATCGTAAAAAATCAGTACACATTAAGCATACACACCGAAATCAGTGAGTTACGCAGTTATCAAAACTGTAGTATACAGCCCGATTATGACACATTATCCAAGACGATTAGGTGAGAATAATGATAAAATTTCTAATCTTCCGTAATCAAGTCTACTGCCAAGGTTAGCATGAAATAAAAAATATATTAGCAACAATATGGTTTAATATAAATATAGATATCATTAAAGGCTTTAAAGACGTTAGATGAGAATAATGATAAATTTTCTAATCTTCCGTAATCGAGTCTACTGCGAAGGTTAGCATGAAATAAAAAATATATTAGCAACAATATGGTTTAATGTAAATATCTATATTATTAATGTTCGGAAACGTCTGTGTGTCTGTACGTGGAAAAACTCTGCAACCGTAGTGAGTAGCGAAGCGCTTTTTGTTTAAAAAAATTCGGAAAAATCCCGGGATTGGTGATACTCAGTATCGAAGAAATCGGCCCCTAATTAAGAACGTTATTAATTAAATACCTCATAAAAATTAGCAAAACAAGAAACAGTTTTATCGAAACCCGAAAAGAAAATTTCTGTTTTGATAATCGCAGACATCCAAATTGTCGCTTTTTAACGCATCATCGAATTAAAAAAATCTACCGGAGGTATCGATCCGAAAATCGGGGTACACGCGATTTTTGTCGTTCCAAAAAGAGAAATTTTTGGAAATTCGGACTGTAACTTTTCTTTATTTCGGCCAAAAACTGACCAGACATCCAACATTGACCCCAGACGGGAAAAAGGTTGCTGTAAAGAATGCCGGGTTGACACATCCGAGATCAATTCGCTCCATTCCTTTTTTAAACAAGTGGAAATAATGACTCTACATTCACAAAAATTTGCACACATGTGTAAAAAAAAAATCGCAAATTCAACAAAAAAAAATTCATAAAAATCGACCAATAACTTTTAAAGATATCAATTAAAACTCATTAATGAAAATGAAAAATGAATTTATTTCTATTTCAACTGGGTAGAAGTAAAATATTTGCAGGTGTTGTCAGCAGACATTTGGACGCCTTTCTGCCAAAAGAGATGAATTGATAAAAAGATGCATTTTAAAATGATTCCAGTTTTCATGGGCAATATATATTTTTAAATCTCGGATTTTCGAATCTGAAAAATATGAATCCTTGCTCTGAGTGATCTGGCATTTCAGGGATTCAAAAAATTTTCAAATTCCGACCATAATTTTTTATTTTAGCAAAATCCCGATTTTTGTATAGGGGGAAAAAAAGAAAAAGAAGCTAAAGAATTAGCTATTTCTTTTCAAAATATCTCCCGTCGTATGGGTCCCATCGCAAAGCGGTATGGCTCATTCGACTCGACATCAATAGCGCTTACATATTTTAGTTTCCAGTTCCACCACCAGGGGGTGCTTTCATAAATCTGGTTCTATGGGCCCGATTACGACGGGGTTTGGTTCTTTTGACTGGATTTCAATAGCTTTACAGATTTGGGTTACGTTCGCATAGAACAGATTGCGCACCCTGGTGGTGGTAGGTGTAATTAAAGAATTTTGCCACTAACTCGGGTTCTATGGGTCACATCACAACGCGGTTTGGCTCATTCGACTCGGCATCGATAGAGCTTATCGATTTCAGTTCGTTTTTTCACCACCAGGGGGCGCTTTCCTATCTCCGGTTATATGGGCACGAAGACGACGGGGTATGGCTCATTCGACTCGACATCGAAAGCCTTAACGATTTCAGTTATGATCGTATAAACAGATTGCGCCACCTGGTGGTGGAAGGTGGAACTAACGTATACTGTAGCGCCATGACTGCTATACGGTGCCGCAGGCAGCGGGGACCCGAGCCGGAGGTTCGTTCAGTTAGAAGTTTATACTATTCGATGTGCAATTTAAGGGATTATCCGGTGCGTGCGTAGCACGACCGGTATACGGTGCCGAAGGCAGAGGGGACCAAGGTCGGAGGTTCGTTTGGTTAGAGGTTTGTACTATTCAATGTGCAAATTAAGGGATTATCCGGTGCCGAAGGCAGCGGGGACCCGGTTCGTAGGTTCGTTCAGTTCGACGTGGATGCGAGCCAGAGGGTTGTTCCTTTCGATGTTTTATAAAAAAAGGAGTTTTCAAAATATTCGAGACACCAATGTAAATTAGGGGCCCGCTAGCGGGTGAAGCCAGCTAGTAGATATCATTAAAGGCTTTAAAGACATTAGATGAGAATAATGATAAATTTTCTAATCTTCGATACTCGAGTTACTGTGTAACAGGCAAATTTTTAGTAAATATTTTATAGGACATATTTTAACTTTCCATATTTTCTTTTATTAGTCAATTTCTGTACCATTTAAACAAAAACTACAGGTTATAATTCTAACTTTGAAATCCACATGAATAAAATTAAGTTTGATTCTATTATTCTTAAGATTTGTCATATTGTTTAATTTGCAACTCATAACAATTCAATTCACCCTTTCATAATAAAAGAGCACTCACAGAAAATGAATCACCCATTTCTCTTGTTATTTGATATTTTGCCCAATATGGTATTTTTTAATTAATTACTGAGGAGACATTATACAGATGTGATTGTGTTCAGGTTATATATCTGAATTCAGGTATTTTTTTCATTTTCAATACAGAAATTCTGTTTTTTAATAGTTAAATTCATAAAATAAGACTAAAATAACAATTTCATATGATTGCTAAACATAAAACGTAATTAAAATTCCTATTTTTCATAATTTGACCTCCCTGTAATAAATTATCTGTTCGCTTCCCCCATACGGAAACATTTTCTTGCTAAAATTTCAGGTATTTTGTCATGAACCCACAATCACCCCTGATTACATATGCATAATAGTTATTAAGGCTGTTTTCAAATCCAAAAGGGCTACTTTCAGACACATCTTTTAATTCATTTTTGTTCAGAAGTGCATGAAATGGGCAGGTGTTGTAATTCAGAAACTTTGTAATCGTAACACATCTTCCATTTTTTGGTAAGGGCAGAAGATCCTACAGTAAACACTATCAAAGTTGGTATTTTGAGCCAAATTCCTGATAATTCAGTGCCAGAAAGGAGAAAAATGTGTTGTCACATGACACAAATTGCCTATAACTCAATAAGTAATTTATTTATCAAAAAATAATGAACTCATTTCGATTGCAAATTACTTCAATAGTCAGGCCTGCCAATTTTATGCCTTTGCGTTTAAAATTGAGTAAGAAATGGTGTCAGAAAGTTTTGCGTTGTTCAGCAGATTTGAGAACCACCCTAAAGAATAATTATATTTTAACTTTCCAGCTTTACACATGATTGAAAACTTATAAATCACGATTTCTATGTTTTGCTAATTACTTAATTTTTTTGCTTATTGTTTTTTGTTGGGAGGGGAAAACTCAAAACTGCATCACATCCAGAGTTGATGAAAATACTCCAGTTTTGTTTACTTGTAACCTCTAGTGAACGAGAGTTTAATTTTACAATACTTTATTAATACTTCATTATTACAATACTTTATTAATTTAGTGGCTTAGAAAATTTTCGGAAAATTTCCCAGAAAATTTTCCGGAAAACCCATAACTTTATGTAGGGGAGACCGGTACACAGTGGACCACTTTTTCAGTTAACATTTTTTTTCTCTTTAACAGACTGACCGATCTGTATGAAAATATTTTTGAATATTCCTTAAACCTTCTTACATCCATCATAATTTTCTCAACATAATTTTCAATACATTTTTCAAAAAAAAAAAAAAAAAAAAAAAAAAAAATTATGTACACTTGTAAAGTGGACCAGTGTACCCCGGAAGCGGGGTACAGTGGACCACTATTAGGTATTATCTAAAATACAATATAAATCTATTTTTCATTAATCTAATTATTTTTTGTTGCCCCTTCACCCGCAAAATAACATAGTAATATAAATTTTGAAACAAAAACAAAAAATTAATTATATTTTGAAAATAATAACAGATTAATACAGAAACAATTGCAATTTAGTTGAAGTTATTACTTAAGTACAAAAAAATCAGTGCACATTAAAATTTGCAAATGAAATTTCAAAATACTTATGAGTAAGATTGAGCATGGAATTTTCAAGAAATAATTTTGGGTCTGAGAGCAACATTATGAAATCATTGACATCAACAGCAGATCCATCTGCAGTTTCGAGAGAAATAAACTGATTTCCATTCAATTTGCGTCTCATGAATCTTACTTGAATAGAATCATCAACAATTAGACTACAGTTATATTTATCAAAGGCAGTAAATACAAAACAAAATATTTCTTACTATGTTAAATAAATTGTTATTTTTATTTGTTTACTTTATTTTACAGTTAAATCTACTTTAAAACAATCTTTCTTTATAGAAAATAAGCAATTATTAAATATTTTGAACATTCTGCATTACAGGAGCAGACTGGATTGTGGACCACTGTGCCCCAGGAGTGGGTAGTCCACTGTACCCCATGTTGAAGTTCAATAAATAATCCTATTAATATTGTTTATAGCTTTCTTTAAAACATATTAACTTTAAAGTAAAATAAAACAAGTATCTTAGCTTTGCAAAAAAGCTGTTTTATTTTATTTATCTACAACTTTTAATTACTAAAAAAATAAAAATATGATGATGAAAAATTTTACTTTTAGAAGCTCAAAACAACCAATCAGTTTAAAATAGTTCAATCTGAGCCAATCATATTTTCTGAAGGCTATAAATAATCACTGCAGTGCCGTTGTCTATTAGGATAGAAGAGAAGCTATAAAAAAAATTAAATAAATAAAATATTAGGGGGTGGTCCACTGTGTCCATAGGTCCAGTGTGTACCGGTCTCCCCTATAATGTGAGGCGTTATATCAAAAAGTTGTTATTCTTGTGAAGCACTTCAGAAATTTTTATAAAACATTGATATGAATTTGTCATGAAACATTGTGTAACATATTTTTATTAACATAGAATATTAATATAATTTAATGATATGGTATTTTATTTTTATATCTCTATTATATGTGTGCGCTATGATCGCATTTCACTAGCTTGACTATGACCTTGGAGAAATTGTAATTGTGGCAGTTGCTATAACAAAGAAATGTTGCACTTTTAAATTAAAAAAAAATAGCCACCAATTTCAAAAAGTGGCCTCTAATGAAATTGCTACTACTAGCCATTGACTTAATGATGAAATTTCTCAGTTTTGTCCTTTACCTTAAAAGCAGAAAAAAATAATTACCCGATGATTAACACCTTCTCTAAACAGTATATCATGATTTATGTCCACTGGGTGTGAAGCTGAAGAACTGGGATCATAACAAAAAGATGATTCCTGAAATGTACAAAATGATAAAATATTAATACATCATAATTAGAATAGTAGCAACTCATCCAAAAAAGATTTTAAAAGAAAATTAAAAGTATTTATACTTAAAACATAAGTTTGAATATTCAAATAGTGTAACTTTTTGTCTCTCAAAATTATATCGCAGTAAGCGATATTTAAAAAATGCATTGCTTGCTATACGCTAAAATTATTTTGAAGTTTCAAATTTACAAATTTTAAATAAACAGCTTATTGAATTCAGCTATTTCGCCGAGTCTAAAATCAGGTTGTACAAACATGAATAAATCGAACTTTAAAAAATGCTCTATAGAAGTCAGAATTATCTACAATAATTTCCCTCTTAAACTTTACATTTGCACTTCCGATGAAAGTTAGTAAGCAAATATTGAGACACGATCAATTTTGATAATTCTATAAAACATAATTAAACCATAACTCCTAATTCTGATTTCTAAAAGCAAACTTATTATCACAAACTGAACAGATACCTGTATATTCCACCAATGAGTTCCGATGAAATTTGCATAATTTCCTGCTTGAATTGTAACTATTTCGTGAGCAACAGCCATGTTAATGGAAACAATTTGAAGAAAACTTTCGCAGAATGCCTTAAACTTTCTTAAATACGCACCATGACTATTTATTTACGAATACCATTTCGATTATGTTGTCATGCCAAACTATATTCGAATTGTTCGATTTTTAAAGATTTTGGAAAATCGATTTACAGAAAGTTTATGGGAGGGATGCTCTAAAAAAAAAAAAAAAAAAAAAAAAGATTAACTGTTCTTTTAAATTTACTATCTGAAATACAGATTTATATTTCATACTTTTTATGCTCTCATTTGTGATTATAGAAGTTAAGTACACTAGAGTACCTTTATAAATGAGGCGCATTACGGAAGACAACAAAAGATCCGATCTCCACCAATCTCTTTTTTATCCACATTCATCACATGATATTAGGATACCTAGATATGAGAGTGGCGACCAGACTTCAAGTAATCGTGTAATCATAGTCGATTATAATGGATTACAAAAACTGTGTAATCGCACCATAATCGTAATCATAAATTTTGGTTTCGAAATAATGGCAAAGTAATCATAATCAAAAGATTTCCAGGCCCTTGGGCCAAACCAAAAACAACAACATCAAAAGATTTCCCTCTGGTTACAATCATAATTTAACCCTCTCGCTGACAAGCCCGTGTTTATACGTTCACTAAGCTCAACGCGTTTCTCAGCAATACAAGCATTTTTTAAATTAATATAATTCTACAAATATAATACCGTTTTAATACACTGAGTAATGATTGCTAATCTCAAGGTTTACACTCATATACATATATAATTAAGTTTTTTATATGACTAAAATAAAAAACAGAAAAAACACTAGCTATTTTTCTGGACAGTCAGAGGGTTAATCATAATCGTTACATGATGTAATCGCAATGTAATTTGTATCGAAAAGCTCTCTAGTCGTGATTTTGCACAAACATGCGATTACGCCACGATTATACCCTTTTTTTTCTTTCCTTTCGCTTCCCATCCAAAAAATACTCTGTTTTCTAGCTAAACATTGTTGGAAATGTAAAGATCTGGATCTGTTCACATTTTCAACTCATTACATTCACCCTTGGGAAGCCTGGAAGGGTCAGAGATCACGGGGGACAGTCAGTGGCGTGGCCAGGTTTTCCTTTCGGGAGGGGTCCAAAATTTTTCTTCAGCTTATATATATTGTAAGACCTGCCAAGATAATATTGCAAAGAGTGGTAAAAAATTCCGTGTTAGACAGTTTTCCGTCTTAGCAGGTGTATGGCATTCTTTTCTATTTGACGAATGAATATTTCCGTTTAAGTCAGCATTCCGTTATAGGCACATTTCGTTTCCACATAATTTGCTGTATATATATAAAAATATAACTTATGTATGTAATATGTATAGTAAAACCTGTCTATAGCAGATTCCTGTCTTAAACGGAAGCATTACATAGCTTTGATATGGATAACTATACAATTAAGTCTGCTGAAAACCTGTCTGAAACGGGATTTTTCACCGTTCTTCTGTGATTCCGATTTCGTCTTGTCAGTTTTTATCCTACTTATAAATACAGTAAAGCCTGTGAAATTGAAACTTTCTATAACGGAATCCTATCTCAAACTTAAAAGTTTCGGGATCCCGTAGAAACGAACAATGCGTCTGATTGAAATATAGTGTGATAGGATTGACTGTGTATGTATATATGCAATAGAAATATTTCGAGTAACTTTAAGAATTTAGATATTTCCTTATCAATTTCTTAATTTAAAAAAAATAGCATGTGTAAAATAAAGTAAGATTAATCTCTATAGTTGTGGCTAATAATACAATGGAATTACATTAATATTTACCAAATAAAAATTTTTTACAAACACTATGATATAAAAAAACTGAGCATGCACTGAAGAATGCATTTAAATCAAGTTTCATATAATATAAACATTTGATTACGTTAAAGTTATGATCAAAGGGTTAAGTTTATAACAGCATAATGAATAATGAGTTGACACAATTGCCAATGCCGTCAGCCGTTGATTCACCATGGGTGTTTCTGAGATAAGTTTTTAATTTTTAAGAAAAAAATCTTGTAATTTCGGCTACAGAAACTAGTAATGTAACAAACACACGCAACAAATATAGTTGATGTTGGGAAAAATAATTTTGTTACAATTATCTAAAACAGCCATAATTCTTTTTCAAGTTTCACCGCTTTTGGTACTAATGTAAATATTCGACCTGAATAGTTGTTTCCGATATCTGGTCGACTTAAAAGATGTTAAATTTTTATTAAAAAAATTATTACGATGGATTAGCACATCTTGGGAAGTATTAGATTGTGTAAACAATAATTGTAGTTTCTGCTATTTTACTTTTCAACCAATTTATTTTAAGCGGTTAGAAATAATTGTAGAACGTACTCCAAGTTCAGCAGCAATCTTTCAGACTTTTGGTACGTAGATTAGCTTCAACCTTTGCTTTCAATTTCTCATTGTTAATAACCGAATGCCACCTACGACCTTCATATTCAAACTCTCATTGACATCATGAAATTTCTGAAAACAATGTTAAACTGTGAGTTCACAAGTCGTACTTCGGTCAAATGTAATGTTGAATTCAGACATTTTTTCTCCAGGGGGTATTTCTGCGGAGGGTACCATTTTTCTCCTGAATCTCCTGTACACTGTGGAGTTCAAGGAAGAGAAAGATTGCACTCCTAGACTATTAATAAGCATAAAATCTCAGATCTTTTGAGGGGTCATTTCGATGCTCCGGAGTGGATGCCCCACCCCCGCTCTCCTGCATTCAACGCTGTAGTGTGGTTGATATACAAGCCGTTTCCGCTGATTATCGTACCATTTTGAATTAGTAAAAAAATCGTACGAAATTTCCCAAAGTTCTACCACTGCCTTAAATATCCCTGTACAATAGCGAAAAACAAAATTATAATACTAAATAAGTAGGTAAATACCTGCCCTTTAAAATAATATACAACAACGTAATATTCCATTAAGAGTTTATTAAAAATAGCTCAGGTTGAAAAGTTTAATAACAAGAATTACCATTATTTTGTACAAACCCAGAAGAACGTCAAACTCTTTCAATATTCCTGTGTTCTTTTCTTTAATGATTAACGAATAACGATATCATAAATAAAAATATCAAAAGGAGGAAAAAATTGATCTCCCGAAATATTCTTCAGGTTTGACATTGAACCAGATGTATCTGATGGTCAACTGGACAAGGAATATGTGTGACTAAAGAAAATTGTGTCAGACTTTTCTTTAGCAAAGGACTGTGTTCTCTTGAACAGGTCAGAAAACATTTAAACACCAGTCTCCTCTTCCTTGCTTACTGATTAATGTAAAGTTACATAAAGTTGAAAAAGGACGTCTTCAGCATGGTTTACAGCAGAAGACAAATCACGTTCAGATGCAGGTATTTTGAAAGTGGCAGTGTAATGTTGAATAAGAATTCACAAATATCTAGTCGAAGAATAAAGTTAATTTTTTTTTAAATTCCAGCAAGCAGATTTAAAGTAAATGATAACATTGCTCGATATAAAATTATAAAATGAACAAAGATAAGGGTCGCAAAACTCTGAGTAATTTGCTGTTATTGCATTCTTCTAATCTAAACTCGTCTTTTCCCGTAAGTGTTGGCAACAGTTGGTCCCATCGAAATCTCTGTTGAAGAAGTTTTGCGTTTAATCTAGTTACATTAAAATCTATGAAAACGGAATCGTCAGGTATCCTTAAAAAAAATCCGTTGCAGATAGATTTCCGTCATATCAGGTATACTTGTATAGCTATCCTTCCGTCATTGAGACCATGAAATGTTTTCGTTTACGAGAGGATTCCGTATTCACAGAAAACCTGCCAACAAGGAATCACAACCAGAAAAGGTTCCATTTTAGATAGGTTTCAAATCATAGAAGGTATAAATATGTAGTGTTGTTTTCGTTGAACCTTCAACTTTTGCTGTTTACGATAGCTCTCATCTTCACAGATTTTATTATAATACATCTATGCTTTTCAGAAGTATACTATAGAGTGGATACGTTTTAACAATTTTGGAGGATACCTGACAAAGTGGGACGTGTTTATGACAAAAACCTGTCTTAAACGGAAAAAATTCATAGCCCCGGCGAAAGACATACCTTTCCTAAGACAAACACCTGTCTAAAGTGGAAATTTTCATTGGTTCTTTGCGATTCCGTCTTATCAGTTTTTAATATTGTTATATCTATGATTCAGTAAACCAGTTCTTCGTTCGGGGTTCGGGGGGGGGGGGGGGGGGGTTCGGACCCCCTGGACCCCCCTTGGCTACGCCACTGGGGACAGTATTAGTAGATGGCTTTTAATGTGATAAAAGTGAAACAGGGTGTATACTGTGACATAGAAGTAGTATGATTTGACTTGGTTAAAGATATGAGGATTGGACATAGAATCTTGGCATGTGGTTACTTCAAGAGTCAAAGTCATTGAATGGCAGAGATGAAGTATAAAAAATAAAAAAGGAAAGAAAAATATATATAATACGGCTATTTTTTTTTACTGTAACACAGCTATAACACACTCCACCCTCAAATGTGGGAATCTGGGTTTTGGGAATGAAAAAAAATGTTTTAAATTGCATACGAGATACGACAGTTTATCTAACAACTCGTTCTTTTTTTGCTCTTCTTAGCGATTGTTTATACTTTTAAATTTTCTGCAATAAAAAACTGCTCACCAGGCCCTTTGGGCCAAACCAACCAACCAACCAACCAAAATAAATTCTGCATATTTCGAATATATTACAGGAATGTCTAAGAAAAACAGTAAAAAAATTGAAGATTTCTTTTTAATGAATCAGGTTCAGATTTAAATGACAAAGACGTAAAGTTTCTGAAATATAAGTATAAAAAGTGCTCCGCAGATGTCCAGGTCTTCATGAAAACGAAATCCAACTTGAACACATGAACACCCCATGCAGATAAGTTATATATATATATATATAATATATAACACACAATATATATATATATATATATATATATATATATTGTGTGAATTATCAATTTATTTTAGAAATACTGCCTATTTATAACCTGTCTTTTCCTTTCAAATTTTATTGAAATATTGAAACATTGTATTTCTTTAATTTATTTAAGTATATACAGTGTTTTTAATCATACGTATTAAATTAACCGTATATTCAAAATTTGCATTTTAACATATGTAGATAAGATATACATATATATTAATTTTCGTAGTAATGCTGCTAAGCAATAAATGGTAGTCTGTTTATATAATTTAAATTTTAATAGAATCGAAAGAAAAAGAAAGTAAGATCATAGAAACTCGACAGAGTTTCTCGCCAAGCATAAGAAACAACAATGCATTGAACCGTAAATGAAAGGAATTTCCGCCAATGGATGCCAAACGATTTTACAATTTTTTTTTAACTCTGTCTAGTTTATATTTTGCGGACGGGACAAAACGGGTTTTTGACACATCTATATCTCGCGTTCTATTTATGATAGAAACAAAATTCTTGATTCTATGGAATGGGGCGTGCCACGTGACTAAAAAATCAAAAGAAAAGCAAGATCTGTCGAATAGGTTTTCAGGAAATGCGATTTTAAAAGTGCTGTTTTTTGCACTTTTTAAATCTTGTACAGACCAAAAACTGTTGACAGGGCTACAGCAATGTGTAATTATCGGATTTTTACGTGGTTTACGTCATTTGAATTGTTTTTATGAGTAGTTCAAACCTTTGTAAGTTGCATGTAAAAATATTAATTAGTTTTTGAGTTATATCAGTTTAAAGTTATTGATTCCTATACTTAACATAGAGCAAAAAAATAATAAATGACCCAACTCTTTTAGAAATGGTCGTATACACATGATATTAAAATATGTTATTGCAGTCGACACAAGTAAGCTCCCTATTATAAAAAATAGTAACATTTAAGGTTCGTTTACAGGTTCTCACAAAACATCTTTTGATATAGGGCTAAAGAATTGTGTAATTATCCGATTTTTACGCGGTTTTCAGCAATTGCATTGTTTTTATGAGTAGTTCAAATGTTTAATATTTCGTGTAAAAATATGAATTAGTTTTTTTATGTATATCACTTTAAAGTGATTTATTCCTATACTTAAGATGAAGAAAAGAAATATTAAATGGTCTAACTCTTTTAAAAAAGAACGTATGCGCAGGATGTTAAAATATGTTACTACGAACGACCTAAGTTAGCTTCCTATTGTAAAACAGAATTGTAGAATTTACTGTTCGTTTACAGGGTAACTCAAAATATTTTTTAATAAGACTAAATAGTTGTGTAATTAGCGAATTTTTACGTTGAAGTACTTGATTCCTCAACACAGAGGAAACACAATAGTATAAATAGCATAATTTTTGTCAAAGTGGCTATATACACAAGATATTCAAATATGTTACTACATCCGATTCATTTAAACTCTCTATTGTTTGTATTGTTGAACCATATACGTTTCGTTTACAGAGTCTCTTAGAAGATCTTGATTACATTACAACCGATGTATATTTACTGAGGGAGATGTATTTTAATGATTTGATACTGTTTCAATCTCTGTAAGGTTTTATTACCTTGCTTTAAAATTTAATACGCGTTCATTTTGCCCGCCTGAAAGCTCGTCGATCTTAAGCTCTAAATCCATTAAAATATAGTATTTTCATCGATTAAAAAAAACTGTGTTTATTAATAAATGTATCAGGAATTGATTGAAAAAGCGATTAAAAAATTCCAACTTTACATTCATGCGCTGAGTAATCGAATGTAAAAATGTTGCTACCCCAAGATTAGAAGTTTTGCGTTTAAATATTTGCCGCTCATCTAATCTCCGGCTATGACGAACTTAAAATGCTCTAAAAAAACGGGCCTAGAGCACAATGAAAAGGAAATATCTTCTTAAATTCCTCATAAAAATTAAAAATGTTATATTTCGTATACAATAGGTGATCGGTAACGAGCTGTTCGGTTTACGAACAAATCGATTAACGAACACTTTCGCGTGAGATTTTTATGTTCGGATAACGAACACATGTTCGGTTAACGGACACTTTCAAGAGATTTTTTATGTTTGGAGAACGAACACCTCACGAAACAAAGTCATGATGAAGCAATGCCGTGTTTCATATTTGCCGAGCTATACTTATTGCTTCTATTGTCGACTTTGGGAACATTTTAACAGTTGCATACATATGTCCTAATTAATTCATGGACTGCCGAGGATTGAGAACCTATATTTTAGTATCCCCGAATTGGAATGCACAGACTAGAAACATTAAGTATGTATTTTGTGCATTTAGTAAATATAATCCTTTTTGGTTTAATCACGCTCCTTTTTAAAATCTAATTTAAAGCTTTATGATTTATCAGATCAAAAATTTTAATAAATTTGTACATTTTTTTAAACGGTTCATTATGTAAACGCATTAGCCTTTGTGGTATATTTACAAAATCACACAAAATTTTGGAATACACGTCATCCTACGAACATTTTCTATTTTGAAATCACTTTAATAGTTTTTATACTTTTGCAAACGTTGCGAATCTTATATTTTTCCGATTCTCGAAACGTTGAGTTAAAAAACTTAACAAATAAAAAACTTTTAAGCTGCTCAGTAATTTTCAAGAATAATATTTAATATACTAGGGGGCTCTGCCCCCTGCTCGCTACGCTCACCAACCCCCGTTCTGATTTCACAGCCTCTTAAAACCTGGTAATGTATCCTGTTTTAAAAAGATGATGATGATGATATCACGAACGGCGACTTTCTTCTGTAATCAGGTTATAATGCTTTTTCATTTAATTAATCTGTTTTATTTTTAAAATTCATGTGTAAACACAATTTTTATAACGTAATTCTCTTTATTTCCTGCTTTCATTAAAATAATTAAATGATCATTTAATTATTATTTTAAACCTTCGTTATTGTTTTTAATAGTCTCGCGCAAATACATTTTTTATTTGAGATAAAACATAATCCTTTGCGCTTATTTAGAAATTTGCAACATTATAAAAAAAATGACTTTTTCAATAAAAGATTTTTTACTCGATTTTTAAAGATTTTTTGAGTTTTTATTGTCCGACCGTGATAATTTTTTTAATTTCTGAAAGCTTGTTATATTTCGCGACTGGTGGTATGATTTTCGAATCCGTAGGATGGCTAGAAAAAGGTAACAGCTCCTCAAAAAAGTCCCTAGTAAAAAAGCGATGAGAATAACCCGGAATATCTACGCAGAATTTGATTGGTCCATTTCGTTTTTGGCTCAGTTTCAGATTACTTTTTTTTTAATATAGAAGGATTAGTATAAAAATACCTGTAAATTACAATGGTTCGTAGAAAAACAAATTTGATTATTCTCGGTAAAGTAAACTCATTGTTATAATTGACCAAAAAAAGGTGCTTCTTATTTTTCCACATTTTTCTGAAACTGCAGTATTTTAATTACATTGTAAACTACTGTAAAATTTTCTATTTTTTTGTTTTTTAAATGTATATAAACGGAAGAGTGATATTAACAAAAGAAAAAAGAAAATAAACATGTCATAAATAATCTGATTAATACAATGTAAGGAAATGAATATAAAAGTTTCCCCGTTGCTATGGTAGCGACATGTACATTGGAATAAGTCACTCAATAAATTGTATAATTCTGATGTATAATTCTGTATATAGCATCACAATTATTCTTTTATTTTGCCCCTTTCATCTTTCTTTTATCTTTTCTTTTCTGAATAAAAATGGGATCTGTGTAATTGAAATTAAACACCTTACAAAAAGGAGTGATATCTCACCAAAAACAACTCGTTGTAAATAATCCCGCCAAGCCACAAACCTAAAACGTCAGCCATAAAAAGAAGTGATATCACATAAAAAGAAGCGATATAGAAGTGCATACTCCGAGTCCCGTGTAAAAATCTATCACCACTCATAATGTTTCCAAAGGACTCGGAGTGAGGTACAGTATGTGAACACTGCTTGGCGACTTGCAGGCTTTTATAATATATGCAGTATATCAATTTTGAAAATCGAAAAAATAAATTTTTAATTTTTGTTATATCACTTTTATAAATATTTTTGTATGCGAAAGAACTGACAGAACGGATTTTTCCCCAGACTTATGCGATTCCACTTACGCTAGAATTATTGCAATATATCTCAATTTAGTTAACGTTTATTATAAGGTGCATTGTTATTAATATGCGTATGATCATTATATATATATATTACAAACTCAAAATCTTTACATGTTTACTTAAGAAATCTTCTTCGTAAGAGTGGTGTTTCTAGTTTAAATAATAGTAAATAAAATCAACAAATTAATTTTTCAAGCTCATAAATAAGAAAAGACATGCAAACACAGAAGCTTCAGCTTTTTACAATTTTATGGGAGCAAAATAATTAATTAAATAAATAAAAAAATAAAATAATAATAATATAGTCATATGTAATTGCAGGAAATGCAATCATTATAAAAGCCTGCAGGTCGCCAAGCAGTTTTCACATACTGTACCTCACTCCGAGTCCTTTGGAGACATTATGAGTGGTGATAGATTTTTACACGGGACTTGGAGTATGCACTTCTATATCGCTTCTTTTTATATGATATCACTTCTTTTTGTGACTGACGTTTTAGGTTTGTGGCTTGGCGGGATCATTTACAACGAGTTGTTTTTGATGAGGTACACTATATTGCTAAAGGTGATTGGTCACTTGCGATTTTAGACGTTTTGTTAACTATCTAGAAAAATACATGAGGAATTAACCTGAAACTGCAGGTGTGTAAATAGTATAGTATAGGTAATACATTTCCGTGAATATTTTTTCCCGAAACCCCATAGGGGACTGTCAACAAATTGAAAAAGAACGAATATCTTTTGGATTACCCTGTAAAAACTAATGTAGCAAAAGTGTTCAAACTCGAGATTATTAATAAGTAGTTTATTGTAATATACTGTGTTAATTTTTATGAAGATAGCATGTATACTCGAAGAGAAATTAAGGTTTTTATAAAAACCGACCCAAATTTCACCAAGTTTTTTGCTTATAATTTGCAGAGTTCTTAATATAAAAAAAAAAGTTATTTTGATAAAATCTGTCAAACAACATTGTACATAATACTCTGCAATCGGAATTAAAAAATAATAAAAATGGATGAAAAATGGATGAAAAATGAGCAGGTTTACTAAAAAATGTTTCACTGCGCATGCGCGAATGCAATCAAAATATAATATGCATAATGTATTAGCTAAGTATATAGAACAACTTTTGTGAAAGTCTCAAAACCATAGCTTGAAAATTCTGAAAATTATCGTCGATAGAATAAGCTCGAAATCCGTTGTTCCCCAAAAAAAGCAAAAAGATTTTTAAATAATAAAAAAAAAAAACAGGTGTTCACTTGTTAATGTCTGTACATTTACTATTTGTACATTTTACCAATTTTTCTTTCAGACATTATTTTAAAAAACATGGTTAAAAATTCCTACTAAAAACGTTCCCCATTTAAAAAATTTAAAAACAGTCTTCAAAAAAAAAAAAAAAAATCTCTACCACTTTACAAAAGCGCTTTCACCCCCCCGCTAGGGCATCATCAGTGGTGATCTTCAACTTCGTTCCTCTCCATTATATATATGACTGCTGGTTGAAGAGCTCCCCCTATCGGTATTCAATCGGGGGAGCTCTTCAACCAGCAGTCATATATATAATGGAGAGGAACGGAGTTGAAGATCACAACTGATGATGCCCTAGCGGGGGGAGGGGGGGGGGTGAAAGCGCTTTTGTGAAGTGGTAGAGATTTTTATTGAAAACTGTTTTTACATTTTTTAAATGGGGGACGTTTTTAGTGGGAATTTTTAACCATGTTTTTTAAAATAATGTCTGAAAGAAAAATTGGTAAAATGTACAAATAGTAAATATAAATTTTTTCAATGCTTGGTGCGATATGGGTTAACTCATTACCTGGATTTATTTATTATTTTTATTTTTAAATAATGTCTATTTTAAAATCAACATGTGCAATACCGTCTGGATTGTATTTAAAGAATATGCATAACAAAAATATAGAAGCAACAAATTTTACGCAAGAGGAAACAGAATTAAAACAGTTCTCCTGCTTGTACCGGTAGGAAAGGGTATCTTCCATATTCATTGTTTTTAAAAATTCAATTAATTTTACTCAAACACGCGAAGCTAAAATGCTTGGAACCCAATTATAGAATATTCAATCCCAGTTTTCGTTAATACTGAATTTGAATGAGAATTTCGCAGGAATCCTTGTACTAATGTCAAACACTTAAAGGAAAAATCGTTTTTTATTTGTAATTTTTTTAGTACATCTTTTCAATTTTAAAACTTCAAAAATTTTTAAGTGGCTGCCATTTTAAAACAAGATGGCGGATGAAGTTGGCCAATGGACTCGATTGAGACCTTGTTATGTCTTGTACAAATGTTCTGTCACATTCAAATCGGTTCATAAATACGAGAGTTACAGTATAACAAAAATCAGATTGTTTCAAAATATCAGCCAACCTAGAATTTCAAACAGCTATATCTCAGCCAGTTCTTAGGATAAAGACAATACAAAAAATGCTCCGGAATCCTTGTATCAAGAAATCAAGATCTAACACTTAAGGGAAACAATTTTTTTTTTTTTAAATTTATATTTTGTATACATTTTTTTGAATTTTTTAAAAATAAAAAAAAATTAACTGACCGCCATTTTGAAACAAGATGGCACATGAAGCTGGCCAACGACCTCGGTTGAGACCTTGGTATGTCCTGTACAGATTCTCAGTCACATTTATATTGGTTTATAAATACAAGAGTTACAGCATAACAAAAACCAGCTTCAAAATGTCAGCCACCCTAGAAATTCAAACAATATATCAGCCAATTTTTTAGGTAAAGCCAAAACAAAAAATGCTCCGGAATCCTTGTATTACGATCTAACACTTGATTTGCATAATTTTTTTCTACATCTTTTTTATTTTTTTAAAATTTAGATTATTTTTAATGGCCTCCATTTTGAAACAAGATGGCGGACGAAGCTGGCCAACGAACTGAAAGGTCGAGACCTTGGTATATCTTGTACACATGCTCATTTACAACCAAATCGGTTCGTAAATAAAAGAGTTACAGCATGGTAAATGTCAGATTAATTCCAGCAGTATCCTTTCCATTGCTTTTTTATAATATCTCATCCTTTGTTTTCTATGCTTGTTTTCATTTTTAATTATATATATATATATATATATTGACCATGATATGTAAGTATTTTTAGCAGAACCAGAATTCCACACAATATTTAAATATTAATTAACAAGTGAAAAAACGGATGTGTGGCAACGGAATTTGATAGATTGTTGGAAATTGGATTTTGGTTTGTTTTGTGGCTGTGTGGCTCAGGTTTGGGTGCAAAATGATACTTATTTCATACTATATTTTACATGTATCTGTTTTAATTCAGCTTTTTATTGGGACTGTGATATACTGGTTAATGTGGCGTAGGGTCCGGTGGGGGAGTGTTTGCAATATGCTTTCGAATGATTGCATTTGATTTATGCATTGCAACACTCTGGCCGAAACTCACTGCCACTTTTTGTACGGTTTTTTACCCTGAATAATTTTCGTTCCATATCATGACTGTTATTTTTTATATCATACCCTATATATTTATATCATATCATTTCTAAGGATTAACGGTACATTGGATCTTGTCTGACTTCGTCAGACAGTTGGATGATAAACCACAACAACATACCCTACCCACTGCCGATTAGGCCACAACCTTTTTAGTTTCATTATCTTGTTCTGGTTTGATTTGTTTAATTTTGATGTTTTGCTGTTTTTCGCATGTTAATTAATGTTTAAATATTGTGTGGAATTCTTGTTCTGCTAAAAATACTTGCATGTTATGGTCTATATATAATTTGTGTGGTTATTGGCGGCTATAGCGCTTATCGCATAGACGTTATTGTTTTGTAATTTTAATTTGGCTTTTATATCTATATATATATATACTTTTAAAAGTTAATCAACACGGAAAGGTCGAAGTTTTTATTAAAATTTAGGATATAAGAAGAAATATAACAACAACAACAACAATAATAATAATAATAAACAGGACATAAATTTCAAAAATTCTTTTTCTAAGTTCTTTAATGCATATTAAAACGCACCTTTATAAATTTAAATAAAGCATTCACATAGTAGTCGTATTTTTTAAACATGTAGAAATCAGGTAAAAAATTCATAAAATAATTAAATAATATAAAACCTTTTAGTAAAAAGTTTTTTTTTTTTTCATGAATATGCATACATTTTGATAAAAAAGAAATCTTTGCTTTATAAACTCTAATAAAAATTTTGAGTTTTTCCCTACACGTCTGCCTTAAGTGGATGAGGCCAGTTTTAAATGGGAAAAATATTTAAAAGTATAGTTCTGTTGCACTTACGAAATAGACTAAATAATAGATTTTAATCTAAATTAGCACTTACTGCTATGAATATTTAAAACAAAATCTCAAAAAGAAAAAAAAAAGAGTTACGAAGGTCAATTGATGATAAGTATTATCAAATATTGACCTTTCTGGATATTTGATTGTCTTCTTTTAATTATCAAATTTTGCACTTTGCGTACATTGGCTGGAAATTAAAAATGACCCTTGATTATGAAACAAGGATATCAGATTTCTCTAGAGGTCGTTTAGTAATTAATGTATAATGTCAGAGAGGCTATCAGATATTAATCTATGTTCCAATACACATACAAAAAAAAAAAAAAAAGTAAATTGAGAAATCATTTTGAAGATTTTTTTTTTTAATTGTAAAATTGAATTGTGCACTCATGAAAGTGATTAAAAGAACTTTTATAATGCTCAAAATCTTATGAGCAAGATCTGATTTAAGAAATTTATTCCTAAATTAAATATTTAAAACCCACAAAACCAACGATAATAATTAAGACAGACAATTGCTTATTGTTTTCCACTGCTGGAAAAACTTAAGGGTTGCAGGGACAAACTTAACGATAAAAACTTAAGGGTAAATACGTTCTCGGGTGCGAATTTTTTTTTTTTTTTTTTTTTTTTTTTTTTTTTTTTTAGGAAGGGAGTAAAATTAATTGAAAAACTAATACTTCCACGTTGTTTTTTATTGCTTTAAGTATTTAAATAAATATATATATATATTTGTTAACTTTAGTCACATATTACATTGGAAACCTGCAGCCGCGTTGACCTGTACCAAAATATACGGTCTCGAAGGGCAGCATCCTGTAGAAAAAAAAAAAAAACATTATTAAAATGTCAGTTTTTTCTTGTAAAACAAGGTTGTAGCTAAGAACCATCGTCTCAAATTTTTAAATTTTTGAAAAATAAGAAAAAGGGGACTATTTTTAATTTTTTTTTTTCATTTTTCGTCTAAAATTTTGATTTATTGAAAAAATATAAAAAATTAAAGTTTTCAAAAATGTCTCGATGGTTCTTAGGTAATTTAATTATGTGCAGATGAGCGCAAATTTTATCCAAAAATGTTAAAATTATTCAAGTTACTATGCTATCCATGTTGAAAAATGCAGTTTCCAGAAAATCGCGTTTAAAGTTTTAGAAGGAAAAAATATACTAATATATATATTTTTTTCAACTTACACTTAATTTGCTATTTCTGCACCATACTGTGGACCCTCCTGTGCCATCTGCAGTTTCAAAAAGGGAGTAAAATCTTTAGTAGAATCTTTCCGGCGAGGTCGGTTTTATCGATCGTGTGCGCGCTCACATTTTTGTTCATATCTTTCTTAATAATTGAGATATCACTTTAAATCGTTTTGCCCACAATTCTACACACTATAAAAATTTAACTTCCGTTAAAAAAAAAAAAAAAAAAAAAAAGATTTTTTTGAAAGTTGAGAACGTATGTTAAAAATTTATGTAGATTATTCTAAAATTCTATTATAACAAGAAAATTTGTAAAAATAAAGCTCATGTTTAGCCAGAATTCTACAATTGTTAGTTTAAATTATTTTAAAACTAAATAAGCACTCCTCCTTAGGTATTTATAACTATTTTTATTATTCTAAATGGTGCAAAAAAATAGAACAAAAAAAAAAAAAAAAATGACATTTGTGAATCATTTGATGATGTACTAGGGTAGTTTTTTTTCTTTCTTTTTTTAGGAAACATTTCACTCTGGGTTTTTTTTAGAGGATAGCACAATAAATTCTTGTCTGGCAACTGAGAATTCTGTTTGCATGCAAAATCACTTTTAAAAAACCGATGGATGGAAGGCCATATTTCTGCACTTTCTGAAGATAATTGTTGGTATTAGGTCATTAAAAAACGCTGTGAAAGGCATGGTTTTTCTGCATCTAAAGCCAGATTAGGTAATATTGTTAATAAGACAGGGAAAAAACGTGAATGTCTGGCTTCAACTGGAAAAAATATTTCAAATATTGTACCCAAGGACAAATAGGAATTCTTCGAATATTGCAAAGTTAAGATCTTTCATGGTAAAAGAAAGTCCTCCAAGTCAAAGCACTGTTTCTAAATCGTTAAAATGTTGAATGTCGACTGTTAACAAAATCATTAAACACTGATTTAAATTTTAAAAAGGCTAAAAAACACATTGTTCATCGTCTTTTTCCACGACATATCGCCGAACGTAGAACACGATGCAAAATTCTTTATGAGAAACATTTATCCGGAGAAAAATGGAAAAATGCTGTTACAATAGATGACGCTTGTGTCTATTTAATTGATTGTAATAAAAGGAGGTCCATTTATTATCATCAAAGAGGAGTAAAAAATCTTAAGACATGGTTCAATGTATCTGAAGAAAGTTTTAGCAAAGGATTTATGATTGTTGCTGGCTTTGTCTATAACGGCAAATTTTAAAAAAAAAGAGAGTGGAGAAAAATTAAAAGATCAACTCCACGTACTATCAGAAAAATATTTTACTCCCAATCTTCAAATATGAAATACCACTTCTTTACCCCCAGTGCCATCAATCTGTTGAACTGCATCAAGATAAAGCAAGCAGACACACATCACAATACACTTTTAATTTCTTGGAAAAAAAAAAAAAAAAAAAAAACGAGAAACGGGTATCAGGGCTATATCCTTCACTCATGGTATACCTGCTAAATCTCCTGATGTATCATCCACGGATTTTTGCGGTTTTGGACTTTTAAAAAACGCATTATCCAAACGTCGACCTACAACATTTCATGGACTTTCGGAAGCTGTTCGAAAAGAATGGACCAAAATACCTCTTTCAAAACTACAAAAGACATTATTGTCATGGAAGTTAGTTTGTAGAAAGGTAGTTCAGAATAAGTGTTACCAAACTGAACATCTAAAACACAAATATATTATGTAAAATAGTTCTGCGTAAGTATTACCATGAAAATCGCCTAAAAAATTTGCGAACACCCTATGTAGTACATCAGAGAATTTTGTGATCCTTTTTTGGGCTAGCTCTAATATGTCAGTAACAATTTCAAGTTTGCTGTACATTTTCTTATGGTGTCCCTGGACAGGCCCTGAATTTTTTAAAAGAATTCAAATAAATTTTGATACTACTACTTTATTTATCGTCTACTGATTTTATCTACCATATATTATTGATAATTAAGCATTGCATTTAAAATTCTGCTTTTGAATTTGACAAAGATTCATCTATAGATTTATAATCAAGTAATTTTATTTTTGCACAAGCACTTACTCCGAACCTTCAGGTACACATCAACATCTAGGCCTTTGGGAAGTTCATCAGCGTCAATCAAACTTACATCAAAACGTTTACCCTTACCCTGTGTGGCCTTTACTAGTTACAAAGCTTTTGGAATTAAAAAAAAGCCCTGTAGCAACATCCACGGTATCACTCTGAAGTTCTTTACTCACATAACTTACTTGATAGAGTAAGGAGTGATAAAAAACTAGCGAGACAAAAAAATTATAATTTATCATTTGGATGGTAAACGATTCAGCATTAATTTTTGCTTGAGCATCATCAGGTTTTCTGAAACTCTTCTAGTACATTACAAAGTTTAATACCTGCCCCCGCTATCCTCCCCAAATTGCGTGCATGACTGTGATATTTTTCAAAACAAGGTACGACACATAATGCAGACTTTGATGTGCATGTTTTGAAAACAAAATTGTACAAAAAAAATTTATATTCACTGAGATGTATTCATAAGTTAATTAAAAAAAAACAGCTGGCTATAAAATGTGAGACGAACAAATCTAGAGAACGAAATAATTCGTTCTTAGCGCACGGCGAATATTCCTGGAAGACGAGGGTATCTTGTCTGTGGCCCATTGCGAACATTCCTTGAAGATGAGATATCTCGCCCGTAGCGATAAATGTGTTAAAGATGATTAGTGATGAATGCGTCCTTTTTAAATTTCTCGTTTGCATTTTAATATTTTTAAACAATTTTCTGAGTTCACTTTCGATTTCGGAACCGGTAATTGAAAATGAAAATATCCTCATAAAAAAAATTTGCAACCAAACCAAAATCAAAAATATACAAATATACAACGTTAAACATTAGCCATCGACCTCAGATATTCGTTGCAAAAAAATTCTTTAAAAATATTGAAACGCAAACGAGAAATTTGAAAAGAACGCTGCCATTGATTTAACATTAGAGCTAATGTTAAACCTATGGGGGCGTTCTTTTCAAATTTCTCGCTTGCATTTTAATATATATATATATATATATATATATATATATATATATATATTTGCAGAGGATAGTCGAGGTCGATCTCTAACCGGGCTAGTTTTTACTTTTTCGATTTTTGTTTCATATATATAAAGTTACTTTTATTTTCGGAACCGATTCCGAAAAGAAAAGTAGCCTTATTAAAAAAATATAAAAAAATGCAACCAAAATCGAAAAAGTAAAAACTAGCCTGGTTAGATATCGACCTCGACTATCCTATGCAAGAAAAACAATCATTTAAAAATATTAAAATGTAAGCAAGAAATTTTAAAAGAACGCTCCTATAGGTTTAACATTACCGTGCGAGTTTCTTCGCGTGACTAGTGTAGGCTCAGAAGGGAGTAATGACCCTAAGACCCTAATATTTTCGTTTGTTGAAAGAAGGGGGGGGGGGGGGGGGAAGAAATCCTAGAGAGTCCAATATCAGATTATATGATATGTATTTTTTTTACAACACTGGCCTCCAAATGTTAAGGCACAATCAGTTTTTTTACGCTCACTATTAAAAGAATGAAAATAAGGGTAACAAATACGATTTATATGAATGATCATAAGTAACTTCAATAAAATCTTATGAAAAAATTATACCCATCTCAATTATTTTAATGTATTGGATACTTATATGTTTGTCAGGAGGAACTGCGAATATTCCACTTTGGGAATTTGTGTGGAATTTATGGGAATTTATGGTTGATGATCTTGAATTGTTGGTACTAAATTAGTGTTGTCCATGTCTCGGAGATGTTGTTTACTTGATTTGTTAAGATGGCGGGCAATCGGATGGATGGAAATGGAGTTATCACAAGCTGGTGCTGCTAGACGTCTTAATGTGTCTCGTAGTGTGGTCCAAAGGCTCTGAGATCAATTTGAATCCAAAAATTCAGTATCAAGAAGACTTGTCCCAGACCGCTCATGGGTTACAACCCCTGTACAAGATCGCTTTCTAGCTCTTTTGGCCCGAAGGAGGAGCATCACTACTGTGGCTCAAATAATTTCAGATCATCGTAAAGCAATAGGGGTGACAATACCTGCGATTACGATGCATAGACGTCTTCGCAATTAAGAACTCTATGCAAGACGACACGTTGTGTGTGGCCCTCTTAATCGACAACACAGAAGTGCCCGTTTATATTGGCCAAGAGAGCACGTTACCTGGAACACACAACAATGGGATTCCGTACTGTTCACCAGAGGAGTCCCGGTTTGCTTTGGAGAGTGATTCAGTTCGAGTGGTGATCCGGAGAGAACAAGGCATCAGATTCTACATAGGTAACATTGTTGAAAGGCACAGTTATAGAGGAGGTGGAATCATGGTTTGGGCTGGAATCTCTTTTTTGGTCACAGTGTTCTATGGACCATATGTGCTATGGAAGAATTCTGACTGCTGTGAAATATCGGGACGAGATCCTTGCTCCGTTTGTCACACCGTGTGGTGGTGCTATGGGTGATGAATTAATCTGAATGGTTGATAATGCCCGATCGAATTGAGCTAGAGCCGTTGATGAATATCTCAGAGGATCAAGGTTTGAAGCGAATGGAATGGCCAGCACAACCTTCGGGCTTTCATCCTATAGAGCATCTTTGGGACTATCTCAGCAGACAGGTGGCTGCCGTAAGTCCTCCTCCAAAGTAGATGAATGAGCTGGAACAAGCGTTGCTCTATGTATGGGAGTTGTTTCCCTTTCCAGTGCCCGAGAACTTAATTGACAATATGGAAAGTCGATACCACAAATTCATTACAAGTAGGGCCGGACACATGCCTTATTAAAATCCGTTTATTTAATTTTTTTTCACAAAAAACTGCTGCTTATTTTTTTTTTTTTTATCAAACAGTCGACTTTTGCAAAATTTTTATTTGTAAATTATGCTTGATGTTAAAATTAAGTAAAATTCGGTAAATAACTGTTTAAAGCACAATTCTTATAAATTTCATGTTTTTATCTTCATTTGTTTTCAAATTAGACAAAAAAGACTGGTTGTACGTTGTACCTTAACTTTTGGAGGCCAGTGTATATGACTGTGATTTGTGTCGGATTATTTATTTTTTCTTTTCGCATTTGCCTAATTTTGGTTTATTTGGGTTGGGGTATGGTTTGCAACGGGTTCGAATCGAGTATACCATATTTTTTTTTTAATAAGAATGTTCAAAATGTTCAGATACAGATGAAAACGATTTCGTAATTGTGTTACAACGTAGTAAGTAAGGATTTCAGAGCAGTCTTAATAAGATTGGGAAATATTTCATATGTTAACGGAAGCAAATATTTATATATATTTGGAAACAATTTTCGCAGTTTGCTCACATGTTTTTGTTACACATGTGTGTTCTACTTTGAATCTGGAAGGTGAATGAATGTTTTTTGGTTAATTACGTAGCGTTGCATGGCGACTGCATGTTTTGTCTGCCAGCTGCATTTAACTAAGCAATTTTCATTTTAGGTAGATTTCGTAAGAAATACTACCTATTACATTCTCCCTTATGTTGGAATTTCTGGAAAATTTTTGCAGATCTACGCCGATCATGACTTTCAGAACCCAAAACACTTCAAAACTTTATATCTATCTATCTATCTATATCACTTTTTTATGGACACAATAACTTCAACAGTCCTGCACAAATCTCTTCCAAATTGATACATAAAATCAAAGGGCATACAATCTCGGTCCAGTTTTCTAATCGGCAAAATAGAACCAAGGGGGGGGGGGGGGGAGGGGGAGGGGGGCTTTTTGTGAAAACAGAAAAAAAAAACCATAACTTCTTAATTATGATACGTATCGAATCCGTTTACAGTTATTATTACTTCTAGGAAAAGGGCCAAAAATTTATGTATGACAGATTTTTGATATAATTAAAAATGGCCCCAAGGGGAGGACAATAGGGGTTTAAGAAGAAAAAAATTCATAACTTTGTCAATTCACAAGGTATCAACTCCGCTTAAATTTATTATAAATCCTCCTAATATTATCTACAACTTTTATATTGACAAGTTTTTTATAGGACCAGCCTAACAACATTTAAAAAAATATCCTTGCCAGCTCCGCCTACAGACACAGGTAGATTTCGAAGTGGGCGGTCCCAACTGCCGCATCATAGCAAAAAGGTCATTTCTTCTGCAATTCCCGATAAACAGGCACCCCACAATTTGCGTCTTCGAAATCTACCTATGCCTGTAGGACGAGCCGTCAGAAACTTTTTTTTTCAGTAATTGACAGAAGTTCTAAATGGAGTTTTCTTGTCTTTATATTAATGTGACTGTATTTCGTAACCAGTATTTTGGCACAAAAATTGTTGCTTTTATATGAAGTAGGTAAGAAAATTCTTTTCCTTTTTAACACTTTCCAAAATACATATATATTTTTTTCAACTATAGTTGAAAAGTGTTGATGAATTCTGTTTGGCGGGCCGTGCTCTAGAAATATACTCGGATTGTTATGCAATTGAAATATGTTATTGAAGTTTACCATGACATGTTTGGTATTCAAAATGAAGTGTGTAACATTTATAATTAGTTGATTCCGGTTAATTGGGACACATTGGTTCCATCACAATTTGTCGCGATAAAGCAGCTGCCCCAATTATTAAACGTAAAGTTAGGGACATCTTTAAAATTTTGTCCTAATTAAAAGGTGTTTCAAACAACAGGAATTTGGTGTATTCACACTTAAAAATGACGCGTCGCGTTGGAGTTATTGCAAGTGGAATTAACAGATTATATCCGAAGCATTCCAGCTAATTCTGCAATCTTTCGGAATAAATAAAAAAGATTTCTGACTGCAATTCTTTTTCAGTAAATTACTGTATACTAAATTATGTGTGTTAAATTAGTGTATACTAAAAATAAGCATTCTATTCCATTTTATAAAAAATAAAAAATAAAATAAAATAAAGTAAATTTTAAAAATAAAGCAAAACATAAAAGATTGAACTCAATCAGTAAATGATTTATTTTCATTTAACGAACAATAATTTTCATAACAATTTAGGTTTATGAACTGGCTCAAAGGCGCAGTTAGGCAGTTTTATTGTCATTTATATATATACATATATATATATATATATATATATATATATATATATATATATATATATATATATACATATATATATACATACATATATATATATATATATATATATATATATATATATATATATATATATATATTTACAGAACAGCACCAAGTAATTTTTATCAATTTGTTTTTCGGTGATGGGGATTATTAAGTATCAAAGTCTCGTGGATTTCATAGATTCAGTCATTCTAACTTGGCTACTTATTTACAAGTTATACTTGGAAAAGTTTAAAAAAAAATAATATATATATATATATTGGCTTTTTCAATAATAATAAAAATAATAGCTTTAAGATAAAAATTAAAATAAATCGGTCAAGTGCGAGTATAACTTGCGCTCAAAGGGTTCTGTACATTAAATTTATTAGTTAATAAACTCCTGCTACCCCTAATTTTTTCATAATTTTCGAAAATAGGAAGGGGGGGAGGGGCATATTTTTTCACTTTTGACGATATCTCTGAAAATATAATACCTAAAATTAAAACAAATATATTTTTGAGTTCGATGTCACGCGATCTTTCGAACAGCACCCTGCCTACACGATATATAATTTTTTTCAAGTAACTTAATTAATATCTCGGCTACTTACTGACATTTTTTTTTCAAAAACCATTATCAAATATCCTCGGATGATTCTACGTCGATACATACCTCGAGCGCCTGTGAACTCTCCTGTTGACCGCCCGAAAAGTAAAGTTTATGTGTAGCGAAAAAAAATGCTTTTTTCTCAAAAACTATGTTACCTAGGAAAATCGCTATAGTTTTCCTGCAAGGTTTAAATAAACTCCTATGACCCCTATTTTTTTTTATATAATTTTAGTTTCAGTAGATTCGGAAATAGGGGGGGGGAGACATATTTTTGCTTTGTATTTTCGACGACATCTGTGAAAATATGATACCCAAAATTAAAACAAATACATTTTTGAGTTCGATGTCACGAGATCTTTCACACGATATCCCACACGATATACAAAAAGAAAACTTTTTTTCTTAGAGTAATTTAATTAGACCCCTAAATTTTTCCTAACCATATTTGTGAATGACTAATAATCTGAAAATATGTAGGTAAAAAGGCTTTATAACTTTCCCAAATTTGAACTTTCCACGTCGTATAGTTTACGAGAAAAAGGGCTCTGTCAGACGGTCGGACAGACACAGGAGTGATCTTATAATGTTTCCGTTTTTACTTTTTAAGTACGAACCCTAAAAAGAATAATATCTATGTTAGTTAGAAAAATATTTCCATGTATAAAATAAAATGATTGTTGCATAAGGATATATTTCAAAAGTTTTCATAAAAGGGGGGAATGGGGGTCATGCTTTGCTCTGGTGAACATGACCGACAAGGGGATAAGGCGGGTGTCATGCGTCCGGAGTCACAGTACAATCAAAGCGACTAAAATACATTTTCTTTACCTTAAAAAAATAAAGTTCCCGAAATGTTTGCACCCCTCGCACTTAATTTCCGCGCTTAAAGATGTATTGCAGTATAAACCCTGATACGAAAAACGTTCCTACTTTTATTAGATGAAAACTTTTGACTTTTCTTTCTCACATTCGCGGATGGTTTTGCTGCATAAGTGATTCTCTCACTTTTCTGCGGCTTTTAATGTATATGTACTCCCCTTTGCTCATTTCATCTGTTGCTCTTCTCAAATATAGTTGTATTTGTAAATGCGGGCCGTTCTGTTCCCCGCTTATTATTTTTCTGTATCTATATAACACGTATAACCAAGAAAAATTAAAACTCCCTTCCAAATTTCATAACTGGAATTCTTCTCAAAATGGAATACACATCTCTCAGATCTTAATATATAATTAATATTTTTCTTCATTTCGTTAACCAGTGCCGCCCAGTGGATTCATGTGAATATGCCCTAGGTGGGTCCAACGAAGAAAAGGTAAGCAAATCCTTTCTTACCTATATTTTACTTATATATTGCATTAAAAGGTTTCCACACTTCACCTACTGCGCACAGATCGTAAAAAAAAAGGAGACACCAAAGAGACTTAAAAATTTGATTTTTGTCTTTGAATAAATCACAGAGCCTTAAAATTTCTT
Source organism: Maratus michaelseni (assembly GCA_963931845.1). Taxonomy (NCBI): domain Eukaryota; kingdom Metazoa; phylum Arthropoda; class Arachnida; order Araneae; family Salticidae; genus Maratus; species Maratus michaelseni. The sequence continues at coordinate 174,847,128 of OZ007593.1, forward strand.
TTGAACAAGGGCATTTTCTAAGAGAAGGTTTTGGCTCTCTCCGTTTTGATAGATTTTTAGCCCTGGGCCAAAATGATTTTTTGAGAATCCTCTTACAAATAAATCTATACTCACTTAGTTATTTCTCTAAAAGCATTCAGTTATGGAAAATGAGAATATCTTGGGACTGTGTATATTTTATTATGCATGTACGTGAGTGTGCCGTGTGCGAAGTGTGCGATACACACACTCATCACTGTATACAGAGATTGCTTAGGGAACTTTATCAGTGTGTTCATCTCTGAGAAATATGTTTTATTTTATTCTATTTTATTTCAATTTTTATTTTTAGTGACAGAAAATAAATTACCATTATCAGCGCATTTTTTATGCTACACAAATAAATAAGTACGATTTAAAGAAAAAATAAGTAATCGATCGAATTTTGTAAAAAAAAAAAAAAAAAAAAAAAAAAAAAAAAAAAAAAACGTTAATTATCATTTTTTTTTCTTGCACCATTGTATCCTGTATTAACGTAAGTGAGACTACATTTTCAAGCATTTCTGTTTCTACCATCTACTCCTTCGAGAAAACCCCGAATTTCCTTCTGAAACGAGCATACATTATTCATATAAATTCGAGGATGTTATAATCACTATCGAAATTTTGAAATTTAAGTTGATTTGGGAGATATTAATTTTCTTAAACTTTTTAAAGAAATTTCTGCAATGGTGGCAATTGGGTTATTCAATGAGAAGAAAAGGCGTAATAATTGTGGTTATTTTTCTTTTACTGATACCATTTTTTCCATTAAAATGGAAAAGACAAAAAAATATTTTTATTTAAATTGAAAGTGTTTAAGAGTGTTCAAGAAAGGACATAAAAGTGGAATGCCAAAATGATGCCATTTTCATTCCGCCGACTCTGAAAGTAACAGACGAAATCTTCAATATTGCAATGCCTTTGAAAAGGGACGTCACTGAAATTGTGCCTTTTCATTAATAACACAATTTTACAGTATGTCATCAAAAGTACGCAATTTTCAAAATGTAATTTTCACAATTTCCAGTTAACCTACATTGTAAACGTATTTTTTTCTTATCATAACAAAATTAATAAAATTAATGTTATAAAACTTTTTTAAATGTAGAATAAAATTATATCCTTCCCTCTCCCCTCGAATGTCGAACGATTTCATATAATGCAAATGTAACATATCGAGTTATCAAACAATTAGTAATTATCTATACTAATAAAATAAAATTGTTTGTCTGTCTGGGTGTGTGTCTGTGTGAAACGGCTAGCGAAATCTACCGCACCTAGAAGTCTGGAAATTTAGGTGAGGATAGTTCAAAACTTGTCCTGGTGCAACTGAGAATCAGAATTTCAATATTTTGAAAATTAGCCTAGATATTGATTAAAAACTCATTAAAAATCGCAAAAATGCGAGCTTTATATCTGAAAATGGCGCACGTCATTAAAAAAGTTCATTTTTGACTGCATCTGAACCCAGATGCGAGGCTGGCCACCGACCAATGAGATCTCTTCTTTCACCGGGACCCTGACATTTGCGTTTTCGCAGCTGTAAGATGGTGAACTGGGCACCTTTCGACCTATTTCGAAAAAAAAAAAAATCGCGATTACGGAAAACTAAAATTTAAAAAAATCCATCAATTAGAACCCAAGATATGAATTAAAAATTTTAATTTTTTCAGCAACTTTATCTGGCATGTGACAGTTGCAGGTGTTTGATAAAAATTATTTGGAGACAGCGGTCTGCGTAAAAATTTTGTCTTCTAATGGAAAGAATGAAAATTTTTATATTGGGCAAATTCGGGCTCTATTAATTTTTTTTTTGAAATATTGCATTTATCGATTTGAAAATTATGCATCTATGTGTATTTTTCAACGGTGAACCCAGAAATTCAGCAATTTTAATTTTCATAAGAAACAGATAATTAGAACCGAAGTTATTAGTTAATTTTTCGTTAATGAATATAAATCTTTTCGAAGTCAAAAGCATAGATGTCATTCACGACTTTTATTAAATATCGCATTTATTATACTTCACCGCGCGCCCACTGGCGGCGGTTTTTTTCGCTATTTGACACCCCTTTTAATATATACATATCTATTGCTTTGATTTCGACAGAATTAATTCCATTTAACAAATTTAATATTTTTAGCTTCATCTGTAGCGTTTAATTGCTGTTAGGAATTATTGCCACTATTTTCGAATAGTAACTTCAGCAATTTTTTTTTTCAGTTCGAAGCTTTTCTACGAGTCCCATTCTTTGAGCAAGTACTCTGGCAATTTTCATTAGTTATTTGACAGAAAACTGTCTTATCTCTCCACCTCCTCCTTCAAGGTTTTTTTCTCAAACTATGGCCCGTTTATCACAACTCAGCAACTATCTTTCAGATTTCAACGAAACTGATTCCAAACATTATAATTAACTTAATAATCACCCTTTATAACATTAAAGTAAATGTATGAGTTGTATCTATCACTCTTTTCGAATAATGACTTCAGATTACTTTTTTACTAGCTGACCCGTCCGGCGTAGCTCGGGCCCGTGATAATAAAATTAAACAAATCTAAAATTTGTATGATTTTATATTTTTAACCCGATTTTGTATGAAATAATTTTTTTAAAAATGCTGTGCACGCAACGGAAAATCCTTTATTTCCACTTTCCGCCGATAGAAGGCGCATTGTAAAATCCTTTAGTTCCACTTTCCACCGCCAGGGGGCACAATTTGTTCTCTACGAACATCCGACACGGGTACCCTTTGTATCAAGGGAGTTGAATCACGACCAGACTTCATGCGCTCTTGCTTAGCGGCCTATTCAATTCCAAGGATTTCAGGGAAACACTTCCTAATTCAGGAACTAGTGAGAGGGCGCCACATACCCTCCTCAAAATTTGTACTGTACGTGTGCTAGAACGCAGCAAAACTCGCTATCATGCCCAGCACTGTTGTATTACAGATTGTTTTTTAATAGGAAATAAGTTAAAAACTGACAATAGGTGTTAAAAAACCAATGCAAAATATTTTTATTTACATACAAATAATGTTTTACGACAAAAACGGGAATTGGTAATGACTGTGGAGCATGTTTACGGTAACAACGGATCGTTATAAAATAAAACACATAATATTCAAGGCATAGAATTATTTATTTTAATTCGGTGGGGAAATAATGATAAATACGTAGATTTAGAACAAATACTATTCAGCCATTATTGTTATAGCTCATAAACATACACTAAACATTATTCTTAAATTAAAATACACCATTTTTTTACCTCTTTCATTCAGCAACTAAACTCGATGGGAGAGAACAATATAAAATAATAAAATATTACGGTAGTGGCACAGTGAAAAGATCCATTGTGATTGTAAATATAAATTTATTAATATTTTTAAAAGCAAATTGGAAAAAAGTACAGCTTGCTTCAGATAACTAGGACAATTAAAATGTTGAATCCCGATCATATTTCTATATTAATAATTATTTATCCGTTATAATAATTATTTACCTGCAGTAAATTGATGTAAGCCAACAATCAATTAAAATGAAAAACATTTATAATTACTGCAGAATTAAATATTAACTTTAAAAACTCTAGTGATATTAGGTTAAACTATATATAATATAAACTATATATAACCTTAATTGAAATGTTTTAATTGCCAAAAAAGAAAAATAATTTTCTTTAAATATCTGCGTTTTTTACCAGGCACAGAAATCTTCTGCTGTAAAACGTTTATTGCAAAGAACTTATTTGTCCTTCACAATAAAATCTCTTGAAATATTTTTTACCCATTTCTCTTGTAAATTGAGATTACTGGGAAATTCATGGAAATAAACTTTATCTTCCCCCTTTCCTCTACTTGAGGATTTGCAGTATGGTACACAACAGTAAACCATAACGAAAAAATAATAATAATAAACGTTCCTGAAAACTTTAACAGCTACAAAATTAATTAATGCAGTAACAGTAACTACCTATATTTCAGTATTCCCTGAAAAGTGCTAAAAAGTGCTGTTTTTTTAAATAAATTGTGACAGGAATAACATAAACAAACGTATCTCTCCGTCTAAAATCGCGGAATTTGAGGAGGTTGAGTAGCGCCCTCTCTCGGCAAACAGCTACTACAACTGTTTCCTTAAATTACATTGGGATTTTAAGAATTGCTATGGCCGCTATAAGATGAAGTCTGGCCGTGGTTGAATGAACCAATTTCCGTCGAAACCAGGCCCATAGAACTCGAGAAAATAATGCGCACCCTGGCGTTGAAAGGTGGAACTAAAATCTGTAACGCGAACGAAAACCAAGTCGAATCATCCAAAACCAGTTGTGATCGGGCCCATAGAACCCGAGATAAGAATGCACAGTTAGATAAAAAAATTTTTAGGATTGCCCGCCGGGGGGCACTTGGTCAAGTGCTCAATAACAACTTTTATTGTTGGTATGCATCAAGTAAATACGGGTTGCGAACTTTTATTAGGAACATAAATTTAATTTTTAAGAAAATCGTCATTTGAAATTTCCGTTATTATCTATGTATAACATTTGTAAAACGCTACGGGAAAAGCAAAAAATGTTAAATTTCTTCAATGGAATTTGTTTTGTGTAAATCAGAGCAAAGCGTTTAACCCCTCCCTCCCCATACCCGCAAATATAACGAATAATTTGTTCAAAAAAAACCGCCTTCCCCTACATTAACGTGATCATTAAAAAAATAATTATATTTTTCTGATAATTAGAACACAACGAAGACGCTATGCTAAAATAGCCGCCAGATGGCTCCCCTTCCCATTCTCAAATTCAAATCTATATCTTAATTAGTTATCTTAGTTTTTGTTCATTAGTAAAAATTGACAGTTATTTCCTTTCATTTTCAGAAACTAAATAGAGGGATCGGCCAGAGAAACAGATCTCTTTCTAGTTCTGTTTTTAATGCAAGCCGATCCCTGTCTGAAGCTTTCTCGGATTTTGTTTTACTGGTGTCGTCATATTTTTTGGCAGTTTTTTTACAAAAATTAAGAAAAATTACCGGCTGAATTTTTCAAAAATTGCATTGTCGGATGCAGAAATTTTTTCTACATATACTCAGATATTTTCGAATCGATATCTTAATCAGTTTTCTTAAAATTCGCTAATTAGTAAATAAATTCCGAATTCGTTCATTTCCGCTTGCAAATCCAGAACAGAAGTTTTTTTCTTTAGCCATTTTGATAAAAAAGATGGCATTTTCGATGCGATGTTAAGTGAGATTCTAATATTGGGTAATTATCAAAATGTTAAAATTTTAAGTCCCTGGTGCATCAGATCAGGCTTTGGACTACCTAAATATAAATTTTCAGACTTGTAGGTGCGCTAAATTTCGCTGGCCATCGCAGACAGACAGACAGACAGATACACACACACACACACACACAGAGAGAGAGAGGGCGAAACTTTCTTTTACTACACAGAGTAACGCTATAGATTTAATTTCAAAGTATCTCGTGTACTATGGACCGATTACGACGGGGTTTGGCTCATTCTTCTTGATATCGATAGCCTTACATATTTTAGTTCCACCTTCCACCTCCAGGGGGCGCATTCTTATCTTGTGTTCTATGAGCCCGATTACGATGAATTTGGCTCATTCGACTTGATTTCGATCGCCTAAGAGATCTTAGTTCCACTTTCCACCGTCAGGGGGCGCATGCAAAATGTTAATAAATTTTAAGTAATATTTTATTGAAATATAAATTATTAAAAAATAAATACACGAATTTTTAAATTTTATCAATGAGTAAGAATATGAATCATAATTACACTACTTTGTTAATGAATAAATAAACATTATCGTTTTAAATGTCATTAAAAAAAGATATATATATATATATATATACAAAATCGGGTTAAAGATAGAAAATCATACAAACTTGATGTTTGTTTTAATTTATTACCACGGCAACGCCGGGCGGTCAGTTAGTAAATAAATAAATATGTTTTATTAAACATTTAATTTTTGTAAAAAGTTATTCTTCAATCCTTGAAATACGCAGTCATGATTTGAGATGCCATGAGTATAGGAGTTACTGTTTTGAAATTACTTGTACTTCAATAAATAAAATAATCGTATTACGAAAATTGTATTGCCTTGAGTCAGAAATTATTTAATCAATTCATTATCTTGATAAACTCTAACGGATATTACGTTACTGCTCTTCAGACTGTTTTATAAGGAAGTCTATCCAGTAACAAAGCCGCCAGATACATTTACTGGTCTGCTCTGTAATACACCATAGATCAGTGTTTCTAAACCTGTGTATCGAGTATAGAAACGTATCACTTCAAAAATATGGGACAGGCTCAAGTAGCTATTTTCAAATATATTTAATAATAGGATTATCAATAATTAATAAATTGTGTATGAGAATTAGTGATGGGCATAACGATTATTCTGATTATTCGAATGAATCATTCGGGCATGTGCAGAAGCATATCTGTCAAATTTCATTTTTTTTTTTTATTATTCAATTACTACCAGAAATTTCGAAAAAAAAAAAAATCTGCAGAAACTTTTTTTTTTTTAAATTTCTGGTAGTAATTGAATAAAAAAAATTTGAAGTTTGACAGATATGTTTCTGCACATGCCCGAATGATTCATTCGAATAATCAAAATAATCGTTATGCCCACCACTAAGAGAATAGCCATTCGATCAATCTAATTACACAGGCCGGTAAAAAAAAAAATGTTTTTCTCCATGCAAAGCTAATATGTGAACTGTACAAATCTAACATTTCTAAATCTAAATATGACATGCAAATTGCCTCAGCACGTACCATTTTCCGAGAAACAGCTTTAAAATAAAAACAAATAGAGAAGGCTAGATAAAATTGAAATGATAAAACTGTCTGAGACAACAAATCGATAAAATATATCGTAAAAATCTAGTTTGTTGACATTTGTATCGTGCATTTTTCTTTTTGCGTCTCTCCCCCACCCCCCCCTTTCGTGTCCAGCAGTATCTACTAACATATTTTTATTCCTTTTGCCGCGGTAACTCAGCTAGGCTATTTGCAGGTCATTATATACATTTTATTATTTACACAATTTTCACTTATCTATGCGCTGACACAAAGATAGCGGCTGTCGTAAGCGGATTTTTTTAAGCAATTGTACGGTCCCCTGAATTTACACAACAACAATTTCTAAAAGTTTTCTTTCACTTAATTAATCTCAGAAAAATAAGGCGGAGAAAACTTTTAAGTATTATTGGTATTTAAGAGACCGTACTAACGCTGAAAAAAATCCGCCTACGACCGCCGCCATTTTCATGTGAACGCATAGGCCTAGTATTCAGGGGAAGGGGTGTTTAAACCTTAATTTTAAAAGCAAATTATCCCACCTAAAAATTGGTACGTGATACAGCTATTTTATTGTCATATTCTGATTTAGTAACGTGAAGTCTATGAGAACCAACCATTATTTTTACAGGGAGGGAGGAGTTTGGTGCCGGCCAGTGTTATTAATGCCACCCTCTCACTGACGCATAATTTCTCTGTCCCCGCGCATACCCTGTCTCGCCGATTGCGATTATCACGCTCTCTGATTGGTTGTTAAATCGAACGCTTCTTAAGTCATTTCCGGTTAAACTTTGTTTCTTATATTATATCTACATAATCTAATTAATTTCTGAATATAATGTATAATATAATATATAATATTAATATATAATACTATTATATATATATATATAATATTAATATATAATACTATTATATATATATTAGGGGTGCCAACAATTAAAACGCTCTTTTTAAGCGAAGGGCCACTTAAAACAAGTGGGTAAGTGTGATCGTCGATCGCTGAAAGGGTTTCGTTTAATATTCCTTTCAAAACACATTATTCTTTCTTTAATAAATCGAAATAAATTTCATTAAAAAAAAAAAAAAAAAAAAAGAAAGTCATGTTTTTTATAAAGCGAAAATTTACCGGTTTACTTTTCTCGTTTTTTCGAATATCTGAACCGGCCCGATACCGGGCGAAACCCGCTATTATGCTCTGTCATAATAATATCTGTCGCATGTGGACTAAATGCAATACTTAAAAAAAATCTATTTCATAACTAAACATGTTGTATAGAGATCTTCAAAATGTTAAAATAAGCCAATATTTCCATAATCGGGTTTTTATCATGATTCAATACGTTCCCCAAACTCATATATTTACTATTCTCTATTACTCATATTGATACTCTATTCGTATTATTCTCAAACATTTGAAAAATCCGTTAAACTTCCAATAGGACGTCAGATTAATTTTTTTTTTATTCCAATGACGTCATATTAAGCTGCTTTCTGTATTTACACATACTCATACTCCTTGTATTATTGAGAAATGTTTGAAAATTTCCGTTTTATTATCAACATGACGTCATATTAATCTTCATTTCATTTTCATTTTTTACGTGGAAATCTTTCAATAGAAAATTAATTACTGTAGAAAGAATTTTATTGTGGATTTTTAATTGTTGGCAACTGCTATAACCAAAAATGTTTAAATTCAATAGAAAATTTATGTTAGATTGGTGTTTTTTTATTAATTAAAAATTAATTATAATTTATTTCGATTTCGGATTACTTTAGTTGCCTCGCCTGTATTTTAATACGACTATGCATATAACTTAACACTTCTCGCTTCTAAATTGTGGATTTGTATAGAAATACAGACAGACAGACAAATTCTCATTCTTATATAATATTAGATTTTTGGTTTTTTATCTCTATATATTAAAATAATATGATTTTTCAAATTTTATGATTTTGAGCTTCATAGTAGATATTCAGCTATAAGTACACAAAATTTCATGCTTGTAAGTTATATAGTTTCTGAGTACCGGCTCTGTGACGGGTAGACAAAGAAGCGGGAGTAATAGAGTTTCGTGAGATGAACGAAACCCTAAAAATGACTGGGTTGTCGAGGGCCTTCATCAGTAGCACAGATAGAATTTGGTTTCGAGGAGGTGTGTGTGTGTGGAAGGAGTGGGATCTAAGCCTATAATCAGATTAAAAAAAACATTGATATCGGAAGGACAGTTTTAGCTCCCTAGGTTCTTTCCTGCCCAGTCAACATGTTCAATTCTGTTGGCAAGGATATATCAACAGTTTATGTTTGTATTTATAAAAGAGATATAGCTAGGAAAATTTTCAAGGAGTGAAAATATTCCTTGACTTTATTTGGAGAGGTAAATTTAGCTTTATTAAAAGTACTAAAAAACAAAAATAGGCCTGAAGGTTGGCAGTGCCAAAAAAAAAATTCATGCTTTCATGAATGAAGGTGGGGAGCAGGAGAAACATATATTATTCTAAATTGTACTTCTTAGCATATTCAGTCATAAAATGGGGATATCAAGTAGGGGTGCACAACCTTTATAAGAGGAGGGCCAGCCACAAAAATATCTGGATTGTCAAGAGCCAACATCCGTAGCATGGAAACAAATTTGTTTCGAGGAAGTAGGGGGAGGATTGGTGGCCTATAAGTTCATAAAAATGCTAATTTTGAAAGGAGGATTAGCCTCTCTACATTCACCTCCCTAGTTAGCATAACCCAATTAAGTTGGCAAGGATTGAAAAAAAATGCAATTTTTTTTCTCCTATGCGCGATTGAAGATATTCGCAGTTTTTTTCAGTGATTGACAAAATCGAGATTTTTTTTCTTGATTGATTGACAAAATTCGCAACTCTGGAATTTCCGATTTAGGCATCCATGGTCTCTGTCGGCAGATTAATGAAACTTGTGTTTTTTTTTTTTTTTCTCGCGACAAAATGAGGAAAGCGATTTTACGCGTCCGATCGATGAAATTCGCGATTTTACGCACCTGATCGGCAAAATTCGCGATTTTTTCGTGCCCGATTGACGAAATTCACAATTTTACGCGTCCGATTCGCGAAATTCGCGATTTTTACGTGTCCGATTTGCGAAATTCGGGATTTTTGCGCATCAGATTGGCAAAATTTGCGATTTTTACGCTCCCGATTGGCGGAATTCCCGATTTTTGCGCTCCCAACCGGCGAAATTCTTGATTTTTAAGCGACCGATCGGCGAAATTGTTCCGCGGGCCACAGGTTGTGCATCCCTAATATATATATATATATATATATATATATATAATACAATATTTATATTTAATATATATATATATATATATATATATATATATATATATATATAATATTAATATATGATATAATATAATGTAATGAATTATATAATCTAATTGATTTCTATGTAATCTAACTTCTAAAAATCTAATATTTCTATATAATCTAATAATATCTATTAATTTCTTAATATCTTCTTATATCTTCATAATCCTCTCAAATACCGGAAATGACTTAAGAAGTGTTCGCTTATACAATCAGTCAGAAAGCATAACAATCCCAATCGTCGATAGGCGGTGGAGACTGAAATTATCTCTCACTGACATGTTCACTTTAATACGCTCACTAAGCTCCAGGTTTCACTGCAATACAAGCATTATTTAAATTAATATAATTCTACGGATATAATGCAGTTTTAATACATTGCGTAATGATTAATAATCTCAAAGATTAAATTCATATATCTAATTAAGTTTTTAGCTCACAGGCTATCAAAGCCTGGGATCTAATGTGTCCGCCCGTTCTGTATTATGTACGTAACGCGATAACTCTTGATAGAAATAACCGTTTTGCTTCAAATTTTGTTTATAGGTTCATTGTGATAAGGCGCTTCCCTGATTAGTTTTGGGGGTTCATTGGTTAACTATAAAAGGGGGAACGGGGGGCTAACCCCCCTTAATTTAGATAAATGGTTTTTCATGCAGAATTATCCCATTTTCTTCAAATTTTGTATATAGGTTCATTTTGATAATGCGCTTCTGTGAATAGTTTGGGGAATCACCCCCCACCCCTTAATTTAGATAAATGAGTTTTTCATGCAGAATTATCCGATTTTCTTCAAATTTTGTATATAGGTTCATTGTGATAATGCGCTTCTCTGAATAGTTTTGGCGGTTCATTGGTTAAGTATAAAGGGGGAAATGGGGGCTAATCCCCTCTTAATTTAGATAAATGGGTTTTTCATGCGGAATTATCCGATTTTCTTCAAATTTTGCATATATATTCATTGTAATTAGAGGCTTCCCTGATTAGTTTAAGGAGTTCATTAGTTAACTATGAGGGGGGTAACGGGGAGATGACTTCCCCTTAATATATTGTCGATTTCTTTATTTTTCGAATTGTATATTATACTCTTATTTCAAATTCTTTGAAATAAGAGTATAATATACAATTAGTGTGAATAGCCTGTGAGCTCAATGCCCTCAGTTTAACTGGGCAGTTTTCATTTTATTTATATAATGTTGGAATAATCATCTTTTTTTAGGGTTTAAAACAAAATACAGATAATACAATTTTGCCCTTTTGCTAGACAGTCAGAGGGTTAATGCCACTATCACGCAATCAGTGTTTCAATTATTTCATATAGAAGATTTAAGAGAATTAACGTATCCAACTCATGACTCAACTGGGGATACAAAAGAGCAGAGCTTCTTTGAAAAAAATAAAATAAAAATATATATACATTTGTAAGAATAAAAACGATTCAACGGGGAAAAATAGTCTTGGAATATCGGCGCCATGCAATGGTATTTCCTATTACAATTCATAAGACTTAAATACCCTGAAACTATTTGAAATATTACTTGAAGTATAATACTAATATGAAAGAAATAAAACTGCAGGTTGAAAGTTTTAAATGCTAAATAAAATTAGACAAAAATTAAAGTGTAGTTTGAAAAATTCAGCTTCAAGCCCTTGATTTCCAGTTTTACTAATTAGATATGTAATATTTATAGTGTTATGCATAGAGTTTTTTTTTTTTTCAGAGACGAAATATCAAACATTAAAGAATTTTTATATATTTTTTTTTGAATAGTCATGTGTGTGTGTGGGGGGGGGGGGGGGGGAGTGGGAAGTTTCCATTCTGAAGGAATTTGATATATCAGAATTCATCAGTCAGCATAGGTCAAACTCATTTTTTTTTTCAAAAATTGCACCCCTCCGCTCCCTCCAAAAAAATAAAATAAATAAAATAAATAAACAAAAATGTCAGAATTGATTAAAATAGAAACATTACAAAAAAAAAAAATCTTTAAGCACAGAAATTAATAGTTATCAATAACATTTGTTGAAACATTGCTAATGCAACATTGTCAAACTGAGATACATTTATCATTAGTGGGTATTTTAGCTATTTAAAAAAAATATTTGTAAGAATAAAAAACTGCATCAATTGTTTTTCAGCTATGCACAACAAGATCCAAAGAAAGTATTGTCTCCCTTCAAAGAAAACTCCCCCCCCCCACCACCACCACCACCACCAAATAACAAAAGTTTTGAAATGGTGCCCTGTGTGAGAGTACCGTAAGTGTGTCATGAGCAATCATATGAAATACAAGGTGTTTTAAATTCATCTTTACAACTTTGACGCTCTATGGGACTTTGTTAGGCAGTTAGGTACAAGCGCTGGTGCAACACCGTGTGTATGGTTGTCGGTGGTAAGGTTGTCCCAGACTACAAGTTTCCCTAAGGTTGCGTACAGTCACGTATTTGAGCAAGTGTACGGCGATAGGTATCAATCACTCGTCAGACAAAAGAAAAGGGTGTTTCCTATGCTGTCAACACCTCTCCTACTTCCGACGGACACTGTTGGACTGTGGAGACATCCGGTGAAATTCATAAAAGATCAAAGATTCTGACATACCACATCAAAAGAACCGCTACCTACGGATACGCACAGTTTACAACTTAACGCGGTCTTTTTCTTGTGGTAAGGCGGTCTGTTTCAAGTGATTTCTAGCATGTAGAAAGGTCAAAGGCCAGCGGGGAACATTGCTGACAGATATATCACCGCCTCTTTCTTTTGTTGAGACTCCCTTTCTTTTATTGATGAACACAGAACTTTTGGAAAAGAATGGGCAGTCGAAAGATTTACGACTCTATTAGCAAGACTTTCTTAGCAAGCATATAAACGGAGCCATAATCTCAACTGTCTGGAGGGGTTCTGCGTCAATTCGTCGCGCACAATTCATCGCGCGCAATTCATCGCAGCGTCAATTCGTCGCAGCGTCAATTCGTCGTGGTGTCAATTCGCCGCAACGAAAATGTTTTTGAAGGCTGTGATGATAAAATAAAGACAATTTAGTAAAAATGTTTAATGAAAATTAGTTTTTTAGATATAGAGAATTGTAACTAACAATTTACATGCGATTATATCTAAAAAACAAATTATCCTATAATTATTAATGTCCATGAACGTCTGTGAGTGAGTGAGTGTGTCTGTGCATTCTCGGTCTGTACACTCAAAGGCTGCGGGACAAATCGACGCACTGACGGCGGACGCGGACCGAAAAATTCGGAAAAAAGGCGCGGATGTCAAGTTTGGGCCGGGTCGGGAGTCCGACCCGGACCCGGGGAGTTATTAATCGACAAAACTGTTTTAATTACGGACCGAAACCGAACTTGAAAAAGAATCGAAAACCACAAATTTTCGCCTCCGAAAGGGGTTGCCGGTCTCTCTCGGGACGGGGAAGGAAAAGGCAGCGGGTTCCATTGGGGCAATTTAAGCCCCAAACCGCAGTGCAGGCTCGACCCGTATCTCCGGAAGTCGGGGGGGGGGGGACAGAAATTCGAAAGTCGTACGGACGGAAGCAGGACAGCGTCCGGTTTCATAAATTCGAAAAATCATTTCCGTACTACAATTAGAACCGAAAAAATTCTTTAAAAATCGATCGATAAAAAATGATTTTTCATTTCTTTCCGTGCCGGGAATGCGAGAAAGCAGACACGCGCCCAGACGATTGTCTGGATCGATTTTCCAGAGGCGAGGAGCATTTTTTAGACGAAGGTCACGTGACATTCAAGTGGGTTTTTTCAGAGGGGGGGCCCAATCTCAGAATCTAAGGGGTGCAGTAATTCTTAACTTTTACAGGACGACGCAAAATTGATTCTGCTTTCAGAATATCTAAAAATTATTCTCATATCTCCATTACGAGCCGATATATTATTTAATTGTATAATTAATCAACATTCGTATAATTAACGCAAAAGAAAGATTTCCATCACAGCGCCCGCTATATATTACGATTTTAAGAAGTAGGCCGCGTCCAAAAACTGGATGACGAGGATTTTACGTTTTTCTTTTAGAGTCGCAACCAGATATTATGATAAGGAAAAGCGGGCTTCGCCCGTTATCGAATCTGGACGGTTGCTGTAATTAAGACATATTTGTACATTTGTATTATTTTTGAGGAAACCAATTCCATTTCAACAAATTTAACATTTTTAAACGTTTGATTGTTTATATGTATAGAAAAATAACCACTATTTTCGATTAGTAAAAAGCGGGCTTCGCCCGTTATCGAATGCGGACGGTTTATGTAATTAAGACATCAGATTTTTTTTTTTCCGGCATTCTAATTCAGTTGTTTAAGGAAAAGCAGTGTCCTCGCACCCCCCCCCCCCTTCAAGTTTTTTTATATTAACTGTGGTCCGTTTCTATAACTCAGAAACTATGTTACGAATTTCCCCCAAACTGATTCCAAACATCAGAATTAAAGTAATAAGCACCCTCTATAACATTCGTATAGAACACATTGCGCCCCCTGGTGATGGGAGGTGCAATCAAATGATTTTTCAGCCAACTCGGGTTCTATGGGTCACATCACGACGCGGTTTGGCTCAATCGACTCGACATCGATAGAGGATACTAGAGCTTATCGGTTTTAGTTCGTTTTTCACCACCAGGGGGCGTTTTATTATCTCTGTTTCTATGGCCGGGATTACGACGGGGTATGGCTCATTTGACTCGACATCGAAAGCCTCAACGAATTCACTTATGATCGTATAAACAGTTTGCGCCACCTGGTGGTGGAAGGTGGAACTAACGTATACTGCAGCGCGTGCGCAGCACGAATGCTATACGGTGCCGCAGGCAGCGGGGATCCGAACCGGAGGTTCGTTCAGTTATAGGTTTATACTATTCGACTAGAGCTTATAGGTTTTAGTTCGTTTTTCACCACCAGGGGGCGTTTACTTATCACTGTTTCTATGGCCCGGATCTCGACGGGGTATGGCTCATTCGACACAACGTCGATAGAGGATACTACAGCTTATCGATTTTTGCTCCGACTCTCACCACCAGGGGGCGCTTTCCTATCTCTGTTTCTATGGGAAGGATCACGACGGGGGGTATGGCTCATTCGACTCGACATCGATAGAGCTTACCGATTTTATTTCGTATTTTCACCACCAGGGGGCGCTTTCCTATCTTCGATTCTACGGGCATGAAAACGACGGGGTATGGCTCATTCGACTCGACATCGAAAGTCTTAACGATTTCAGTTATGATCATATAAACGGATTGCGCCACCTGGTGGCGGAAGGTGGAACTAACGTATACTGCAGCGCGTGCGCAGCACGGCTGCTATACGGTGCCGCAGACAGCGGGGACCGAAATCACCCACTCGTGGACAGCCACCCGTGAGGTATAGGAACAATAAGTCCATGAGGGGAAAAATAAACGCTACCCGACACCGATAGCACCCATCCGTTCCAACCCCCACCGCAGGAGGCGCCTGTTTATTAGATTTGAAACAATGAATATAATTACATAACAATAATAAAATATAAAAGGTAAAAATAACAATTTTTTGCAAATTGAAAGTTAAATATAAAAATTATTTTCGAAGTACTATAAGTTCATGATGTCCTAAATTTATGGTATTTTAGTTCAGAAAGTCAATGGTCAGTTCAGTCAATTTTTTTAAAATTCTTTCGTAATGAAAGAGAAATTTTATTGAGAATATTATAATTCTCTTTTAACTTTTGAGAGTTTGAAGGATTGAAAATGATATTACGAAGGTTATATCTGAGAGTTTAGGCAGCGGGGACCGAAATCACCCACTCGTGGACAGCCACCCGTGAGGTATAGGAACAATAAGTCCACGAGGGGAAAAATAAACGCTACCCGACACCGATAGCACCGATCCGTTCCAACCCCCACCGCAGGAGGCGCCTGTTTATTAGATTTGAAACAATGAATATAATTACATAACAATAATAAAATATAAAAGGTAAAAAATAACAATTTTTTGCAAATTGAAAGTTAAATATAAAATATTTTCGAAGTACTATAAGTTCATGATGTCCTAAATTTATGGTATTTTAGTTCAGAAAGTCAATGGTCAGTTCAGTCAATTTTTTTTAAAATTCTTTCGTAATGAAAGAGAAATTTTTATTGAGAATATTATAATTCTCTTTTAACTTTTGAGAGTTTGAAGGATTGAAAATGATATTACGAAGGTTATATCTGAGAGTTTAGGCAGCGGGGACCGAAATCACCCACTCGTGGACAGCCACCCGTGAGGTATAGGAACAATAAGTCCACGAGGGGAAAAATAAACGCTACCCGACACCGATAGCACCCATCCGTTCCAACCCCCACCGCAGGAGGCGCCTGTTTATTAGATTTGAAACAATGAATATAATTACATAACAATAATAAAATATAAAAGGTAAAAAATAACAATTTTTTGCAAATTGAAAGTTAAATATAAAATATTTTCGAAGTACTATAAGTTCATGATGTCCTAAATTTATGGTATTTTAGTTCAGAAAGTCAATGGTCAGTTCAGTCAATTTTTTTTTAAATTCTTTCGTAATGAAAGAGAAATTTTTATTGAGAATATTATAATTCTCTTTTAACTTTTGAGAGTTTGAAGGATTGAAAATGATATTACGAAGGTTATATCTGAGAGTTTCGTTCTTATCAAAAGGGAAGTGATGGATCATAAGAGGGCAGCATCCGAATATGTAGTGAACTGCATCTCCTTCTGCTTTATCGCATGGACATCTAGGTGAGGCTCTTTTTCTTATTTTATGTAAGTATTGTGGGAAACTGCCATGGTTACTCAGATAATACGGCAGTGTTGGCTGTTTGCAGAGATAATTTGGATCGACTTTATTTATAATTTTATAGGTATCTCTGCCCTTATTACATGAGTCCCAAATGGCTTGCCAGTCAGAGATGGTTTTCTTTTTAAAATACAATTTTGCTATTGAAATGGGGAACAACAGATCTTTTCTTGATTGATATTGGTCTTGTAAGATGGCTTGCTTTGCTAGGAGATCAGCTCTTTCGTTGCCAGTATCACCCACATGAGATTTAGTCCATGTTATTATAATGGATTTATCAGGAATTTGAAGTAATTGATTGTAAATGTTTTTGATAATGTAGTTTCTAGGAAAAGCAACTTTTAATACTTCCATAGAAGAGTAACTATCTGTAATAATTAGTAGTTTATTGTAGTCGGAGGTAGAGAACCATTTTATTGCTTTATAAATTGCCATTAATTCTGCTTGATATATGTTATTCAGTGGATGATGTCGTATTGCTTCATCATGTATATTATTTAGCTGTGTGTTATTGATTAACAAATTTCTATTTCCTATTTTCAGTTGGTAGTACTGAAATTCATTCTGTATTTTTATTAGGATTGGTGGAGTTCCTGTAAGAAGATACAGAGCTTCGTGAGAGATAGTCCTATAGGTCCGTATTAAGTTTAATAATGCCAAACGCTGAGTTGAACGTAGTAATTTGCGGCCATCAGTATTCAAGTTTGGATACCAAATTTCGTAAGCATATAGTATTTGGCGTTCTATGACTGTTTGATACCATATTTTCAGGATGTCTGGTTTGATACCTTTATTAAAGAATCGAAATCCTCTAAATCCGTTTACAAAGTTTGCAATCTTTGTTCGAAGGTCTTTCATGTGATCTGTAAAATTGAATTTAGAATCTAACAATACGCCAAGATATTTAATATTTTTTACTACTTTTATTTTTATATTTTATAATTTAAATCTCGGAAGTCTTCTTTCGAGGAGATTGCTACCAAAAAGCATTGATTGCGTTTTCTGAGTTGATATTTTTAAACAGAGTTCATCACAGATATTCTTAAAATGGACTATTTTGTTGTTGGTTGTATCTTCCAGGTCTATTACGGTATTTCCCTCTATTGTAATCAAAAAATCATCTGCGTAAACAATAATATCTTCATATAGATTTTTATAATTTTTTATTATGTAGTTAGCTATAAGAAGCCATAAGAGTGGTCCAAGACAGGATCCCTGAGGGCATCCTTTAAATACCCTGAACCACTCTATATATTCATATTGATTTAAGCCTATACTTCTTTTGCTTATATAATTTTTTAGTAAGGTTTTGAGGTATCTGGGTAACGGTGAGTCATCAATTATTTCTGATAATTGGTGCCAGTTTATTGAATCGAAAGCACCTGTAATATCAAATGATATGATGCCCACATAAGTATGTTTTTGTAATAATTGTGCAATTTTCTCTTTAAGTCTCTCCAAAGCTGATATAGTGCTTCTGTTTTCACGGAAGCCGAACTGTTCATCTTTTAGATAGTTTATTGCTTCAAGATAAGTTAAAGTTCTATTTTTTATTATTCTTTCTAGGATTTTACCAATCATGGGTAGTAGTGTAATTGGACGGTATGAATCAGGTTTTGACGGATCTTTGTTTTTCTTTCTAAAATAGATGACTACTCCTTTCTTCCACGTTTCAGGAAAGTGTCCAAGGTAGAGACATTTGTTATATAATAACTTTATAAGCTTCATATTATTTTTTATCAAATTTTCTAAAATTCTGCCATCTACCCGATCATATCCTGGGGCTTTCTTTTTATTTTGTTGGTTAATTGCATATTGAATTTCTCTATGGGTAAATTTAAAATTGTTATATTCTTTTGTTGATAGTGTGTTTGTGTTTTGAAATGATGATTCGAATTCTGGGTTTGTATTGTAATGGCAATGAAGTAACGTTTCTTGAATCTCTTTGTATGTATCATTTTGAGTTGAAGATTCCATGACAGAGTGGATGAGATCTGTATTTTTTAAATATTTCTGCTTCAGAATTTTAAAAGCAGTACCATACTTACTGTTTGTTTCCGAACAAAATGTTATCCAAGAATCAATTTTAGCTTTTTTAATATCTAATTTGTATTTTGCTTTGGCTTTTTTATATTTAATCTTGAGTTCTACAGAATCTGGATTTCTTTTATGTAGTTTATATATAGCATTTAGGTGGCTTCGCTGTACTTTAAGTTTGTCAGTATACCAGGATACATTAATTTCATGAGACAACTTTTTCTTTTTAAGTGATTTTTGCATGATGTTTAAAAGGATAACATTAAATTCCTCTGTCCACTTCTCTAACTCTGGAACAGAATTGACTGCTTTAAGTGTTGAAAGTAATGTTTCTTCATGTTTTTGAAACAGTTTATTGAATTTTTTAAACGTTTCATATTTGGTTTTGAAACGGTATAAATTTCTTATTGTGGGTGTGACATTCAGAGTAAAAGTAATATATCGATGGTCACTTAGTGATTTAAATGTCGAGTCTATTTTCCATGAATCTATAATATTTTTTGAATGTTCACCGCAGAGGGTCAAATCTGGTTTGCCTTTAAACTTGTCTCGCGCAAAAGAACATTCTGAATCAGGATCATTAATAATAGTTAATCTGCTCATTGCTAGATAGTCAAGTAGGATATATCCTCTAGCATTATTTCTTTTATAACCCCACGCCTGGAGGTGTGCATTGAAATCACCCCCAAGAATAAGGTTCGATGTATCTTCTATGACTCTGGTCCATTCTCGGAAGTCTTCATCAAGATTTCCACTCGGTTTTGAATATTGTGATCCGACTTTAATGAATTTTGTTGACAGTGATAGATTTATAAATACACTGTTATTTGTTTGTAGAGTCTGAATATGAATTAATAAGGGATTGGATACGAGTATTCCCGACGTCTGATTTATTGAATGGTAGAAGGAACATGAAATTGGGATTCCCGTGAAGGTGTTATTACTTTTGTGATAATCCTGAACTAAAGCTAAATCTACTTTATTTTCATGTATGTACTTCAGCAATTGGAGATTTGCAGCCTTACAATTATTAAGGTTTATTTGAACTATTTTTAAATGATTTGGTGGGGTCATGGATTCTCCGAAATAATATCTATTATCCAATGGGATAGTCTGATTTATTACATATGTAGCATTGGTTGGAGGTTCTACAGTTGAATCTTCTATAGAGTCATCAGAGATATTGAGTGATTTTAGTTCTGAGAACATACTTTTGAAGGAGGCAGCGGGGACCGAAATCACCCACTCGTGGACAGCCACCCGTGAGGTATAGGAACAATAAGTCCACGAGGGGAAAAATAAACGCTACCCGGCACCGACAGCACCCATCCGTTCCAACCCCCACCGCAGGAGGCGCCTGTTTATTAGATTTGAAACAATGAATATAATTACATAACAATAATAAAATATAAAAGGTAAAAAATAACAATTTTTTGCAAATTGAAAGTTAAATATAAAATATTTTCGAAGTACTATAAGTTCATAATGTCCTAAATTTATGGTATTTTAGTTCAGAAAGTCAATGGTCAGTTCAGTCAATTTTTTTTTTAAAATTCTTTCGTAATGAAAGAGAAATTTTTATTGAGAATATTATAATTCTCTTTTAACTTTTGAGAGTTTGAAGGATTGAAAATGATATTACGAAGGTTATATCTGAGAGTTTCGTTCTTATCAAAAGGGAAGTGATGGATCATAAGAGGGCAGCATCCGAATATGTAGTGAACTGCATCTCCTTCTGCTTTATCGCATGGACATCTAGGTGAGGCTCTTTTTCTTATTTTATGTAAGTATTGTGGGAAACTGCCATGGTTACTCAGATAATACGGCAGTGTTGGCTGTTTGCAGAGATAATTTGGATCGACTTTATTTATAATTTTATAGGTATCTCTGCCCTTATTACATGAGTCCCAAATGGCTTGCCAGTCAGAGATGGTTTTCTTTTTAAAATACAATTTTGCTATTGAAATGGGGAACAACAGATCTTTTCTTGATTGATATTGGTCTTGTAAGATGGCTTGCTTTGCTAGGAGATCAGCTCTTTCGTTGCCAGTATCACCCACATGAGATTTAGTCCATGTTATTATAATGGATTTGTCAGGAATTTGAAGTAATTGATTGTAAATGTTTTTGATAATGTAGTTTCTAGGAAAAGCAACTTTTAATACTTCCATAGAAGAGTAACTATCTGTAATAATTAGTAGTTTATTGTAGTCGGAGGTAGAGAACCATTTTATTGCTTTATAAATTGCCATTAATTCTGCTTGATATATGTTATTCAGTGGATGATGTCGTATTGCTTCATCATGTATATTATTTCCATCTTTATATATGGTGAAAGCACTGGCTACACCCCCTGGCATGACAGAACCATCTGTGTAGGCTTCCACATCGTATTCTTTTGGATGGATGGATTTTCTATCTTCTATAATTCTGATATTTTGGACTCTGTAGTAATTGAGGAATCGATACGATTTTTCTTTCTGCATTATATTGTTAATGTTTAGCTGTGTGTTATTGATTAACAAATTTCTATTTCCTATTTTCAGTTGGTAGTATTGAAATTCATTCTGTATTTTTATTAGGATTGGTGGAGTTCCTGTAAGAAGATACAGAGCTTCGTGAGAGATAGTCCTATAGGTCCGTATTAAGTTTAATAATGCCAAACGCTGAGTTGAACGTAGTAATTTGCGGCCATCAGTATTCAAGTTTGGATACCAAATTTCGTAAGCATATAGTATTTGGCGTTCTATGACTGTTTGATACCATATTTTCAGGATGTCTGGTTTGATACCTTTATTAAAGAATCGAAATCCTCTAAATCCGTTTACAAAGTTTGCAATCTTTGTTCGAAGGTCTTTCATGTGATCTGTAAAATTGAATTTAGAATCTAACAGTACGCCAAGATATTTAATATTTTTTACTACTTTTATTTTTATATTTTCTAATTTAAATCTCGGAAGTCTTCTTTCGAGGAGATTGCTACCGAAAAGCATTGATTGCGTTTTCTGAGTTGATATTTTTAAACCGAGTTCATCACATATATTCTTAAAATGGACTATTTTGTTGTTGGTTGTAACTTCCAGGTCTATTACGGTATTTCCCTCTATTGGAATCAAAAAATCATCTGCGTAAACAATAATATCTTCATATAGATTTTTATAATTTTTTATTATGTAGTTAGCTATAAGAAGCCATAAGAGTGGTCCAAGACAGGATCCCTGAGGGCATCCTTTAAATACCCTGAACCACTCTATATATTCATATTGATTTAAGCCTATACTTCTTTTGCTTATATAACTTTTTAGTAAGGTTTTGAGGTATCTGGGTAACGGTGAGTCATCAATTATTTCTGATAATTGGTGCCAGTTTATTGAATCGAAAGCACCTGTAATATCAAATGATATGATGCCCACATAAGTATGTTTTTGTAATAATTGTGCAATTTTCTCTTTAAGTCTCTCCAGAGCTGATATAGTGCTTCTGTTTTCACGGAAGCCGAACTGTTCATCTTTTAGATAGTTTATTGCTTCAAGATAAGTTAAAGTTCTATTTTTTATTAATCTTTCTAGGATTTTACCAATCATGGGTAGTAGTGTAATTGGACGGTATGAATCAGGTTTTGATGGATCTTTGTTTTTCTTTCTAAAATAGATGACTACTCCTTTCTTCCACGTTTCTGGAAAGTGTCCAAGGTAGAGACATTTGTTATATAATAACTTTATAAGCTTCATATTATTTTTTATCAAATTTTCTAAAATTCTGCCATCTACCCGATCATATCCTGGGGCTTTCTTTTTATTTTGTTGGTTAATTGCATATTGAATTTCTCTATGGGTAAATTTAAAATTGTTATATTCTTTTATTGATAGTGTGTTTGTGTTTTGAAATGATGATTCGAATTCTGGGCTTGTATTGTAATGGTAATGAAGTAACGTTTCTTGAATCTCTTTGTATGTATCATTTTGAGTTGAAGATTCCATGACAGAGTGGATGAGATCTGTATTTTTTAAATATTTCTGCTTCAGAATTTTAAAAGCAGTACCATACTTACTGTTTGTTTCCGAACAAAATGTTATCCAAGAATCAATTTTAGCTTTTTTAATATCTAATTTGTATTTTGCTTTGGCTTTTTTATATTTAATCTTGAGTTCTACAGAATCTGGATTTATTTTATGTAGTTTATAAATAGCATTTAGGTGGCTTCGCTGTACTTTAAGTTTGTCAGTATACCAGGATACATTAATTTCATGAGACAACTTTTTCTTTTTAAGTGATTTTTGCATGATGTTTAAAAGGATAACATTAAATTCCTCTGTCCACTTCTCTAACTCTGGAGCAGAATTGACTGCTTTAAGTGTTGAAAGTAATGTTTCTTCATGTTTTTGAAACAGTTTATTGAATTTTTTAAACGTTTCATATTTGGTTTTGAAACGGTATAAATTTCTTATTGTGGGTGTGACATTCAGAGTAAAAGTAATATATTGATGGTCACTTAGTGATTTAAATGTCGAGTCTATTTTCCATGAATCTATAATATTTTTTGAATGTTCACCGCAGAGGGTCAAATCTGGTTTGCCTTTAAACTTGTCTCGCGCAAAAGAACATTCTGAATCAGGATCATTAATAATAGTTAATCTGCTCATTGCTAGATAGTCAAGTAGGATATATCCTCTAGTACAGTGCCTAGAAGTAACTAGTGTGCTTATCGCCAATACAACCATAAGAAAAAAAATGTGTCAGGAAGGAGGAAAACCAAATTCTCCGGCAGAGGGCGTCGAGTTCCCACCGTGGTTATTTGCATTTGAAGTTTCATTTAAAAGGTTTGATCCTAACGTAAGTTTCGATATAATTACGGCTATATTTTCAAACAAACTATACGAATTTTTCTATTTCTCTAATATTTTAAAGTAAACATATATTATAACATATACTATGCTTCTTTAATGATAAATTAATATGGATAATTCCGCAAATACTACGAAAAGAAAAGCTGATCGAACATGCTTCGTTTCTGGATGTTCAAGTGGATATAAAAGTAACAAAACTAAAAATAACTCTATTTTCCACCCCTAAAGACAAAAACCAATTTGAAAAATGGTTAAAAGTCATTCCTCGAGCCGATAAAGACTTGAACCAATATTCAGTTGTGTGTGAATCGCATTTTGGTGAGCGATTTATTGAGAGGAGTTACAAATACACGATTTATTAATTATTGATATCCTAACTCTTAAATTTATTTTAACATGACTATTTTGCTTCATTAGTATGCTTTCATTGAATTATGGTTTTAATACATTCACAAAATCAATGTATTACTTTTGGTAGGGTGTCTATTACTGGAATTAAAATTGTTTGATTTATTTCTTTTATTAAAATTTTGATTCACATTGGGAAATGTGAGTATGAGAATGGTTAAATATTGTTGATAGATTAATATAATATTAAAAAAAAAAAAAAATATATATATAATAAAAACTATTAAATTAAAAGAATTTTTTTTAAAGGATGATTAGCACATCAACCCCAATTTAAAGAAAATGCATTCTTGTAATACTTTCAGGGGAATAATTTTTTTTTTCTAGATTTGAAAGAATCATAGATTTCTCATTTGATGTTTTGTTGGAATACCTTAAATTATTTTACCCAAAACTACGCTCTGAAACAACAAAAATGTGTAACAACTAATCATTATTAATTAAATTTATTATAGCTTGAATTTACATAGCTGTGTTATACAATTATTTTAAATTTAGTATTTTAACTTTTTTATCTAAATTAATTAAAATATTGATTTTGTGATAATGACAATAAATAGTTTAAACAATGAATTATTATCATAAATATTTTATTAATTATTGATATCCTAACTTTTAAATTTATTTTAACATGACTATTTTGTTTCATTAATATGCTTTCATTGAATTATGGTTTTAATACATTCACAAAATCAATTTCTTACTTTTTGTAAGGTGTCTATTACTGGAATTAAAATTGTTTGATTTATTTCTTTTATTAAAATTTTGATTCACATTGGGAAATGAGAGTATGAGAATGGTTAAATATTGTTGATAGATTAATATAATATTTAAAAAAAACTAAAATATAATAAAAACTATTAATTAAAATAATTTTTTTAAAGGATGATTAGCACATCTACCCCAATTTAAAGAAAATGCATTTTTGTAATACTTTCAGGAGAATAATTGTTTTTTCTTCTAGATTTGAAAGAATCATAGATTTGTTATTTGATGTTTTGTTGGTATACCTTAAATTATTTTACCCAAAACTAAGCTCTGAAACAACAGAAATTTTTAACAACTCAATTTACTCTTTAGTTTGTTAAGTGGATGTAAACAAGTTATGTAATAATAAATACCGATTGAAAAGTTGTCAAAATAGGGGTAAAATAATTTAACTGTATAAAAAAGGACATGTTTTTACAACAATATATCGTAGTATGATGTATTTATCCAATATATTGTTTTAGAAATAACTAAATATTGTTGGAAGAAAAACGTCCTATGATAAATTTTGTAACTGTTTGATTTCTTTACAATTAGATTAGAATTAGATTGTTATGAAAGCAGTTACATTTCTCCCCAACTGCATTTTCATTATTACATTTTTTTTCTTATTTATTTTTTATCTAGAGCATTTTTAAGTACTGATTTATTACCGAAAAAATTAGATTTAAAACGATGTTTATGTACAAACGAAAGTTACCATAGCCGCGGCGAGAACACTAGCGCCATCTATCTGCGTCCTCTATTTCAGGGATATAATTTTGACGCCGATAACAACACTATTTACTTCTAGGCACTGTACCTCTAGTATTATTTCTTTTATAACCCCACGCCTGGAGGTGTGCATTGAAATCACCCCCAAGGATAAGGTTCGATGTATCTTCTATGACTCTGGTCCATTCTCGGAAGTCTTCATCAAGATTTCCACTCGGTTTTGTATATTGTGATCCGACTTTAATGAATTTTGATGACAGTGATAGGTTTATAAATACACTGTTATTTGTTTGTAGAGTCTGAATATGAATTAATAAGGGATTGGATACGAGTATTCCCGACGTCTGATTTATTGAATGGTAGAAAGAACATGAAATTGGGATTCCCGTGAAGGTGTTATTACTTTTGTGATAATCCTGAACTAAAGCTAAATCTACTTTATTTTCATGTATGTACTTCAGCAATTGGAGATTTGCAGCCTTACAATTATTAAGGTTTATTTGAACTATTTTTAAATGATTTGGTGGGGTCTTGGATTCTCCGAAATAATATCTATTGTCCAATGGGATAGTCTGATTTATTATATATGCAGCATTGGTTGGAGGTTCTACAGTTGAATCTTCTATAGAGTCATCAGAGATATTGAGTGATTTTAGTTCTGAGAACATACTTTTGAAGGATCATAGGAGATAGTAATATTTTGTTTTCGTTGCAACAATCTTTGAAAAATTGGGCAGAATCTAGAATTTGCACTATGCCTTTCAATCTTTTCAGGTTTTACTGCGGTTTTATATTCTCTTTCACAGTTGATGCAACGATGACGTTCATAATTTTCTTTTATTTTGCATGTGTCTGTTTTGTGGTTACCTGTGCAATATGCGCATGTTAAGTAATAACTTCTACAATTATCAACTGTATGGCCATAACGTTGACATTTATTACACCTAACCACTGGATTGTAATATTCTATACGGCATAAATTAAAATGAATAGGTAATTTTCTTCTTGAAAATAATGCTTTCGCGTAATGTTCTTCTGCATCAAGTACTATTTGGTATGTTTTCATTTTTTGTTTTTTTGAGAACTTTTGCTATTCCTAGAGGAAAATTCTGTCCCAGTTCTTGATGTATCTTATCAATTACTTCAGTCTCAGTCACATCTACTGGAATTCCCAGTATAATGACTTTTTTTCTTTTAGCATCTCTAAGATCTGCTTTGGCCAAGTCTCTGAAACCTTCTATTTGATTTATAAAATCAATTAAAACCGCTGTTTTTTGTCCGATTCTGTTTGGACTATGAGCGAGTTTTTATCTCTTCCTAACGAACATGAGATACATTTAAATTTTTTATTCCCTTTTATTTTGTCATTTAACATGTTTCGTATTACATTAATGGGAATATTCGTTGATTGACTTCTTCTTATTATTATTGCTGATTTAGAGTACTTAAAGCAAGGTGTTTTTATAGGTTGATCGGATGTAATTGCAGCAGCATAACTCTTGAGTTGTGCTCTTTTCGATATTTCGGAATCGATTCCATCTTGCAGATGGTCTTGATTATTAACTAAGTTTTGTTGATTTTTTATGGTATGAAACATTTCTTCTATAAGTGCTGTTTGTTTAATTTTTTCGGTTATTTCAATCTCTTTGCTCTGAAGTTCTTTTTCCATTTTGTCAATTATTTTTGATTGTTGAGTGTTTTGAGTTTTCATTTCCTTTATTTGATGCTCTTGTTCGTTTGTCGTAGTTTTCAGGACGTTATTTTCTTCTTGTTCAAAGTATAGATATTCTTTTATCTGCTGTATTGAGTTCGCTATTTGTGTTCGGATGTCTTCATCATAAATTTTTGAATTACTTTCAATTTGATTTAGGATATCTTCCAATTGATGTAGTGGAGATTTCTCTTGTGTTAAGCTCGTTAGTTCTTGCAATGTCATTGGTATACTAAGAGTGGAACTCTCTCCAGAAAGTACCTGTAAATTCAGATGGGCTGTTTCCAACTCTTCCTGAATCATTTCTTTTCCACAGTCTTCCTTACTTAAAACACTTTTATCACCACCTTCATTTCCTTTGTCTTTATCTTGTATGGATTTTCCACTGTGTATCAGTTTTTCATCTTCAATATGTGTTAGACTGTAAGAGGCATTTTGTAATTCAGCTATATTTAATGCCATTTTTGGGGATATCTCTGAGGATGGTGCCTTTAGTATATAGATATTGGTGAAATCTGTCTGTATTAGTTTAAGTCGTCTTTTTAATTCGTCTAAGTATAGGTGGACCATTGCAGATGTTCCTTTAGTGCGTTTTCTTACACCCCTTGTCAACTGCGTAATTAGATCGATAACATCTTGTGAACAACTTGCCTCTTGGCTGTCATATTTTTGAAATTCTCCTTTGTCGGTAATTTCATCGATTATCATGTTGACTATACCTTTTGACAGATGGTCGTCCTCTGTGGCATAATGTTTTGAAATTGATTTTAGGTCTATTTCTAGGCATGAGAGTTTGTTTTTGATTCCTTTTAAGTTGGTGTAGTAGCTTATATAGCTTGTATATTTTTCTAGTTTTACTATAAACCATTCCAAAAATGCCATTGGTTGGATAGCACCTTTTTTGCTTTTCTTTATATGAATATAGTATTGTTGTGCTATATCGCTAAGATTTAAATTCTTCGTGAATGCATCATTGAAAGTCAACTTTTCAGTCTGATTTTTGTCTACAGTTCTAGAGATTGAACTGATTGGGACGACGTCAACATATGCATAAGTATGAGAGGTGTCGACATATGAGTTCATTTTTATCTCAGCATGGGATTGTTGTCTATCTGAATCCACCATTCTAACTTTTATTTGCAAACTGATTAATATACCTCTTTCTATGATTATAAAACTATGACTATCTTATAACTATTTTTATTTCCCTTTTAACTACTTATGCCTCTAATCAATCTAGAACCAGGAATACGGGCACCCCACATATGAGGAAGAATTTTGAATTTTGAAGAAAATTTTGTAGAAGAAAGATCAAAATAAAAGCCAAAAGAATAAGCCAAAGAAAAATGGTACCCCCACGTCCAAACCGGAAAGAACTCCCCGTGCTCATACCAGGAATTTTCATGCCAGAAATAATATTCAATAATTTACAATAATAAGGAAGGACAATGCTATAGGTGTTTGTACAATTTTTTTTTCTTCTATACATGAATAACAAATTGCTATGATATGCAAAACTGTATAATAAGAATTACCCTTATAACAATAATTGAGAAATTGAGATGTATTATTGTTGTTATAATGTTGGACTTTTTATATATAATTATTTACATTATTTGTTATGAAGAGTTATCAAAATGCCCTAAACTAAAAGTAAAAATGATTGCTCCAGACCAAAGAATCACACAGGGTCACAACTTACCTATGTGGGCCTATGCTATAGATACTCCTCGCTGCGCTTGAACTACATAGAGCTATAAAATAGAGTATGGCAATAACACCCCCCCCCCAAAAAAAAAAAAAGAAAAAAGAAAAAAAAAAACCACGGCCGCCTAAGCCGGAAGTGAAAATATCAGTGTAGTGCTTACAACCGAACCTACGAAATATGGTATTACTATTTTGCAATATGTTTACTATTGAATGAGTTCAGTGATTTGCTACTGGTGCCACAAGGGTTAAAACTTTAATAAAACCAAATGGCTAATAAACAACTGGTAGGACTAATTCTAAACATTATGACTAGAGGAATGATATATTACAACACTAGGACAGAAATTAAAGTAAAAAGCTGTTAATGTTAGAGGGAAATAAAAATGGGAGGAGGGAACTGCTTCCGGCGGGGACAGTGTAAGGGGGAGTCACTAGAAGGAATGTGCAGAAAGAAACTCTGTTATTTACGTAAGAACAGTGAAAAGTTTAATGAAAATAATAAAGTGCCCCTCCCTGCCCCCAAAGCCGGTCCCCTATATGAGATAGAGAAAAACCGATGATGCCAAAAGATGCAGCGTAAAAAGTTCCCTAGGCGCTGGGGAGCTAAAATGGAAAAATTCTATGCTCTATCTCCCATAGGAAGGGAGAAAAGTGGAGAAAACCGAATTTCGATGTTGGTAAAAAAAAAAAAAAAAAAAAAAAAAAAAAATGCTGAAAATTGGATGTAAGACCCAAGTTACTGCGAGCAAACCAAGGGTAAAAACAGATTATGAGTACTACATTTCTTAATGATAAAGTACCTCACATAAGCCCCCCATTGTATTTCTATTTGCTATATGTTTTCTATTGAATGAGTCAGTGATGGGCTACCTGTGCAACAAGGGTTAAAACTTTAAAACCAAATGGCTAATAAACAGCTGGTAGGACTAATTCTAAACATTATGACTAGAAGAATGAAATATTACAACACTAGAACAGAAATTAAAGTAAAAAAGCTGTTAATGTTAGAGGGAAATAAAAATAGGGGGAGGGAACTGCTGCCGGCGGGGACAGTGTAAGGGGGAGTCACTAGAAGGAATGTGCAGAAAGAAACTCTATTATTACTTAAGAACAGTGAAAAGTTTAATGAAAATAATAAAGTGCCCCCCCCTGCCCCCATAGCCGGTCCCCTATATGAGATAGAGAAAAACCGATGATGCCAAAAGATGCAGCGTAAAAAGTTCCCTAGGCGCCGAAGAGCTAATTTTGGAAAAATATCTAAGCTCTATCTCCCATAGGAAGGGAGAAAATTGAAAAAAAAAAAAAAAAAAAAAAAAAAAAAAAAAAAAAAAAAACACAAATTCAAAATAGGTAAAAAAGAGAAATACTATTAAAACGATGTTAAACCTAAAATACTGTGGGCAAACCGAGGGTTAAATCAGATTATGATTACTACATTCTTGATGATAAAGTATTTCTCATAGACCCCCTTGCTATCCAAAAGTTTTACAAAAACAAAGTTTTACTTTCCCTTTCCTTTCAAGAAATATTCATTGCCCCCTTAATAAACATATTATTCAAGAACCCTTGTAATATATAACAACCATGTTTATACTCTTAATCAAACTCCATGTTACTTCAGTTATTAAATATATTAATCCATAACATTGTATATTTATTACTAAATACTGAACCTAGACCTTAACATATTAACAGAAACCTTTAAAATCCCATAATCCCTTATAATGAGTCCCAATTGGTCTACACCAAATTAACCAATGTGTAACTACTGTAATCTAGACCCCATGTCCACCCTAGAACTTAAAATTCATTATTTCTTATTGATCAAATGTTTATTTGTATCCTTTAATATATATTTTCCCACAATTCCACCTTGAAAACCAATCTCTGTTTTGAAACTGGGCTATATTTTTACCCAGAATCCTAACTTTATTTAGATGCTCCTTGGGTCTGTAAACAATGCTGTATATTAATAACTAAACTCCCTAATACCATAAGGCAAACTAACTCTACACTAAGGTCTGGAGCTAATCACTAGAGATATTTACAATTGAATACTGAGTGACAACTCAACACTACGGAACTTTATAAATGAACCGAAAGTAGCAGCCAAAAAGAAATGGCGTGATGATACTGCAAAGGCATCCATCTTGGATACCACAGAATTTCATAAAGAATTTTTTACTTTAAATATTTATAATACACTCCATAAACTTCATGTGCCACTCGTGTATTGAGGGTCTTGCTGGTGGGTCACGTCCGTATTTTGTTCGGATATTCCATTGGACTTGTGTATCCGACTTAGTCTCTAAGAACCAGGCCACACACTGTGCCTTTCTTCAACCTGCCTGTATAACAAACAACCTTTTTTTAGTACAAATAAAACTTTATGAGTCGCTGTTACATGCACACAAAACCGAACTTCGCTATCTTATTTCGGTTAAGTTTTATGGAGGGTCAAAGTTGTAAAGAAAACTTTGAAATTGTATTAAGCTGTTCGCGCTTCGCAAGCTGTAGTTTAATGAAAATATGAATAAGTTTATTTAGAGGCAAGTTGTAAAAAAAACTTTGAAATCCTCTGTATTAAGCTATTCGCTCTTGAAATTTAAATACGCTATGTTAAAATTTCATTTACCTTCCATAACTTTTATTACCGAAAAAGTGAATGCTCGCAAGCTGTAGTTTAATGAAAATATGAATAAGTTTATTTAGAGGCAAGTTGTAAAAAAAAAAAACTTTGAAATCCTCTGTATTAAGCTATTCGCTCTTGAAATTTAAATACGCTATGTTAAAATTTCATTTACCTTCCATAACTTTTATTACCGAAAAAGTGAATGCTCGCAAGCTGTAGTTTAAGGAAAATATGAATAAATTTATTTAGAGGCAAGTTGTAAAAAAAAAACTTTGAAATCCTCTGTATTAAGCTATTCGCTCTTGAAATTTAAATACGCTATGTTAAAATTTCATTTACCTTCCATAACTTTTATTACCGAAAAAGTGAATGCTCGCAAGCTGTAGTTTAATGAAAATATGAATAAGTTTATTTAGAGGCAAGTTGTAAAAAAAAAAAAACTTTGAAATCCTCTGTATTAAGCTATTCGCTCTTGAAATTTAAATACGCTATGTTAAAATTTCATTTACCTTCCATAACTTTTATTACCGAAAAAGTGAATGCTCGCAAGCTGTAGTTTAAGGAAAATATGAATAAATTTATTTAGAGGCAAGTTGTAAAAAAAAACTTTGAAATCCTCTGTATTAAGCTATTCGCTCTTGAAATTTAAATACGCTATGTTAAAATTTCATTTACCTTCCATAACTTTTATTACCGAAAAAGTGAATGCTCGCAAGCTGTAGTTTAATGAAAATATGAATAAGTTTATTTAGAGGCAAGTTGTAAAAAAAAAAACTTTGAAATCCTCTGTATTAAGCTATTCGCTCTTGAAATTTAAATACGCTATGTTAAAATTTCATTTACCTTCCATAACTTTTATTACCGAAAAAGTGAATGCTCGCAAGCTGTAGTTTAATGAAAATATGAATAAGTTTATTTAGAGGCAAGTTGTAAAAAAAAAAAAACTTTGAAATCCTCTGTATTAAGCTATTCGCTCTTGAAATTTAAATACGCTATGTTAAAATTTCATTTACCTTCCATAACTTTTATTACCGAAAAAGTGAATGCTCGCAAGCTGTAGTTTAAGGAAAATATGAATAAATTTATTTAGAGGCAATTTGTAAAAAAAAACCTTTGAAATCCTCTGTATTAAGCTATTCGCTCTTGAAATTTAAATACGCTATGTTAAAATTTCATTTACCTTCCATAACTTTTATTACCGAAAAAGTGAACGCTCGCAAGCTGTAGTTTAATGAAAATATGAATAAGTTTATTTAGAGGCAAGTTGTAAAAAAAAAAACTTTGAAATCCTCTGTATTAAGCTATTCGCTCTTGAAATTTAAATACGCCATGTTAAAATTTCATTTACCTTTTTATTACCGAAAAAGTGAATGCTCGCAAGCTGTAGTTTAAGGAAAATATGAGTAAGTTTATTTAGAGGCTAATTCATTAAAAAAAAAAAAAAAGAAAAAAAAAAAAAAAAACATTTCATGTATACACTGAACATTTTTTCACATGTGGAATTTTCCATGATAATGTTTTATCCATAGTCAGACTTTTTTGGTATTTTTTAAAGTTTTCAAATTATCTTTAAAGGATATGATTGACCAGAACAAAGATTAAAAGCATTTACTTACACATTGGTTTAAATTATAACCTGTGGACCCGTGCGAGGATTTCGCAATGCATAGTCTAATGTTATTTAGCAATATCTAATATTTTTTAGATGCAGGTTTAAACTTCTAAAGAAAAATTAAGGATAAAAATATCTGCAAAAACATTTAGTCAAGCTAGAATATCGTCTCATTTATTCCATCATAGTTACAGTAAGAATTGATTGAAGATAGCAAAAGGCACTCGTCAGAAAAGAAAAATTAACAATTGTGTTTTAACTGCATTAGAGGATGACGTCATCCGCTTCTTGAAAAATATGAAACAAAGAGAAATAAATTGAATGCATTTAAAATACAATTTAATCTAATATAATAAAGCATACTCTTTATTCTACACGTGAAATACCACTGCTTCGATCGATCGATGCTGTCTTTTTCTTCTAAACATTTCAACTTCAATTTTGCTTTTTAACCAGAAATATGAAATAAACCCGTGCGGAGAAATCCTACTTTATCTTTTTTGTACTATTTATTATATATATTTTTTAATCATTATTGAGCATCCTATAATGCGGTATTTTATTTTTGAGGCAACACTAATTTGAGGAAAACCTTTCATTTCATTAACGAAAACAATGTCGATTTCATTTTTAATTAACAGCAATTTTTAATCAAAAACATGCTTTAACGAAATGTGAGAGTACTATGTTAGAAGCCGCTTCAAAAACCTTTCCAGTGATACATCATTCGTTGTTGTGCGTTTCGTAAATTCATAGAAAAGGGATGTTGACAACAAAAATAATATATACTTTGGACCCGTGCGA
Source organism: Maratus michaelseni (assembly GCA_963931845.1). Classification (NCBI taxonomy): domain Eukaryota; kingdom Metazoa; phylum Arthropoda; class Arachnida; order Araneae; family Salticidae; genus Maratus; species Maratus michaelseni. Next base: position 174,881,377 of record OZ007593.1, read on the forward strand.
TAATTTCGCACTGCAGTATAATAATTTTTAGCAATATCTAATATTTTTTAGATGCAGATTTAAACTTCTAAAAAAAATTAAGGACTAAAAGTATCTGCAAAAAACATTAGTCAAGCCAAAATATCATCTAATTTAGTCCATCACAGTTACAGTAAAAACTAACCGAAGATAGCAACCCCCCCCCCCACCCCCCCAAAAAAAAAATAATAAATAAATAAATAAATAAAAATCGTATTTTAATTGCATTAGAGGGTGATGTCATCTGTTTCGGAAAAAATACACGGGATAAAGAAAAATAAATAGAGCATTTGAATTTAAATTTTGCTTTTTAATCATAAATATAAAATAAACCCGTGCAGCAGCTTATGTCCCACTTTTATCTTTATTGAACATTTTTTTAATAATAATTGTTGCGGTATTTTATTTTTGTGGCAACTCTAATTTGAGGAAAACCTTTCATTACATTTATGGAATACAATGCCGATTTAATTTTTAATTACTAGCAATATTTAATCAAAATACATGTTTTAACGAAATGTGAGTGTACAATGTCAGAAGCCGCTTCAAAGTCCTTTCATATGGTATCTCTTTCATCGTTCTGCGTTTTTTATTTGCTTAGAAAAAGCGATGTTGACAACAGAAATAACATATAGGACCAGTGAACTCGTGCGAAAATTTCGTATTGCAGTCTAATGTATATGTATTTTTTTTAGCAATATCTATTATTTTTTAGACGCAGGTTTAAACTTAATTTTCCTTTAAGAAAATTAAGGACTAAAAATATCTGAAAACAACATTAGTCAAGTCAGAATATCATCAAATTTATTCCATCAAAGTTACACTAAAAACTGATCACAGTAAGGAAAGATAAAAATAAATTATCAATCGTATTTTAACTGCATTAGAAGATAACATCATCTGTTTTGAAAAAAAAAAAAAAAAAAAAAATATGGAACAAAGAAAAATAAATAAATAAATTTAACATTTGAATTTCAATTTTGCTTTTTAATCCCAAATATATAAATAACCCGTGCAGCAACAATGTCCCACTTTATCTTTATTGTACTATTTATTTATTTTTTAAATTATTGTTGAGCACGATATAAGGCGGTATTGGGAACTTGGTCGAACACATTCCGTATCCTCTTTACTTGTGCTGGGCATAGACTTGAGTTAACTTGAGATTGTTGAGCACGATATGCGGCGGTATTCTATTTTTGTGGCAACACTGATTTGAGAAAAACCTTTCATTTCATTTATGAAAACAATGCCGATTTAATTTTTAATTACTTGCAAGTTTTAATCAAAATACATGTTTTAACGAAATGTGAGTGTACAATGTCAGAAGCCGCTTCAAAGTCCTTTCATATGGTATGTCTTTTATCATGAAAAAGGGATGGATGGAAAGTGATGTCTTTAAAAAATGGTTCATTAAACAATTTGTTCCAAAACTCCCAGAAGTACGTCCAGTTCTTGTTGTATACGATGGTCATAATTCCCATATTAATTTAGGGGTAAGTAGAGAAAGCGATAGAAGAAAACATTACAATTTGTCTTCTACCTTCACATACCACACATGTGCTGCAACCGCTCAATAAATATGTTCTTAAAAGTCTTAAAGACAATTGTGATTAAAAATTAGTCAAGTGGCAAAGGCAAAATACAGGGTTCAGAATTCCAAAAAACAAGTTCAGTGAACTGCTTGGAACGGCATGAATGAGTTTAAGAAGTGAGATTATTATCAATGGCTTCAAACATACAGGACTGTATGATGTTGAACAATTGAAAGAAAAGGGTACTCCAGGTAATAGAAGTGCTGTTTCAGAGTCCCTGTTTAAGCCTGAAGAACGTAATCGTTACAAGCAAATGATTACTCAAAGAAGTGAAAATTCAATGAGTGCAACTGAAGACATGTCTACTTCAACAGAAAATTTTGAGCTGACATCAACACCGAACGTATCCCGTGTGCCGTGTGTTAAACACAAAAAAATGCCATATGCATTCACGACAAATCAATTTCAGCTGATACTACTGTGAATGCTGTTACTTCTACTTCTTTTCAAAGCACATCATTTGAATCTGTCCTGCTTGATTATTTAAAACCTAAGAATACTTCACATAAAAACACAATTCCATCAAGAGATCTAAAGCAAGAAATCTCTTCAGGTGTTCAAGTCATTACAAATGAAGAACACATGCAACAATTAAGAGAAAAAACTGATGGAAATATAAAGAGAAAAAAAATCAAAGTAAAAAAAAAAATAAAACTGAATATGTAGAAGAATATGACGACAGTGGCGATTTTGAAGTGAAAAGCAACTCTGATAAAGATATTTCTATGGATGAATTAAAAGACAATTATGAAGACCTAGAAGGAATTAATAGTTTAGCTAAAAAAAACTGCTAAAGCTGGTGACAACGAATTTGTGAAACTTGCATAAAAACTCCCATAAAGTATTATGTAGCTCTAATTTTAGAAGTTGATTATAGAAATGAAAAAATAACTGCTAAATTTGCAAGAAAGGATAGAAATATTGACACTTGTTATTGGCCGGATGCAAATGATGTTGGAATTATTACTGAGGATGAAGTAATAATGAGTCTCCCTCAGCCAACTTTAAATAGATGCTGCCATTTAGTGCTTCGAATTTCTTTTTCAACTTACAACGACTGCTAATGTGCCAAAATTAATCTGAATTAACCTTATTATGTTTTTTCAACACTGCTTTATACGTTAAAGTAAAACATATGTCTTTAGGATTTCAAAAAAATTCATAGATATACTTTTTTTTTCATTTCATCTTAATGTGAGTAGATATCCCGTACATGTATATATTTATATTGAAAATTTCTATACCTTATCAAGTAACATCCACTTACTTCATCTTCAGTAATGCTTGCTTTAAATTTAAATAAAGAGCGGTGGGCCCATTTACCTCTTCTTATGGGGTAAGTGGGCTACAACACACGATTTTTTAAAAGAAAAGCCGTTAAAAAATATTTAAAGCATTATTTTAGAAACTAATGATAAACTTTTGTTTATCAATATTGTCTTGTATGAAATAAGTTGATAAGTTCAAATTAAACTGTTTCAGAATTTTTGTATAAGGCTTCAAAAATGAAGTATTCCAAAAAGTTGTTCCACTTATCCCAACCAACCCTATTAAGATTTTCACGCTTTTTGTGAGCTGAAAAAGCAGGATCAGCATTAATACGAGCAAAAGATCTTTTCATTTCAATGTGATTTTTGGCGAAAAATAGAGTAGAATTCGGAAAGAAATCTCTTCCTTATCGGACACTATCCTCTCTCAGCGGTAATATTTCTACATTACAATGGTCTGTCAAAACGTAGTAATGTATCACTTTTACCAGTCAAAATTTCGACCTTTACCCCCTTCCTCCACCGCCATTCAAGAGAATGCAAACATTTGAAATACCGTCATTTTGCAAGATTTACAACTGAGCCAAAGAAAAGAATGAGCATTGAAGAAAATATTTTCCGTTTTCTTTATTTAAATCCAGACTCTGGTCCATATTAACCAGCCTTTTCACATCTCTTATTGAAATGTTAAAATGAAAAGCATATGTGAAGTCAATTCGAAAATTGCAATGTTAGCCGAGTTTTTTCAGGAAAAAGCTCCTATTTTTTATACTAAAAGTATGCATAAACATTCATTATCTTGGACTTATTGCAATAAACCTAGATGAAACTAAACTGTTTGAAGAAACAGGTGGTCATTTTCTAATTAGCATAAAACTGAATAGACTCATTGCAATGAGTCTGAAAGCAAAAATCATTCAGATTGTTAATTTTGGCATTGAGATAATTAGAGCAATTAATAGTAGTAATTAGTTTCTTTATGTGTGTGCTTTTAAGATTTTTATCATCTTCACGGATATTACGAGTAACTGTTAATACGAGAACATTTATAATTTCCCTGCTTCTCGTATTACCCGAGTTCGACTGTATTTTTATCAATCGGTAGACTGGGAAAAAATAATTAAACTAGTAAATCTGCAGATCAGGAGCCTCAACGTCAGCTCTAAAAGTCACTGTTCTTTAATCTCACTTTTCATATTATTTAGCCTCTTACAATCCGCAATTTATTTTTTTTTATATTACATAGGCATATGAAATACTTCGGAGGTTTCAGAAATTAGAAGCGTTAAATTAAACACGGTTTATGCAATGATATTCTGAAATTCTTGCTAACTCCTTATTCATGTCACTTTTTAGATAAAAAAATAAACTTGTGTCAAAATAAATTCTCATTTATGTCAATAGAATACTAAAATCTTCCGAAAATAATTAATTTTGCTACTAAAATATTGCAGCAAAAAGTTACTTGAATTTTATTATTTTGATATTCTTTGAAATATGGTTACTAAGCAACTGATAAATTAAAGAGCAAAGTAAAAAAAAAAAAAAAAAAAAAAAAAAAATCATTTTAAAATTTGTAGAAAATATGAAAACAAATTGTTTTATTTTTCCCGAATAGATGCAAAAATTGTTCCAATAATTTAAACAATTAATTTCTAAATTCTAATAAATGTATCAGCAAATTTTCAAAACTATTGGATATATTTAAAACCTCCATATTGAAAATTTATTATCAGTAATTTTACGTTTAAATCCATTATTCAAATATGGGATTTTCGTTTCAGTTAAAAAGGAAATTTGAAAATCGTCTGCATTCCCATAGGAAAGCAATTTGACCTAAAACGAAATGTTCTACAGTGTCTCACAAAAGTGATGGGACACTTGTGCTTTATAAAAAGAAACTGCAATAAAATAAATAAACAAACATGTGCAAAAATTTTTTGGGTGTGTTTCATATTTAAAGTTAGTAACAATTATTACATAACATACATTTTGTCAAAATATTAAAATATTAATTTAGTAAAAATACAATTGTTCAGAACGGAGCAAAAAATGGCTCACATAAGTGATGGGACACTTACTTTTCCATCAAATATTTATCCAAAAATTTTACTTTTTAAAAGGTTTTAATATTTTGTTGGATTTCCTTTTACTTTTAAAACATGATTTAATCTTTTTGGGATGGATTCGACTATTTTTTTTGTGATTTCTGGAGTGATTTTACCCCATTCTTCTTGAAGCACCGATTTTAGTTGTTGTTTTGAAGAAATGGTGTGTTTGCGAATTCTTGATTCCAATTCTTGCCAAATATTCTCTATGGGATTTAAGTCTGGAGATTGTGGTGGTGTTTTTATTATTTCAGGACAGTTATATAGCAGCCAGAGTCTAACGTTCAGAGCAGTGTGCTTGGGGTCATTGTCCTGGTAGAATTTAAAATCGTTATGAAGGTTCAATTTTCGTGCTGAAGATTTCAAATTTTGCTTTAAAATATCAATATACTTGTACTGATCCATTATACTGTCAATAAAAACAAGATTACCAACTCCAGCGGACGACATACACCCCCATACCATAACTCCTCCTCCACCATGTTTTACTGTTGGTACCAAGTTCTGTTTGCGAAGTTCTTCCCTGGGTTTTCTCCACACCAAGATTCTACCGTCAGAACCAAATATATTAAATTTACTCTCATCAGCAAATATAACTTTATTCCAGTAATCAGAATTCTTATTTATGTTGGATTTTGCGAAAGCTAGTCTGAGTTTTCTATTCTTTTCACTTACGAAGAATTTTTTCCTGGCTACTCTACCGTGATATCCAGCAGATCGAATTACCCTTCTAATAGTTTCAGGATTAACAATTATTCCATATAATGCTTGTAAATCAGCAGCAACTTTTGAAGCACTAATTCTTGGATTTTTTTTAATATTTCGAACGATAATTCGCTTTATTCCATTGGATAGCTTTGATGGTCAGCCAGGTCTTCTTTTATCCTGAATCATATGATTCTTTTTATATCGTTTAATGATATTGAAAACTGTTGAACGACTCAAGTTAACTGTTTCAGCAGTTTTTCTAATAGATTTTCCACGTTCAATATGCAAATTAATAACTAATTTTCGAATTTCAGGCGAAGTTTCTTTTCGTTTAGCATTCATGACTACACAGAGCTAAAAAACACAAAAATTCCAAAACAAACTGGAGAGAAATACTGCAGACGATTTTATAAATTATTGCCAATTGCTTTTAAGTAAAAATAAAACCCCAAAAAATATTTTTATTGCTTATTTCAGACGATTTTTGTTGCATATATAATGGTGTCCCATCACTTATGTGAGCTATTTTTTGCTCCGTTCTAAACATTTGTATTTTTATTAAATTAATATTTTAATATTTTGACAAAATGTATGTTATGTAATAATCTTTACTAAATTTAAGTATGAAACACACCCACAAAAAAAATGTGTACATGTTTTTTTAATTTATTTGATTAGTTTCCTTTTGTAAAGCACAAGTGTCCCATCACTTATGTGAGACACTGTATATTTTTCGAACGAATGAACTAAATGTAACTAAAAACTATACAGCTGATTCCGGGTGCCTCGCCAACATAACCACCAAAAATCAACTTAATCGGGCGCTTTTTACGGCAGTTATCGCGGAACAGACAGACAAACAGACAGATAAACAGACAGACAAACAGACGGAAACCAAAAACTTTACACGTCTCCACAGTGAGCCTTCACTGACGTTTCGGCAATTATATGCAGGTTATGGAATTCATTTACATTGCTGTGCAAAAATTACGGGGCAGTGACCCGGACGCTTTCGCTTTTTACACGGTTTTTCGACTATCTACTGAAATTCTTGACGAATTGTTCTTGAAATTCGAGGATGTAAAGCCCATGTTTGACTTCAAGAACAGTAGCAACAGTATACTGCAATTAAAAAATTAATATATTGAATATTGGATGAGATATGGGCATTTGTATGAAATAATTTATAACTGATCATGCGCGAACTATACAAAAGATTTTTTTTTTCATGATTTGGTAGTCAATTCTATAGAGTAATGCATATGAAAAGACCAGTCAAATATCGTGAAAACTCAGAAAGATACCAGCAATACAGTGAGCTAATTGACAAATTCCATTGGATTACATGGGATTTCCATTCGAATTTTGTCAATTATAAATTATCCATTACAAATGTCTATATCTCATCAAATATTCAATAGATTAATTTTTTAATTGCAGTATACTGTTTCTACAGTTCTTGAAGTCAAACACGTGCTTTACATCCTCGAATTTCAAGAACAATTTGTAAAAAAATTCAGCAGATATTCCACAAACCGTGTAAAAAGCGAAAGCGTCCGCTTACTGCCACTTAATTTTTGGACATCAGTGTATAAAACATTTCTAAATAAATCTATTACATTAATAAAGTATTTAATTTTTCTTTTTTCACGATATTATATATCGTTTAACCCACTGGCATTTTTGTAATATTAGATAAAATAATTTTTACCAAAACTTTAAGCAGATTATAATACTGATAAAAGAACGATAAATTTAAAAATGAATAACATTTTTGTTTCTATTTAATCATTAAGATTCTCTTCCTACCCCAAGATGAATGGCATATTTAGTGAATGCTTTCAAAGAAACTTTAATAAAATTTATATGAAGGTTATGGAATTCAGCTATAAAACATATCGAAATCTATTACACTAATAGAGTATTTATTTATTTATTTATTTTCACGATTTTATATATCGTTCAAACCATTGGCATTTTTGTAACATTAGATAAAATAATTTTTACTAAAACTTTAAGCAGATTGTATTACTGGTAAAAGAAAGATAAATTTAAAAATGAATAACATTTTTGCTTCTATTTAATCATTTAGATTCTCTTCTCACCCCAAGATGAATGGCATATTATAAGTGAATGCTTTCAAAGAAACTTTAATAAAATTTATATGAAAGCTTATAAAGATCTGTAATGAAACAGTAAAAATAAAGTGAGACAATAAAACTAGATTCCCCCCCCCCCACACACACACAAACAAATAGTTATAACACAGCACCGTAAGGAAAACATTGTATTCCACTGCAAGTATATCTATAAACTTTGTAGATTAAATTATATCTCTGTAAATACTTGATCAATCTTTTGCTATAGATTATTTTTATTTCATCAAGAAATTATCTGTAAGTAAAGTTCTGATATTGCCTTACATTAAAAATAGATTGAAAAAAAAATATATATATATATACAGATTATGAATTTTATCTAAAATAAAATATTACCAGTGGACCCGTGCGTGGATTTCGCACTGCAGTCTAATGTTATTTAGCAATATCTAATATCGCTGAGATGCAGGTTTAAACTTTTAAAGAAAAAATAAGGATAAAAAGATCTGCAAACAACATTAGTGAGGCCAGAATAGCATCTCATTTTTTTCCATCAAAGTTATAATAAAAACTAATCAAAGTTAGCAAAAGGCACGCGCGAGAAAAACAAAATTAACAATCGTATTTATAACTGCATTAGAGGATGACGTCGCTCGCTTTGGTAAAAGTGAGAAAAACGTTTCATTTCTTTTGTGAAAACAATGCTGATTTAAATTTTAATTAACTGCAATTTTACTTCGATCGATGGATGGTGTTTTTTTCTTCTAAACATTTCAATTTTCCTTTTTCATCATAAATATAAAATAAACTCGTGCACTGGCATCATACTTTATACTTGTTGTACTTATTACGTATTCTACGCATTATGTATTACGTAAATAATGTACTATTACGTATGCCACGGTTGTACTATTTATTTTTTTATAATCACTGTTGAGCATCACATAATGCGGTATTTATTTTTCTGGCAACACTAATTTGAAGAAAACCTTTCATTTCATTTATGAAAACAATGCCCATTTAATTTTCTGTTACTTGCGATTTTTAATTAAAATATATGTTTTAACGAAATGTGAGTGTACTATGTCAGAAGCCTGTTGAAAATCCTTTCATATGGTATCTCATTTATCGTTATGTGTTTTGTTTTTGCTTAGAAAAAGGGATGCTGACAGCGGAAATATAATATATTAGGATAGGATAAACTATTTCCTTAACAAATATTTACATTTCTATTTTATATATCATTTAATCATAGACCTTATATATATATATATATATAACAACTAATTTATTTCAAAACTTTAAACAGATTATGAAATTCATATAAAATAAAATCTATTACATTAAAAAATATTTTAAAAGGAGTTTTTTTTTTCCACAATTTTACACGTCATTCATTCAGGAGTATTGTATCATTAGATTAAAATAATTTCTACTAAAATTTAAAACAGATTAAAAAATTGATGACAGAAAGAGAAATTTAAAGGCAAAGGAAATGTTGTTTAAATTCAGTTAAAACATTACGGTAATTTTCCCACCCCAAGACTATGAAAGGCATATTATAAGTGAATCGTTTATGCGTTGAAAGAAAATTTAATAAAATGTATATGAAAGCTTTAAAAAAATCTGTAATAAAACAGTTAAAAATGTTTGAGGCAAAATAAATCAAGATAGTGATCCCCCTCCCCCTAAAATTTTTTGTATGAAATTAACACACATGAGCCGCACCAAGAGTAGTGAGAGTGGTGCTCTGGCTCTAAAAGGAGTCATGTCAGATAGCCGCTGCATAAGCGCTTTCAGTTACTAATGCTCAGATGATCCGTAGAAAAAGGATACAAATTTTTTAGACTAGGCGCCAAAGAGAGTTGCTGCGAACACACACTACGAAAACATTGCATTTTATTGTAACTACCTGTTTAAACATAGTAGTTTAAATTATACCTCTGAGAACATTGTGTAGTTTAAATTATATCTCATTTCTGTAATACTTATTTAATACTAGCTGTTACCCGTGAGCCGTGACTTCATTCGCGGATCATTAAAAGAAGAATAAATGCATTAATTAAGCAAAATATTTCATTCCCGATAATTAGAAACGTAAATAATTAACTAACTCTTTATCACATTCCATAGGAGACAATACAGTATATCTATGTTATAGAGGCCTTGACATAACTAAGTTTTTAAAAAGTGAAATTTTGTGACAAATAATCACGCAAATGAAACTGCAGCCAATGAAAAAAGGCGGGCCAAATAAAATCGTGGAAATCGGCGAATTGTGTAAAAACATATGTCAAGTTTATCTGGTAAACCATTTTACTTTTACCTTTGTGAAATGTTTAAATAGCCATCCTTCAAAGATAATGGAAATAGTATATTCTTTTTTATTAAATTCAATTCTTGTAAATAGGGAGCAATAATTGTAGACCTAAATGCAAGGAGCTTAAATTTGCCTACTTGATTTAATCTATAACTAAAAAAAAAATCTTTATTTCTAAATAAAAATATGTTGACAGACGATTTTTGTTCTCCAGAATAAATTGATTCATGAAGTTTGAATATGTGAAAATACGTTTTCATTTTTAAAAAAATTTACTGTAATCAAGATTTTTTTTTTTCTGTCACCATCAATTCAAATTGAAAATAAATTCTTTTTTTCAGTTTTAATGAGAAAAAATATTCTAATCCGTTTTATTTCTTCTTTTTTATCCACAAAAATGGACTAATTTGGTTGCCATTTTTAGAGAAACTTCGTTAAAATTTACAAAATAATAATAATAATAATAATATCTAGGAATTTAAAATCATTTTTTTTAATTCTGAGAGTTTATGACATCCTCGGATCAATGATAACCGGTATTAAGTAAATCGCGTTGCGTTCGACAATCTGAAAGGAATAGTTGCGAAATACAAACAGGCGGTCAGATTTTAATATAATAGATTCGTATTTCTTTTTCTTTTCCTAATAATCATGGTGTGGTTTTTGGCAAAAAACTCTCATCTGTACGTAACTGCTATTCATGCTTAATAATCGGTATAAATGCAAAAAAAAAAAAATAATCGTTTTAAATATGGCGTAAAACTTATCTACTTTCTAAACTTACTGATCCTTGTATTATTAATGTAAGGAATTGATTCACGCTCCTTGTAAAACACATTTGAAAATTCCCGTTTTATTTCAAATATGACGTCACTTTTTCCTCAGAGAAATCTCTTTTTAATGGCATAATTCGTGTTAATTTTCTTTTTCTGGCAATCAGGACGTAAATTTTAGCGGAAAACTCACATTTGTATGTAACTGGTATTCAAGTTAATTATTAATCAGTATCGATAAAAAATATTTCCGTTTTTTATCTTAAATATTACGTCCATTATCTATCTACTTTCACTATACATTGATTTTCATGCTCCTTGTATTATTACGAATATTTGAAAATACATGTTTTATTTATGACGTCATATTTGTCCATGCCGAGGAGGTTCCTTTTCATTGTTCTATGGTCCAAGCGAAATCTATTTTTAATAATATAACTATTGTTCATTTTACCTTCTAATTATAACGCAGTTTTTGACATAAAAAGATCTTTTTATGTAACCGATATTCATACTTCATGTATAATAACAAATACTCCGTATTTTTGTTTCAAATATCACGGAAATTCATCTTCTTTTGAATTCTTTTTAATTTTCATTTTTCACATGAAAATCATTTAATTGAAAATTAATTGTTGAGGAAAAATTATTTTTCCGTGTTTTTATTTATTGGCAACGATCAAAGCCCTAGCAACGATAAAGTAAAATGATTAAATTTTATGGAAAAATGTCCATTTATTCTCTATGAAAATAATGAAATTTTTAATTATTAAAGAAAACATTTGAATAAAATAAATAAAATCTAGCCTATGTTCATTTATGGGTTATAATCAACCTATATGCAAAGATACAGGATCATTAATTTCTCCATTTAGACGCTGGCTTCAGCCAAACATTTGCATACAATCGGATTTATAATATTATTAGGATTTCGCCATATATAATTTAAACCTCGTTGATAAATTATTCAAAAGTAACGTTCATTTTAATGATATATCGAAGGCAGATGAAGAAAAAAAAATCCATACAGAATGACATTCTCCTATTATGAAATTCACTTACAATAAATTTTCATAATTTATTACAAAAAAAAAATCATTAAGATATTTTTTCTTTTACACTTTTATACATTATTCAATAATGGGCTTCTTTGTTAGATTAAAGTAAAATAATTTGCGTTAAAACTTTAACAGATTATGGAATTCAAGTAAAATAAAATTTCATGATTTATCACATTAAAAAATAATGTAAAAAAAAAATAACCACAATTTTATGCATTTTTGTAATACATCTACATCAGTTTAAAATAATTTATAATGAAAACTTGCAAAATTTTTAAACAGATTTTGAAATTTATAAAAGAAAGAGAAATTTAACGGCAATTAAACATTTTGTAATTAAACCCCATCAGAGTAGTAAGGTTCTCACCTAGAGTTGCTACTTCCAGTGTCACAAAGAGCGGGACAGGAAGACAAGAAAAGCGGGACAATGGATTCTAAATCGGGACATAAAATTACAGTATCCTATAAAAACAGAACCGGTCTATAACGGAATCCTATCTTAAAAGTAAAATTTTATTGTCTCTACGATACCGTACAATTATACCTGCTAAGGCGAAGGCCTGTTTAAAACGGAATTTTTCTCCTGTCCCTTGTGCTTATTTCTTAGCAGGTTTTATTATCCAAATTAATATTATAAAAGTGAATGTTTGACTGAAGTAAACGTCAAAACGGATGATTTAATGGCCCCGTAATTTTTGCATATAGATGGATTTTAACCCAGAAATGAACATAGGTTGTGTTTTATTTATTTTATTCAAATATGTTTCTTAGTATTCAAAATTTCATTATTTTCATAGAGAATCAATAAACATTTTTCCTATAGAATTTAACCATTTTTCTTTCTTGTTGCCAATAAATAAAAACTCAGAATAATAATTTCCCCTCAACAATAAGTTTCAATTGAAAAATTTCCATAAGAAATTAAAATGAAAAAAAAAATTGAGAGTTAAAAAGAAGATTAATATGACGTCATATTATATAAAAACGGACATTTTCAAGTATTTGATAGTAATACAAGGTGCAAGAATAAGAGTAATTACGGAAAGCAGAAGAATATGACGTCATATATCGAAAATAAAACGGAATTTATTTGATGTTGAAATAAAATGGTCGTGGGTTATGATATTATTTCTTATTATTATATTTTCTTTCTTTCTTTCCTCTTTTGTATTTTACATGAAATGAGTGTATTTTAAATGTATGTAATATATATGTATTTTAAATGTACGTGTTTTAAATTAAAGTTCTGCATTTTAAATGAAATGAATCCCATACGAATGACGGAGATGGGAACGATGTTTGGCTGTTTATCGTTTGCGCAAAGCTAAAATAAAGAATTTTTAATTTAAATTTTTGAAAAGTAAAAAACAACAACAAAAAAAAGTTTTAAAAGAAAATTCAAAGGAAATGTCAATAATATGCATCACAAAATTATCTATGTCGAAAATGACGGCATTGTAAGCGGGAAATAGTTCTTTTCATTCATAAAAACTAAACAATTAACTCGAGTGCCTAAAAATAAAAACAATTTTTGACGAATGTTAAATCTTAAAGCTGCCCATCTCAGAAAAAATGAATAAAAAATTCTTAATTTTTGAAAAGAAAGGTGAATTTTCGTCACAAAGAACATTGAACACATTGAACAAAATTCAATATAATTGCGTCAAAGTGACATAATTTTCCCTCTTCTAGTATTAAAATTATGGCTCGAGGTCTTGAAGTATATTCGTACAACCGACACGTTTGTAAATCGTTGTTTGACAACCGGATTTGAATTTCCAATTTCTTTTAGCTTTAAAAGAACAAAAAGTTTGTCGTCATTTTAAAAAATATAGCTTTTTTAAATGTTTTTCTTTTAAATAGATTTTTGTAAAGTCTCATAGGATGAGAAACACAGCATAGCTTTTAATGCAATGTTTAAGTAAATTTACAAAGTTTTTAAAAACTAAAAAAAAAAAAATCAATGTTATCGAAACGAAAATAAAATTTATCGAGAAATTTACCTAATGCAAGAGCAAAGAAAAAAATAAAAAAGTAAAAAAACTTTTCTTCAAGCCGAATTGCGTAGATGTTGTTGTTGTCGTGTCCATGGATATGCAAAAAGTCAATAAATAAAGGATCAGATATGGTCAAGGTCCGGAGGACCATTGCCGCCAGCCCTGGTGCTTCAGGACTGTAAAGGATCTCTCGAAGTGGATCCATTAGCGGTAACCAGCCGAGTTTTAAGATATCTGCGGTAATGGATGGACACTCGAAGATGTGTCTCGGTGTGAGCTGAGTTTCTGGGCAGTTCCTGCACATAATATAGGTTCTTGTCCCATCAGGAAGGATCTTCATTCCTTTATAGTGATTTGTTCTTAACCTAGCCAGTGTAGTTGCTACATTTCTAGGGCAATCAAAGTCAGTGATTAAAGGCTTCCTAGAGGGCTGATTAAAAAGTCTACATCTGGCCACTGCATTTGCATCTGCAAGTGTGATGGTGGAACTAGGTTGGTCAAGATTTCGTGCCTCTTTGGCTAAAGCATCCGCACACTCATTTCCCTCGATGTTTACATGTGCAGGTATCTATTGCAGCACACAAGATTTCCTCTTGCAACACAGCTGATCAAGTAAGTCATTTATAGAGGAGGTGATGTTTGTGTCTCCGTTTCCAATGGCCTCTAAGGCTGATTTAGAGTCTGAGAAAACAACCAGTCCTTCAGCAAGATCCATAGCATGAGAAAATTGCGTAGATGTGAAGCTTGAATAATTTTAAATAAGCCGATCGTGCCGATTAAAAAAAAAAAAAAAATCCCGTTAAATCCTATTATTATAAATGTGAAAGCGCATAGTATATACTACAAATTCTTTCATATATAGGTAAAAAATAGCCAAGAATAGGAAAGGTTAGATCCTGTAATCGGGTCCATAGCCAATGTGCTTTATCTAGCGAGCAAAATTTGGTGCAAAAGTAAATACATTTTTGTAACCAGGTTTGTTTTTCGCACAGGGGACTTTTTCCCTTAGGGGAGACCGGGGCTTGTTGGCTCATTTTTTCTTCAATATTTTTTATTTATTTTATTTTATTAAAATTTTAGTTTTTAGTTTTTAGTTTGGACAACCAGCGCACCTTAAAGCATATATAACTAGGTAGGAAAATAAATTAAAAATAGTAACTATTAGTTTATATATGAAGCTTAGAAGGACATCAAGTCACTGGGCCAACCTGCCCTGTCGAACGGGGTAACTTAACTACAAGCCTTCTTAGAAATTTTTTTATCATCACAATCAATGCAAGCATAAAATATCCTATCCACAGTGAATATGATTCGTGAGCTCAACATTTATACTTGGTACATTGAATCCACTCTTCTCTTGATTTACTATTTTTTAATGATTTAAAACAGCGAAGACATAGGGTCTTTTGTATCTTTGTCTTTTTATTCTTCTTTACTGGATAGATAGTTCTACTGCTTCTTTGATTGATCCTCTTGTTCAATGTCACTTCGAGAACAGCCACTTTCATTGTCTCTTCTGGAACCTTTCCTCTGTCTGATTTTTAACACTTTCCAACCTAGTTGAAAAGTGTTTATGACTTCGGTTTGTCTGGCCGTCTGCCGTCTGGCCGTCTGGCCGTCTGCCGTCTGGCCGTCTGGCCGTCTGCCGTCTGCCGTCTGTCCGTGCTCTAACTCCCGTAAATATGCTCGGATTGCCCTGCAAATTTTATATGTTATAATCGTTATCTATAGCATGTTCCCTATTTCAACGGAAGTGTGTAGCACTTATAGTTTTTTTACAGGGACACTCAAAAGAATTCCGTTACATTGCGGTCTATGGGGAAAAATCATTTGCGGTTTATTTAAATAATGTTTCAATACTTTAAACGCATTGAAATTTATATATATCACTAAGGTGCATTAGAAGAAGCTTAATATGGAATAGGGTGTGCATAGCACTTATACTTACTTTACAGGGACAGTCAAAAGAATTCCGTTACATTACGTCTATGGAGAAAAATCGTCTGCGGTTTATTTAAATAATGTTTCACTATTTTAAACGCATTGAAATTTATATAAGGTTCATTACAAGAGACTTACTACAGAATATTGTGTGTATAGCAGTCATCGTTCATTTACAGGGACACACAAAAGAATTCTCTACTGTATGTTAACAATAATTCCTGGAAGTGCGTTTTAAGTTACTGAATGCGATTTTAATTTTAAATCGCTTTTTGTATATTACGTGGTGTGTATAAATTCTGTAGATCCTATACAGGGAAGTACAAAAGTTCGGGAACACATTTCCGTATTATTTAACTCCAGACGGAGAATTTTAAACTGTGCTACGTGTTTCCTAACTGAACTAAAATTTAGCATCCTATGTAGTATATATACAAATCTATAGATCCTATACAGGGCTGAATAAAGTATTCGGATTACTTAGATGTTATCTTTTAGCTTATAAAAGAGTATGATTCGTAAAATTATTTTGGAAGCGTTGGAAAGTGTTACATAATCTATGCTTGACGCATGATTTTTCGTTCTTGTTTAAACATAAATACGAACCATCTTGGCATCTAGAAATGAGGCATTAGCTCTAGTAGCCATAGACAAAATTTAAATTGAGAGCCATATTAACGAAGTTGCTTTTAAAGAAATCTTAAATAATGTCACTTACAATTTTTATTAATAATAGTGAATACAATAAACTAATACAATAATTTTATAATACAGTTTCTCTAAATAAACTTTCGGAAACTTCCTATCTTTCAAGAAACAACTAGTCCTTGAGTCTCTTTTAGATTGCATCATTTCTTTGTCAGCTATTTACGCAATAAAATAAAAATTATTTTGTGAATTCAGATAAGTTATATATTTTAGATTATAGAAAAATTAGATTTTTATGGAATTTTAATAATTATTTTATTATTATTATTTTCTGTTTATAAAGCCGGGCTCCTCCGATTTACGGGCCCAGACATCTGTCGTATTTGCCTATTAGTTAATACCATCCTGCCCAATAACACACTTAATTAAGGAATTTTATTGACTTTTATAGGCTTATGACTGTAGAAAACAAACTCTTAGGCTGCGGTGCATGTTGGCCCATTGAATGGGCCAACTTGCCCCATATCGCCATTTTGGTTTTTGATCTTCGTATCAAAATGTTCTGTTAATATTTTAAAAAATCAATAGGTAGAAAATAAGCTCTGAACAACGGTCTTTTAGATTGCTTTTCATTAAAGTGAAACTTTAATTAAAAAAAAAAAAATCAGAAACGATTATTTATAAGTGAAAAAAAAAAAAAAAAACTTGTTGGAGTGAAAATTTGAAGTGGCTTTCGTTTAATTACTTCTTCACTGACGCTGTTGTGGGTGAAATCAGACGTGATAAGACACATGTCACTTAGCTAGTAACGCTATCCACCGGACAGTTTGAAAAATATCGCGGATGGGTCAACATATGTCCCTATGGCCAACATGTTCCGGTCTCCCCTTAATAGTAATCTAGATGTTCATTTCCTCGCCCACCTCTGACTCCTTTTTTCATTGGTTACAGTTTCATTTTCGTGATTGTTTATATTACTTAGCACGAAATCTTACTTTTTTAAGACTGAGTATTGCCTCTATAACAAAGAAATACCGCATTGTCTCTTAGAAAATGTGATAAAGATTTGATTAATTAAATGATTAATTATTCAATTATTGGGAGTGAAATGTTTTGCTTAATTAATTCAATTCTTCTTCTTTTAATGTTACGTGAACGACGAAGTCGTGGGTAGCTAGTACTAAATAGACACAACAATCTTATACAAGGAAAACATGTGAAAGCAAAATCGCTAGACACTGAAAAAACTTTTCCAATTTAACAGGTATAATTGTATAGTATTGCTATTATAGGGACAATGAAATTTGTACTATTAAAACAGAATTCCGTTATAAACAGGTTCTGTATACAAAAAGTTTGTTGAACAAAGTGCAGTAAAACTTGCAAAAACAAAATAGGTAGGAACTGCCAAAAATTCCGTTTTAGACAGGTAACCGTCTATGCTCGTAGATTTGTAAGGTAAGGACTGTACAAATTTTCCGTTATAGATAGGTTCTGTCTTCACAGGTTTTACTGTATTAAGCTTCACTCGATGCAGAATAACGTATAGCATGGTACTGAGAAAAATTTAAAAGAATTTGTGCGTCATGAAAAATCGGGATTTTTGGCATCCTGAGCAGTTGTTATGTGGGACCGGCCTTGGAGCTTTTGAAAATCGGGACATTCCGCTTAAATCGGACACCTGGCAACACTATTTCCACCGCAAGACTCTAATGGTAAATTCTGATTGAATCGTTTATGCTTTCAAAGGAAATCAATTAAACTTAATATGAAAACTTAAAAAGACCTGTAATGAAACACTAATATGAGTCTGAGAAAATAAAACAAAATAAAGTTATTTTCCTCAAAAATTTATTTTAGAAATTAAGTTATAACACACTCTACGAAAACATTGTATTTTATTGTAACTACATGTTTAAATAAAGTAGTTTAAATTATTCTCTGAAAATACTAGTAGTTTAAATTATATCTCTGTAATGCTCGGTTAATCTTTCCCTATAGATTATTTTTACTACGTTGAGAAATTATTCAAAAGTAAAGCTATAATATTTTAATGATATATAAAGGGCAGACTGAAATTTTCATACAAAATAAAATACACCTACAAATAAATTTCATAATTTTTATTTTATAAAAAATATTTAAAATACTTTAACTCCATCTGAATAGTAAGATTCCCACCCCAAGAGTTTGAATGGTATATTCGGAGTGAATCGCTTATGCTTTCAAAGGAAATTAAATAAAATTTATATGATAACTTCAAAAGATCTGTGACTAAAATTAGTCTGAGAGAATAGAACTGGATAAAGATTTTTTTTCCCTCCGAAATTTATGTGGAAAATTAAGTTATAACAAACCCTACGAAAACATTGTATTTTATTATAACTACATGTTTAAACATGGTACTTTAAATTATATATATATATATATATATTTAAAAATGAAAACACGTAAGACATTATAAAAAGCAATGGAATGGACACTGAAGGAATTATACTTAATAGGATGAAAAAGCAAAATTTGAAAAGCAAAAATTTGAAAACTATGAATATCTTATAGAATCTTCAGAAAGGCTTTATAAGAATATTCATAGTAAATATATGTTATTTCATCAAATATTGTCAGCATTATGCCTAAAATCGACAATATTAAGCCCCTAGTGAAACAAGAATAATAATAAACTACATGAGGTGCAAATAACAACCTAAAATAAATAAATAAATATGAAACTTAAATAGAAATTAGATAAATAAACAATTATTCTACTTAAATAGAAATTAGATCATAAAATAATGTACAAGTCTCACCATAAAAGACAAATTTTACTGTATATGGAATAAGGTTAGAAGTACTTGACAGTCAGTCAGCCAACATTAACTCAAAATGGCTGCAATATCTATGCGCAAACTTTGCTTAGAAAATAAATTGTGTAGTGCTGCCATCTATCACAGAAAAATATAAGTAAAAGCTGAAATTGTAGACATGTAAAATAATAAGAATATATATATATATATATTAAAAAACAGACCGAAAAAATACAGATATTATGGAATTCAGTTAAAATGAAATTTCATAATATATTGTGTTAAAAAATATTTAAGAACTTTCCACAATTTTATATATTATTCAATGTTTTTTTTTTATAGATTAAAATAAATTGTAGTTAAACTTTAAGCAGATTATGGAATTCACCTAAAATACAATTTCGAAATATATTTCCTAAAAAAATATATATTTAAAAACTTTTTTCCATGATTGTATACAGCAGGGCTGTCCAACGCGGCGCCCGCGGGCGCCATGACGCCCTTTGAAGATTTTCAAATGTTTAATTTTTCAAATGTTTTTTCAAATGTTAACCCTTCAAATGTTTAATTTTTCTAGATTTCTTTAAACAAAATTCCATCTCCAAAGTTAATTAGCCTTAAAATAATGAATATTTGCATACTTTTTTTATTACAGGTGTTATTAAGGTTTTTGCCTCCATTACATGCAAAAGTCCTTAAAATTCCTCCCCAAACCTCAGAAAAATGTAACGTTTTTTGATGATATGTTTTTTGTTCAATTTTTTTAGATGAGCCACCTCCAACTTAGGACGCCAATTATTAACCACTGTACATACCATTTTAATAACGCATACCACTTTGTCTGTGTATCCTGTAGTCATGTGGGTATCGCTATCACTGCTAAAGGGAAATAATATTCTTGCATTTTTCGAATCATATGAATAATGGCGCCCTTGATTGTGTGCCACAAGCTAAGGTGCGCCCTGGCTTACTGAAAGGTTGGACAGGCCTGGTATACAGTATTCAAACATGGGCAGTTGTAACATTAGATTAAAATAACTTGTATTAAAACTTTAAACATGCTATAAAATTGGTAGAAGAAAGATGAATTTAAAGAGTGGAAAATGTAAATATACTCCATCAGAACAATAAGGTTCCCACTCCCAAGACTCTAAATGGTATATTCTAAGCGAATCGTTTATGCTTTCAAAGAACATTTGATAAAATTTATATGAAATATTAAAAAGTTTGTGATGAAAAACTAAAAATAATATTAGAAAAAAAAATAAAGATATTTTATAAAGATATATATTAAAACTTTTTTCTCTTTAATCCTTTTACACATCATTCAATCATAGTCTCTCTTCCAACATTACATTAAAATATTTTGTAATAAAACTTTAAATATATTACAAAATTGGTAAAAGAAAGATGAATTTAAAGGAAAATAAAAAAAAATTATAATTAAACTGCATCCGAACATTTAAGTTCTCTTCCCACCCCAAGACTCTGAATGGCATATTCTGAGTGAAACGTTTATGTTTTCAAAGAAATTTTTATAAAATTCGCATGAGAAATTTAAAAAGTCTGGGAGGAAACAGTTAAAATAAGTCCGAGACAAAATAAAACAATATGATTTTCACAAAATTTATGTGGTTAATGCGGTCTAGTGGTTTTATATGTTTAAGTTATAGCAGAACCCACGAAACATTGTATTTCATTGTAACCACATCTTTAAACATAGTAGTTTAAATTATGTGTCTGTAACACTTGGTTAATCTTTCACTATAGATTATTTTTACCCCGTCGAGAATTTATTCAAAAGTTCTGACATTTTAATGCTTTACATACATCAAGGAAAAAAAAATATATACCGATCGAAAGAGGAATTTAACAATTACCGTCGTCTGAAAAACAAATATTGTATAAAGTTAAAATGCTCTTTGATTTTTCTTTTTCGCTCCCCTCTCCGTCTGCGAAATCGTACACCCCTACACTCATGAAATGGGATCTTCCGACGGCCAGACTGTCTGCAGGCCCATCGTTGATATCAGTTCTTCGCTCAGTCACTCGTTTAAAGCACAACAGCTCTGACGAAGAGCATGCAAAGTTGTTGATATTCTATACGTGCTTTTTAAGGAAAAAAAATCAAGAATTATCGGTTAAATATTGTTCATATTTTATTTATCAGTTCATATTTAGTTATTTTTAAAGTTTGAAAATCGTTAATTCTTCGAAGAAGCTTACAAAAACGATATTGCAACCCTTTGATAACATTTTTAATTGTCTACTTTTTTTTTCATAATTTTTTTTTTTCATTGCTTTCAGATTCTCTCTGAGATTTCATTCAGTTATTTATATTACATCATTCAAAGCGGATATATATGAAATAAAAAGAAAAAAAAAATTCCAAATTATATTTGACTTGAAGTCATGACCTTTCTAAAATTTTTTTCTGTCGTCTGCTTCTAAATGGTTTTAATGATCATGAAAATTAATTAGTCACGTTGAGACTCGTAAACTATTAAAAATTAGATACACACATTATTTATTATCAACGTTAATTTTATCAACGGAAATAATAATAAACTTTGATTAACTCGAAAAAAGAAGGGAAAAAAAAGTAATATTTTTCCTGACTTAAATTAGTTCGTTTGTAATAAAGAAACATTTTGTGTTGTGGAAATCCTCTCAATTTCTGTGCATTAAGAAATTGTGTTGAACTGATAATGGTGCTCCATGCCTATCAGCTGATCATGCATCGGCAAGTAATAAGAAGACGGTCCCTAGCAGGCTAGTCGGCCCTTCGAAGGCTTGTAAAGCCTATCCAGACTTGAGCCAGACGTCTGCCGCCATGAAGACCAAGGGACTGTCGTGGGGGATCAGCTACATGATTATCGTCTGCTTTGCTGCAGGTAAGTTCCTTCTTTTGGTATCAATAACATTATCGTCTGCACGAGTTGTGATATTTTGAATGATCATTGATATCGTGTAATTGAAATGTACTTTTGTGACAAGGAAAATCGAGTTATTTATAGTTGAAATAATGCAATATAATTCAAAAAATATTTTGTATATACAGATTTAATTAACTAATTGATATATGAATTTTTAATGAAAATTAATAATTAATTATTATACAATCTCTTCACTAGTTTATTCTGTATAATTAAAACATATTTTTATAGAAGAAAATAGAGTGATTTGTAGTTTTAATAATGCAATACAACGCAAAAATATATTGTGTATATAAAAGTATAATTTAATTAATTAATTGAAATTGAAATTTTTAATGAAAATTAACGATTAATCAGTGTAAAAATATCTTCAGTAAGCTGTTCAGCTAATATAATTGTTTTTATAGCAATTTTGAAAAAAAAAATAATCCATGTAAATATATTAGAAAGGGAATTTTTGGTGTTTCAATTTCACAGGTAATGTTTTAAAATGTAAATTACTGATAAAATAAAATCGACTACTGCTTTATCATTCTAATTTTCGAATGATACAATAAAGTTTTAACTGTTAATGATCTTATAGTAAAACATTCCATTATATATATATATATGAATTAATTAACTAATTTAAATATGGATTTTTAACGAAAATTAATAAGTAACTATGGTAAAATTTCTTTACTATCCTATTCTGTTAAACTAATATCCTAATTTCCCTCGTATTTTATTTAAAATTAACTATGTAATGATATTAAAAAAGTTTTCGGTGCTTTAATTTCATTCGGAATGTTTTAAAAATGTAATATACTGTTAAAATATTTTCACAAACTCAACTATTTTATTAATGCATTTTTAATATAATCGCAATTTTTTTTTATTGTCATTATAGCGAATAATTCCGTTAAAATATATTGTATATATCAAAATAACAGTTAATTTATCATTCGAAATATGCACTTAAAATGTCATTAAATGAAAATTAATAACTAATCATTGTAAATATTCTTCACTATCCTATTCTTTTAAACTAATATCACTATTCATTTTGTAGTTTAGTTAAAATAAATAATTAAATCATGAAACGATATTAAAAATAGAAGATTTTTCGTGTTTATTTTACACTTAGAATATTTTTTAATGTAAATTATTATTAAAACGTTTCACCAATTATAATTCATTTTTCGTTTATTATTTTATAATTCATTTTTCGAATTAATACAGAAAATGTTTAATTTGTTAAAATGGAATGTGTTGATGTGTATACAGCTGCTGTTTAAAGAACTTTTAACTTTTGGCTTATATATAAATAATATTAAATTGCCTATATTAATTTTCCTTTAAAGAATGTGTCACTGTTTTTTAATTTTAATACTATAATATTATTTAAAAATTAATTTTTTGAGAAAATAATTAAAACATGATGTTATTTTATAATAGCATTTCTCATTTTAATGCAAAAAATATTAAATACTGTTAAATAAAAACTACTACTATAATAAATCTTTTTTTTTTCTTTTGTCTGTCCTAGCCAACAAATATCACTATATATTACGTAAAATTTTAATTTTTCGATAATTTTTGTTTTTAAGCAAATTATAAAGGAGAAATTTTATTTAACATTTTAATTTTACTTGATTATTTTCATATGTAATTATTTATTAAAATTTTTGATTTAAATTTCAGTTTATAAACTTCAGTTTATTGTTTTATGATAGCATTTTGCATATTGATACTGTCAAATATTGTTATGTATGTGTAATTTTGTTATTAAAATAAATTTTACTTTCAAATAAGCCTTTTTAGGTGAAATTTTGTTTATTAGTTTAATTCTACTCGAACATTTTTATATGCGACTATTGAAATATTTGTACTTAAATTTCAATTATTCTCCTATTTACTATTTTAGCATTATATTTCTCGTATTATTGATAATAAAAATAATTAAATATATTATTGAACCAAAATCACTGTAAAATCGCATTTATTGATTGATATAATGATTTATTTTAAGATGTAGTTTGCAATTCTGCAATTAAAATTAATTTTATTTTCAGATAAGCCTTTTAAGAGAAATTTTGTTTATTATTATAATTCTACTCGATTATTTTTATATGCGATTATTGAATTATTTGTACTTAAATTTCAATTGATAAACTCTATTTAGTATTTTATGATTAAATTCCTCGTATTATTAATAATAAAAGTAAATAAATATATTATTGCACCAAAATCACTGTAAAATTGCATTTATTGATTGTTATAATGATTTATTTTAAAATGTAGTTTGTAATTCTGCAATTAAAATTAATTTTATTTTCAGATAAGTCTTTTAAGAGAAATTTTGTTTATTATTATAATTTTACTCGATTATTTTTATATGTAACTATTGAATTATGTGGACTTAATTCCAATTAATATCCTCTATTTACTATTTTATCATTAATTCTCGTATTATTAATAATAAAAATAAATAAATATTATTGAACCAAAATTATTGTAAAATATTTTTTATTGACTGATATAATGATTTATTTTAAAATGTAGTTTGTAATTCTGTTATTAAAATTAATTTTATTTTCAGATAACCCTTTTAAGAGAAATTTTGTTTATTATTATAATTCTACTCGATTATTTTTATACTTAACTATTGAATTACTTGGACTTAAATTTCAATTAATAAACCGACTGATATAATGATTTAATAAAAATGCAAATTTAAATTTTGTTTAAAAAATTAATTTTATTTTAAAATAATCATTTTAAGAAAAAAGAAAAAAGTTATTTTATTATTTTAAACCTACTCGACTACATTTTTATACGTAACTATTGAATTACTTGCACATAATTTTCAATTAATAAGCACTATTTACTATTTTATCATAACATTCCTCGTATTAATAATAACAACGCAAGAAAGAAATTATTGAACCAAAATTACTGCAAAATCTCTTTTATTGATTAATATAATGATATTTAATAATTTAACAAAACTATTAATTTTGCAATTTTTTGAAATAAAACTTAATGTCATTCTAAAATATAAAATAATGCTTTTTAGTATTCTATTCTAATATTTATTACTAGAATATGAAATATATAATATTACTTATTGTACCGCTAAGAAATACGAAATGGACGTATAATTTTTGGAAAATAAAAGTATTATTCAAATTTTGTGGAATAAATTTTAATCGCGCGTATGTATTGATAATCTTTGAATAATTAAATAACAAATAACTTTTGATATCTATACAATTAATTTCTAAATAATATATTATTTACTCTATATTCCATAATGTTAGAAATGTGTTATAATTATTATGCATGTAAAATTAATTATATTGCTCACATGGAGTTTCCAATTATTGAATTTTTACCGTAATTTTATTGCCACCTTTCTCTATTTAGACTGAAAGATATTAAAACTTTTCAAAAGAAATATAATAATAATTTTTAAAAAATCTCTTTTACTGCTTTTACTACTTAATTAATATTGTTAACATAATATAGCTAATATTTATCTTTCGGTTTCGTTGAAATAAAATTTTATGTCGTTCAACAATATTTAAAAACTTTTTTGTTTAGCATTTTAATTCGACTCAAATATTTTTATACAGATGTTTTACTATTAAAATCGTTTGCGACAAGTTTTCAAGTAAAGATGCTCTTTTATCATAATCTTTTATTGTAACATTCCTTGTCGCAGGATGTCTACAGGATGTAATTAAACCCTCTTAAATAAAACTTGCTGTAAAATATCTTTTATTGTCCATTTTAACGGGCACATATTCTTGTTTATTTATTTTTTCATATCGTATAAACATATAATGGCATTTAATGGTTTCTTGCCATTTTTATTCTGCTCGAATATGTCTGTACACATATACGCTACCATTGAACGAAATTTTCATTCAAATAATTCTTCCCTCTGTTTTATCAAAGCTTTCCTTGTGTCAAAATAAATTATAATTAAGTTATATTTAATAAAAATTTTTGCAACATCTCTTTTATTGTTTACCATTCTTCTAATCAGAAACTAAAGTTTTTATTCCTATATTACGTAATTTTTTTTTTTTTTCAGAATAAATTTTGCATAAAATTATCATATTCTAGCAGTTTTCTAATAAAATAAATTTTGTATGAAATTATCATATCGTTTCTCCTAATAAAAATAGATAATAATTTAATGATAATGAGCGAAAATATTTTAATATCTTTTTAATATTGCCTATTCTTCTAATTAATTGAAAACTTGATTATGTAATTTTCCTATTATAATTACTTTTGCATAAATATATCATAGTATACAGATTTCCTATTAGAATAATTTTTGCATAATTTTACCATATCATTTCTCCTAGAAAGTAGATAATAATTAAATATTAAGTGAAAAATATTATTAAGATTCTTTCATTGCCTGTTCTTTTTTAACCCAGGTGTCTTTAACCTTTTATACTTGAGGGCCCCACATCAAATGAATTATGAAAGTTTCACGGTCCACCCATAAGTCGTTAGGGCTATTTGTTAGTGAGATCTGAAATTCCCTTCGTCAATGTTAAACCTATGGGTGTGTGATGCATTCGTAATTTTAAAATATCTCCCCAGGAAATTAATATTTGTAACTTCTTTTTTTCTGTTTTTTTTCTCTTCTTGAAGACTGAATTCCTTTCTTTCTTAGTTAAAATATTTTTAAAATATATGCTTAATTTTATTTGAAATGTTAAAATCTTACTCAGTTTCACTAAGATTTTAACACATAAAATTATAAATTATGTAAATTTTAGAAATATTTTGACAACTAAGAAAGAAAGGGACATCCTTTAAGAAGAATACACAGAAAAAAAGAAGTTAAAACTATTAATTTCCTGGGGAGATATTTTAAAAATAAGATTGCATCACACACCCATAGGTTTAACATTAACGAGGGTAATTTAAGATCTCACTGGCTTAAATAGTATAGCCAAGACCGTCACTATCATGTCAAACTATCGAATATGAAATTTATCATTACTTTTAAAAATGGACGATTGTCACCACTAAATTTTATTAGAATTTTTCGACAAGTAAAGTATGCTAATACCATTTCTGTGAAGAACAGGGTTGCCAGTTTGGCTTTCTTATTGATTAAGAAATGCCGAATTCATACCGGAAATTTTGGGAGAATTTTTTTTACTTTAAGCAATCACGAAATGTCTGTCATTGAATGAAGCAAAAATTTCCGCTTGAAATTTCTGGTATCGATGCGGAATTTCTGAATAAAAAAATGAGGCCAAACTGGCAACCCTGCTGAAGAATATTATAAAAATTTAGTAGTGTCAATCGGTTTATTTTTAAAAGTAATGAAAAATGCATTTTTGCACATTCGGATAGTCTGACATGGTAGCGATGACATGTATACGTTACGGTCATTATTAATCCGGCAATTATTAATACTAACCGGCTATTATTAATAATGACAGGTTATTATTAATACTAATCGCAAGTAGTATTAATAATAACCGGTTATTATCAATAATTATTGAATTTATCCAATTGATCGTAACATATACACTCCTAGGTTGTTAAAAGACCAGGGACAGACTTTATATATGGAATGGACTTAGGGAATTTCAGAATTTCTCATTTTCTTTATGATTCATAAAACACGTATTTATTTATATTTGTTCTTAATATTAATGTTATCACCAGAAATTATATACAGTTTCTTCATTTAGTAGCTGTAGTAGTAGGCCATACAAACAGTGAAAAGTAACTGTGCGTTAGCACTCAAGAGAGAAAAGGGCGTTAAAAACATTGCTTTTGCTACTGTATTGTACTAATGCTTGAGAAAGCATACAGGTAATGCCACCGAGAGCACGCCGCATAAAACGGTACTGTCTGTGTTTCAGGAAGTTACAGCTTTTTATGGGAAAAAAAAAAATTACTTCGCCGTCATTTGTGCTGATGTAAAAGATAATTATGTGCACAGAGTAGTTTTTTTTCCCTCCCTCTTTTTTCGTCATTTTACTTACCCATCATACGTAATATAGGGTAAGTCTTGTAATCGTTTTGAAAATCGAAAAATTTTTTTTTGACGGATTTACACGTGTCAGACACTGGAGATTCCCAATAACATATTTTTAAAAAAAATTTGCCGTCCGTCTGTGTGTCTGTATGTCTGTAAACGCTCTATCTCCCGAAAAAATTGAGATAGAGACTTGCAATTTGGTATGTACTTAGTATGTAATAATGGGAAGAAGCCTATTTCATTTCAATAACCTCGATTAACCGGAACTATTTTTTTCGGACTCTCGAAATATTCGTTCTGATAAAAGGTATATAAAAATTTTCGAAATTGGTTATTTTAAGAAATAAATATAAAAGACAATAAAAAAACATAAATTTTGCATAAAGCATGAAGTCGATCGGATAATGAGTTGCCGAGATATTTGGAATCCTATTTTCCACACTCTTCGATTTTTCATGACCCTATATTTCATCCAAATTTCACTTCAAAGATATATTTTAATTGGAAATTTGACGCTTAATCAGATGCAATAAACCGCTAGTTAATAGGATTATTATTTTTGGAGTTATAAGGATGTTTCTTTCAAGCAATTCAGTAATCGAGCCTTTCAAGTTTATGACGTCATCAAGCCACGATTTTATTTGAATTGCGATGCATTTTATAAGTAGTTTACACATTTTTTATTTTAATATTTTACATTATGCATATCCATGATGGGTAAGTATTACGGTGGCCCCCAACGACTAGTTTTATCTAAATAAGTATAAAAGTAAAAATAGTTTTTTTTTAAATTTCACACTCTTTTAAAGCATTCAATGTTTATCTAAAAATCACAGCAAATATCATGTCTCCAATTCAGGTTGTTCCAAACGATTTCGTTACAATGCGTTAATTTGGTGTGGGCACGGATTATGGAAAATTCATCGCTTTAATTTACGCTCGGTAGAAAGCGCAAACTAGAGAAACTATTTTAAAAATATATAATTTTTGCTCTGTTTTGTTTTTAAGATATGCAACAGGAACGGAAAACAACAACAACAACGACAACAAACATTATTTAAACTAACTATTCAGTATTTCTAAATTGTTTTCTCATCATATAATTTTAATTTAATTAATATAAAACGATTAAATGGTAAAATAGTATTTTTTTTTAATATTACATTCTTTATTTTTATTTATATTTTCTATCTTTTAGTATTTAAAATATTTCGAGGTTGCAGTTTCGCAGCTAGTTGGCAGATTTTAGTGAGCGTGGTGTGGCGCATCATATTAACTCTATTGTTGCTGTGACTCGTATAAATTTGTAACCATAAAGAATGTTTGACGATATATAACCTGCGCCCGGCAAGCTGAAAAATGCCTTAAAATTAATTTATTACCTTATAATATTAAGTTCTAAAAACGTTAAAATGTTGTATTGTCATCGAAACCTGTGTACACAATTTTTATAATTCCAGCATATCAGGAAGTGAGTGAAAAATTGATAAAAAAATTCTGTCTTTACATTACATGATCAAGGTTAAGTTAAACAAAAGAGAGCTAAAAGGGATTTGCTCTAATGAGGCGCTTTGAAAATCTTTTTCAATTCCGCGGAAAATTTTGCTTCTTAATATTCGGAATGGGATGGGGGGCCACGGGTTGAAGATCCCTACTTTAACCTATTGAAGTCTTAATTCACATTGTGCAATTTTTTGATTGGATAAATTTTAATGTGGCACATGTACACTTACGAGACAGTTTTTCAGTATTTTTATTTTATTCGAATATTTTATGTACAAATAATCATTAAATTGCTTGTGCCAAGCTTCAAATCATTTAATTCTACACTGAAAAAAACAAAACAAAAATAAATAAATAAATAAAATAAATAAATAAAATGATTTTACGGTATAATACTAGCATTCCATCTGCCAGTATTATACTGTAAAATTAACAGTAATAAACAGTAAAATAAGCTGTAATACACTATCGCGCATAATACTAGCATTCCAGCTACCAGTATTATACCGTAAAATTAACAGTAATAAACAGTAAAATAAACATCCTTACCCATACATACCTTACCCATACAGCCTTACCAGCCATACAGTGCCGCTGTTATATATTACTATATATTACTGTTCATTTTACGGTATAATACTAGCAGCTGGAATGCTAGTATTATACCGTAATTTTTTTATTTTTTATTTGCAGTGCATCCACTGTATTTTGAAATCCCTACAAACTCTAGTGTTATTGTTACATCACTGTTAGTCTTCATCCTAAAAAAAAAAAAAATAAAATAAAGGAAAAAATAAATACAACACAAAAAGGAAGATTTTTCAGAAATTGATGAAGATGAAAGCTTATTATTTGAAGATTGTTAATGACCTATTTGGCTTCAAATGTGAGTTTACAGATACCGACGATAAAACCAAGATTATTATTGTGAATGCATGAATGAATATAGAGCACGGAAAAGGAGAGTAAACTAAACATTTGGTGTGCAATGAATTAAAAATTTTCTTTCAATTGTATATCAACTTATTATTAAGTTCAGTTATTTTTATCAAAATGGGCATCTTTTTAAATTATAACCTAAAAGTTACTTTGTTCATATTTCCTGAACTAAAATCCCAATTGCCTACATTCAATCAGAAAAAGAAATACCTAAACAGATCATTTGATAGGTTTCGGTACGAGTAAAGGTCCATTTCTACATTACGGCGTTATAGTCCTAGACGTTGGCGTTGGGCGTTCCCCAACCAAACAACGGCAACAAAGACAACCAATGAACACGCTGATTAGTTGGGAAATCTGTGCCTCGCATACCTCGTAGACCTAGAAGACGGTTACGCCATAATGTAAACGCAGCATCCTAATCCTATAATCCTAATAATATTATAAGTGTGATTGTGTGTGTGAATGTTTGACTGAAGTAAACGTCGAAACGGAAGATTTAATGGCCGTTTATCTTTGCATATAGATCGATTATAACCCAGAAATGAACATAGGCTATATTTTGTTTATTTTATTCAAATATTTTTCTTAATAATTAAAAAAAATCATTATTTTCATAGAGAATCAGTAAACATTTTTTCCATAAAATTTAACCATTTTACTTTATCGTTGCTAGGGCTTTAATCGTTGCCAATAAATAAAAATACGGAAAAATAATTTTTCCTCAACAATTAATTTTCAATTGAACGATTTTCTTGTGAAAAATGAAAATTAAAAAGGATTCAAAAGAATACGAATTTCCGTGATATTTGAAACAAAAATATGGAGTATTTGTTATTATACATGAAGTATGAATATCGGTTACGTTGAGAAGAGGTTTTCTGTCAAAAATTGCGTTATAATTAGAAAGAAAAATGAACAATAATTATATTATTAAGAAAAAAATTCGCTTGAACCATGGAACTATAAACAGGATCCTCCTTGGCTTAGACAAATATGACGTCATAAATAAAACATGTATTTTCAAATATTCGTAATGATACAAGGAGCATGAATATCAGTGTATAATGAAAGTATTGATAGATAATAGACGGCATATTTAAGATGAAAAACTGAAATATTTTTTATCGATGCTGATTAATAATAAGCTTGAATATCAGTTACATAGAGATATGAGTTTTCTGCTAAAATTTACTTCATAATTGTAAGAAAAAGAAAATTAACAAGAATTATATCATTAAAAAGAGATTGCTTTGAGGAAAAAGTGACGTCATATTTGTAATAAAACGGGAATTTTCAAATATGTTTTAAAAGAAGTGTGAATCAATTTCATACATATTAATAGTACAAGGATCAGTAAATATATAGAAAGTAGATGAGTTTCACGCCGTATTTAAAAGGAAAAAAATAAATATTTTATAAGCATAAATATCAGTTACATACACATGAGATTTCTCTGCCAAAAATCACACTATGATTATTAGGAAAAGGAAAATGAACACGAATCTATTATATCTAGACACACGGCAATGTGTCAGCCAAGTTCGTCTGACATACTAGTGTGTTATATTACACGAACCATTTCGAGCTGTTTTCGCCAAATTTCGACGTTTTACATCTGAAAATCTATTTGACCTACGTACTTGTAATTTTAGATGTGTAGTAAGGCCCCCTTAATTATGCAGAATCCAAAATTTTATAAATAACGTATAATTAGTTTCCGAGATAATAATATTTGAAAATGTCTGATAATCGGTAATTTTATCACTGACTCACTCACTCATCAAAAAGATCTCATATATCTATTGAACCTACAGACTTCAAATTTGGTACGAAATTCGTTTACACTATAAGGAATCGGGAAAAAAAATCTGAAAATCGATTAATTACCCACTTGGGGATGGATGTCCATTTTTTCTTTAACGTTACGTCTATTAGGCGAAATTTTAATTTGCCAAAAAAGCACCAAATGTTGAATCTAGGCTGACTTTGCAGCAAAATCACCTGATTATCAGCCATTTTTGGCTAATTTCAGAGAATTATTTTTCTGAGTAATGGTGCATAAAATTTACCTTTTTAGACACATTGTGAAAAAACAAAAACATCTTCAGAAAATACATATATCGAAATACGCATATATTTCGAGACATCCGCAGTTGAAATTCGTCTAATCCCAGAATTAAAAATGTAAACAAAAGAGAGTCATTCCTATGATTCAAATAAATATTGATCATGGATGTGTGGCTACCATGGGTCTAGTCTAGGCAGTGTAGCTGTGGACAACCTTACGGTGTCTCGGACTCTCAACGCCAGTGCTACGGGTACTCTATTTATTTCCGCTGCGGATAAAGGTACTCTACCGATTGCCGCTGAGTATAAAGATGATGCTTGCAGAGGACTATCAAGTATTATTTCTATGTCTTTTGATAGCGACACGAACTTTCAAATTGTTGGATACGGAGGGTTTTGAATAC
Organism: Maratus michaelseni; assembly: GCA_963931845.1. Classification (NCBI taxonomy): domain Eukaryota; kingdom Metazoa; phylum Arthropoda; class Arachnida; order Araneae; family Salticidae; genus Maratus; species Maratus michaelseni. The sequence continues at coordinate 174,914,576 of OZ007593.1, forward strand.
AAATTATTGCTATGCTGTAGTTTCGGTGGACGAATTCGAATTTTAATAATTTCTGTCTTTTTACTTTCAAGTTTGTATGCTGTGTGTCAAATAAATGTTAGCATTTTGTTTTTAATTATAGTTTGAGCCAATACTTTCTTTCACCAGACTAAAAACCTACATTAGTAAGGGCTAAAAGTCAGCCGGATTTTCTTGTTAGTGCTTGTTTAATTTTTATACTATTTGGATAGCTTCGTCATTTTATGTAAATATGAATCGGACTGTTGATTTATATGTTAATGAGTCTGTAATGGTAAAACATGAAAATATGTCAATATGATTATTGTTATTTCTGAAATAATAAAAATTTCGAATCAGTGCATTTCGTTTCAAAACAAACATTAAATACAGCATTATTAAAATACAGATTTCTGCCGCAAATTGACAGCCAAATATTTTGTTGTAGGAAATTTAAATTAACTTGAATGTTGCCTGGGGAATAAAATAGTCACTTGTAAACACATTAAAAGCCATTAAAAAAAGTGCTTAAGTATATTGTAACTGTACAAAAAGTAATTGATTTCTAACAAAAACATAACTGTAAAAAAGAGAGCTAAGTTCTGTAAAAAAAAAAAAAAAAAAAAAAAAAGTGGTGCCAAGTTAATAAAATTCACTTAAACTTAACTACTGAAGTATTATAGCACTGTTTAAATTGTTTAAAAATGAAAATTATTGATAGCATATGAATAATAAATCTAGAACGTGGCAAGTTTTTGATAAATATTATGCCTATAATTTTCTTGTCTTAATAAAATGATGCTGATAATATTAATAACGCTGTCATTATAATAATTTTTATTATTATTATTATTATTATAAACAAATGACTCGCGTTAAAGATTTAATAAACAAATAAACGCACAGATACACTTCCGCTCGTCTTTGGTTATCACTCTAGCAACCCCCACCCCCGGAAACCTCAATACAAACAGACTACGGCCTGACAAAGAGACAGATACACTTAAGCTTGTCCTTGGTCATCATTCTAGCGACTTCACCCCCTTTCAGGAGCTTCAACACACTCAAATTAAGGCCTCCAAACATGAAACAACAAGTTTTGATATAATAATGTCATTAATAAAGATAAATGACTCTTAGGTAAAAACTTGCCAAGTTCTAGATTTATTATTAATATGCTATCAATATTTTTTATTTTTAAACAATTTAAACAATGCTATAATACTTCAGTAGGTAAGTTTGAGTGAATTTTATTTGAACTTGACACCCCATCATATCACTTTTTTTTTTTTTTTTTTTTTTACAGAACTTGGCCTCTTTTTTCACAACGCGAATTACTTAGCACCGCTTATCATTAATCCGAGGATGTCATATAAACTCTCAGAATTTAAAAATTTGATTTTGATTTTGAGGTATTAATTTTTTATCCGTAAATTTTACTGAAGTTTCTCTGAAAACAGCCACTAAATTACTCCATTTTTGTGGATAAAAAAGGAGAAATAAAACGGATTAATATATTTTTACGCCATTTTCTGATTAAAACTGAAAACAAACTATTTATTTTCAATTTGAATAGATGGTGAAAAAAAAAAAAAATCTTGACTACAGTAAAATTTCCGAAAAATAAAAACAGATTTTCACATATTCGAACTTCATGAATCAGTTTCTTTTGGAGAACAAAAATCATCTGTCAACATATTGTCATTTAGAAATCAAGATTTTTTTTTTCAGCTTTTATAGATAAAACCAAGGAGGCAAATTTAAGCTCCTTGAATTTAGGTGCAGAATTATTTCACTAGAATTCAATTTAAAGAAAAAGCATGTACTGTTTCCAATTAATTTTTTTTTTAAGGATGGCTGTTAAAGCGTTTCACAAAAGCGTTAAAAGTAAACTGGTTTATCAGGTAAAATTGACATTATTTTTTACCCAGTAAAGATGATATTATTTTTTTACCCAATTCGTCGATTTCCACGATTTTATTTAGCCCTCCTTTTTGCATTGGTTGCAGTTTCATTTTCGCGATTGTTTGGCACAAAATGTAACTTTTAAAAAATTGAGTTATGGCAAAGCCCCTATAAAAAAGAATACCGTATTGTGTATTGCCTCCTATGAATGTCTCCTATGGGATAAAGAGTTAGTTAATTATTTACGTTTTTAATTATCGGGAGTGAAATATTTTGCTTAATTAATGCATTTATTCTTCTTTTAATGTTACGTGAACGAAGTCACGGGTAACAGCTAGTATGAGTATATTTAATCTCAGTACGTTTATTATTAAGTGGACACTACCTTTTATTCATTCATTTATTTTTTTATTCATAAAAGAAAATATTTTGTGAATATAATTGGAACATGACATTTTATAAAACAAATTTAACAAATAATTATGCACGGTTTTCTTTAGATTTTTCTTTTTAACTCAACGATTTCGAGCCTCAGATGACTACCTTTAAAGTGCTAAAGTTCAATAAATATTTTTCTTCAAAAAAAAAAAAAAAAAAAAAAAAATCTTATTAGAATCAAATTTCTGAGAGTTACTGAATTTTTAACTATATTAACCACGTTTTTATAAGCTAATTTCTTTGATAAATAGAATTCTTTTTTCGGAGATAAAAAAGGAATAGTTATTTAACCTAATTGAACTGTTTTTTGTTAAAAGCTAAAAAAATAAATAAAAATAAACAAGAAATATAACTTCAAGAATTTAAGTATCATGCTTTTATTGCCCAACTTCCTTGTTCATTTCACTCTCATACAGTAAAAAACTATATTGTTACTGTATTTTAGAAAGAATGGTTTTGATTGATTATTTTATACTACTACTGGACATTGCATTAAACTTATCATTAAAGGTAGTTAATTACCATTTAAAGTATCTTGGCGCATACAGTACATACATTAAACTTATCATTAAAAGTTGTTAATTACGCTTTAAAATATTTTGGCGCATACAGTATATGCATTAAACTTATCATTAAAAGTTGTTAATTACGCTTTAAAGTATCTTGGCGCATACAGTACATGCATTAAATTTTTCATTAAAATTATTTAATTACCATTTAAAGTATCTTGACGCCTACAGTACATGCATTAAACTTATCATTAAAAGTTGTTAATTACGCTTTAAAATATCTTGGCGCATACAGTACATGCATTAAACTTATCATTCAAAGTTGTTAATTACGCTATAAAGTATTTTTGCGCATGCAGTACATGCATTAAACCTATCATTAAAAATTGTTAATTACGCTTAAAAGTATCTTGGCGCATACAGTACATGTAATAAACTTATCATTAAAAGTTGTTAATTACGCTTTAAAGTATCTTGGCGCATACAGTACACTGCCCGTCTATTTATGTTACTATACAAACCGTTCCCGTTTTTAAAGGTTAAATGAAAAGCGTGAAAAAAGATTTAAAAAAGCCATTCCTCGAAGTTAATTTATTATAGATTTAAAAATCTCTAGCAAAAGCAAAGAGTCAAAACTACTTTTTATCTTATCATCTTTAGAAAATATTTGTAAGTCTTGATATCAGAAAATGGAAAAAATGTTAAAAAAGTACTTTCACTTTGTAATTAATTGCTAGTTTCTGATCGATATAATCTGTTCGACGCACATGTTAGTTAAATATATAACTTTTGTGATTGCTTTCCTTTTCTTAAAAAAAAGAAACAGAGTTTCGATTAGACATAACTTTTTTCGTTTAATTTCCTCTTTTCTCCCTGTTTTCGGTTTTCGGTTCGTTCATAATGATATAAATACGTAGCACCTATTGTCGTCGTCTGGTCCGTCCGTCTGTCCGCATATAACAGCGCAAAAACTACTCTACCGAATGGTTTGAAATTTAATATATATATAATAGTTGCAGAATTTTGTCGAGTCATTTCAAATTTTATGAAAATCGAATCAAAACTTAAAAAGATATTAATAAAAGTTTTCTTCATTCTATTAAATCCTATCATACGTAATTAATTCAATGATATCCCATTCCATGATATGTAATGGTTCTAGGTTGCCATGGTGATTACGTCATATTTAAGATGGAGTCATATTATTTCCGTATTACTGAATAGAAACACCGAATTTGTGTACTAAAAGTGTTTAATTATAGTAATAATATAATCTACCGACAGTTTTTTGGATAATGTTTCTGGAGAAATATTTATTAAATAAAAAAAAAAAAAGTCTCAATATGGATTTTAAGATCTGGAATTTTCAAAGATAGGCTTAAGTTTCCCATTGGAATTTTCAGTAAATGTCAACTAAAGATAAAATGTTGCCAATTTAAAATGTACTTATTTTATGACGGAAATTAATCATATTATATTAACAGACGATATAATTAATTTTTTCACATAAATAATAACGATGATTTTTTTTTTACATTGTCTTGTATTGGATATTTGCGTATAGTATAATTTGAATGTAACAGAGTTGTAATTAATTGTTTGTAAAAGTGTATTAAAACTTAATTTCATAAAATAAAATTAATATCTATAATATGAAAATATGCATATAAAATAAATTTTGTATTCATGTATTTTTGCATATGAGTGCAACAGCTATTGCACCAAGATCTGAATATTTATAAAACGAGTTATAGTACGAACGCACCTCATTTGTCACGTTTGACGTACAATTTCCAACTTGTTTTATATTGATAACTTTGATAGATGTTCATTCGATGACATTTCAATGCTCCGAGAGGGAATGTCCCCCCCCCCCCGGGCCACCCCCTGAATTCAACACAGGGTGCAAAACTTTGGAAGGTTATGGTATCAGAAAATCCGAGAGGTATGTTTTTTTTTCTATGATTAGGTAAACTCTTCGAGATCCCAATAAATGCGCCGCGGTACATCATATATATATTAAAGCGACAAGCTAAAAAATTCAGCGCAAATTTGATGTTTTTGCGCAAGCGTGAGATAAATCTAAAACCTGTTTAGTTTTAAGGTTCACTTGAACGTGATCTGCGTAGTTGAGTGGTTTAAGGTGTTAGATTAAACTCTGGCTCTAGGCAAAGAAAGTGGGTTCGAATCTCGTTTCCGACAGAATGATTTCTGCATTACTTTTGGCTGTAATTCATTTCAATTACTGTCACATTTTCAGGAAAAGAAGTTACGTATTATAATTTGCATTTTTTTTATTCCATGCTTTTGAATTAAGTAAAGTTTAACACCCAGCAATATTTTTACAAATTAAATTTGTATTAAAAATATAACAAAAAAATATTTGTATTAAAAATTGCATTAAGGGGTCGGGTAACCTTTGAACTCACAAAATACGTGAAAAAGGGACCTCTATAAGAATTACAGACTCCGTAACTAATTGACTTTGAATTATAAAATTTAAAATACATATTCATAAAGGTTTATTTTATAAATTAAAATTCTCCAAAAATGTATACAGTCATATAAAGCTTTTAAATTTATTTAAAAATATAATAAATTATTCTTGCATGTATTGCGCGCACGATTTTTCACATTTGAATTGCTAAAACCAGCCAATTTTTTTTAAAATGAGTACACATATAATATGTTCTCAAAATGACCTACGATAAGAAAAAAATAAAATGTGTAGATCCTGAGAAAAAAAAGTTTTTTTTAGAGAAATTCGAAATATCGAGTTTTTTTTAATGCAAAAGTAGTCATGAATTCTAAATTTGTTACTTGAGAAACATAATAATAGGTCATTTTGTGCATCTGTATGGTTAAGACACTCAATCAAAATTTCATGAAATTCTAACTAAACATTTTCTAGAAATCGTGCGCGCAATGACCAAAATCGCCGTTTTGAGAAAATTCACTTCAAAGATCAAACTACCCCTTGATCATATAAAAAAAAGTTCAGACTGTTTTAGACATAACTCCTCTTCTAAAGTGAATTTTTACATGGGGGTTTATTTTAAAATGTTCCTAAAGAATCATATTTAATTATAAGCTAATAAAAAAAATTCGAATTTTTGACACTTTAAAGGTTACTTAAAAATTTGTATTTAAATTTAAAAAAAATTACCTTCGTAATCTATAACTTTAAGTAATACTACAAAAAAATTTTTAGTTTATAGTTATGAAACATTAAAATAAAATATAAAGTTAGTGAAAATCATTATTTGAAACGGAGAGGAGAAAGAAATTTGAAATGGACCTTCTATGATTGAATCGGTAGTGCTGCCATCTATTGCCTAATACTAAAGGTATCCAAATGTACGTAAAAAAAACAAGGGAACTGATGCTTTACACTCACGCAAACATGTAATCTTAAGTTTGGCGACTTTTTGGTTGGCGCGATTTTCAAGACCGCACCAAACGAATAACTTAATACAATGGCTAGGTTGCCATTAAAGAAAAAAATCCCCCAAATTTGGCGACTTTTTTCCTTTTTTTAACCGATATATATATTTTTTTCTGCGTGTGTGTAAAGCATCTTAGCCAAAGCAAGAAAATGTCTTCTTACGAGCACTTTTACCATTTACAAATATAAACTCATACAAAACCGTTATTGTTACGGGCCCGGGCGAGTCAACTAGTATTCACTTAAAGCCTAGAGGTTCTTTCAGAGGCTTATATCACCTGACGGCAGGGTCGGTGCAACCATCGGGCAAACACGGTGGCTACCCAGAGCCCTGAGTCCCGAGCCAATTGGGATTTCGTTAGAAGCTCCGAGCCTCTCTAATACAATTCGAAATATTGTTGCCTCAGTGTAAAATAATGATATTTTTACTCTAAATTTATTTTTAAATGGATTTTCGTGAAAAAAGAGATTATTAACTTCATTTCTTACAGCCAAAGTTGATATAATTGTAGGGGTTTGTATGGATTTGAGGTTCCGTGAACGCAAAAAATAAATATTTAAAATATTGTAAAGGGTAGAAGAGTTTTAAAAATTAAAAATAATTATGCGCGTTACATGTAAAAAAAGTTGCACGGCATTTTTCATACATTTTATAATAAACATTATAAATTATCGTATTATATATACAATTTAAAAATCATTTTTATTTGTCCAGTAGTGCAGTCAGAGACATTGGGTCCTGTGATTTGCCAGAGTACCGCGCGACGTTACACCAGCCCTGCCTGGGGGTGACAATGGGCGTTGGCGGGTTAAAGGGTTTATTTAATGCTAATATTTCTATTTCAATCAAATCTAACACATTATTTTAGCATTTATGCAATTTTTTGAATTTTTTTTTCGAGTCTCACCTATGATGACTGACACACTGTAAAATATGAAATTCCTTGGAAGGGGGGGGGGGCAATCTCCCCTTCATCCTCCCCCAAATGACGCCCTTGACTTATTGCCGATTCCGCTGTTCTTAATCGTTAAAGTCTTTCGGTAGGCTCGTGTCTAAACCGAGACAGAACCGTATGAGTCTTACCGTATAATGTTTCAGATAAGATACGCAGTAGTTAACAAGTCTGTCTTCACACTCTCTAAGATAAAGGATCAACTTCCGTATTTTTGCTCTTCGGTTTAGTGTGTTGAAGTTAAATATATATATTTGTTTTCGTTCTCTCCGCCCTTCTTCTTCTTCTTTTAAGATCATTCGCTTTGTTAAAACATTATTCTTTATCTCCATTCTCCCAAATGAGAGACAGAGTGAGAAAAAGCGACAAGAAGGTTCATTAGACTACTGTATGGTACCTGACACGAACATGAAAATTTCATTTGAAAACAAGGCAAAAACTAGTGACATGTTTTAGTGTTATTATGAAAAAATAATCTAATGTAATGTTTCTAATATTAGTTTTACCTTTTACGAAGCAAAATGAATAAATGTACTCGTTCATATTCAAATATCTAGTTTTTTTTTTTTTTTTTTTTTTTTTTTCTTCATTTACAAGCAGTTTTGAATTCAGACTTTTTTCTACGGGAGGGATTTCTGTGGCTCCTGGAAGGATGGGGGCATTGTAGAGTTTTGAGAAGGCAATTGCACTGTTTCATCATTAAAAAACATAAAATTTCAAATCTTCCAGGGGGGGGGGGCATTTCAATGCTTCGGAAGGCTTTGTCCCCCATCGGGCCACTCCCTGATTTCAACACTGCTTACAAGAATATTGTAGGTCTTCCTTTTAGAAAATTGGATATACATGAATCCGATCGGCAAAAACCAAAACCGAATCCGAAATCCAAAAATTTATAATCAATCCAACTCAAACCCAATACGGAAGAAAAAAAAAAAAACTTAAGTCAACCTTACCTCCAGCAAAAGATTAGAACCAACACCACCCGATGCAGGAGTATAATTTATATTACAAAAGCAATGATGAGTTTGATGGTCTACTATAATTCTTTTTATTTTCGATTTCAATATGTTCTATAATGTAATAAGGAATATAGAATATCCCCAATAAGTTAGAACTCAAACAAGTGTTATGGTAGTTGTGCCGATTTAGATTTTTGAGAGAGAGTTTGAAGGTAGTAGAAACACTTGATTTTTATTTGATTATTTTAAAAGCTTTATATCGAGTTTTAAATTAAGTTGTCTTATAGTCTGGAATCTGTATTTTTTTATTCTCATCAAATAATTGTAAGTTTACTGTAAACATTTTTGTTTCTATTATGCTCCTAAAAGAAATATCAAAATGGGACGAAATTTTTGTGAGTCAATAAAACACGACTGATTTACTCTTCCCCAATCTTACTTTGCGTTAACTTTATGTGCAGGGGTAAAGCCGTCTAGGAAAGCCCGCTGCTTTTTCTCAAAATGTTTACTAGCCCATGGGCATGGACGTATAACGGTGACATCTTTATATACTATACTATTATACTAGCTACTATATTATTGATAGCTAGATCCTGTAGCTATTTTTAAAATGTGCTTTTTATAATATACTTTGATTTTTTTTTTAAATAATTTTCATTCTTTTATTAAATTAATTTCAAAAGTTGTCCAAGAACGTTTGGGTCAACCTTACAGAGTGTCCTAAAAATGATACCCGAATTTTAATTCGTCTTTTTCATTTAAAAAAATTATTTTGGACTTTCTATTGGAAAATCGGATATACCCGAACACCACACACAACAAATCAAAACGCAACCCAAAAGTGACCTGAGTTTGAAAAAATCAGTCGACCCGAAATGATCCTCAACAAAAAATAGTGCTAACCCAACTCGAACCTGATCCTTGAATCGGATCGGATATAGGTAACCCTAATAGCATGGTGACCGGAATGTGACCAAATTGTGAAAGCACTGTGGTCCAAATGCAAGTCCTACTCTCCACATTGTCGTCACGTGGCGTGGAAAGTCGTACTCACGTCACAGTGAAGTCAATATGGCCCATTTTGTGAATGTGACTTTGCAAGTGACTCAAAAATCAGTCACGGTGACTTCACAGTGAAATCTCGAAGGGATGGTTATCGTCACTTGGGAGTCATAATATGACGAAATAAAGATGTCACCTTTTGGTTATTACTATCCACATTTTCGTCACAGTGAAGTCGATGTCTACCTTTTTGTGAATGTGCGGTGCAAATGACTCAAAAATCAGTGACGGTGACTTCACAGTGAAATCTCGAAGGGACGGTTATCGTCACTTGAATTCGTCATAATATGACGAAATAAAGATGTCACCTTTTGGTTACTACTATCCACATTGTCGTCACATGACGTGGAAAGTCGTACTCACGTCACAGTGAAGTCGATATCTACCTTTTTGTGAATGTGAGGTGCAAATGACTCAAAAATCAGTGACGGTGACGGTCACCTGAGAGCCATAATGGGAAGAAATCAAAATGTCATCTTTGTGACGTTACAGTGTAGTCAATATGTCCCATTTTATGCATGTGAGGTGCAAATGATTCAAAAATCAGCCATGGTGATTTCGCAGTGGAGCCTCAAAGTGACGGTAACCTTAGACTCATTAGATTCATAATGTGACGAAATAAAGATGTCACCGTTGTAAACGAGGATTGTGACGTTATAGTGACGTCACATCGATTGATTATATGGAAAATGCGGTTACTCAGCTCGATGCAGGATTCTACTTCAGGGCTCCGCTGTCACATCTGTAAAGACCGCACTGCTTTTGGTATTGAGAATAGTAGCATTTTGATGTTACTATCAATTACTGCTACTACTTTTACTTCTACTGCACTACTAATGATTAAAAAAAAGATAAAGGTAAACGTGCCTTTGACAAAATAAAAAAGGACTTGTATCAAATCTTGTACATTTTGCATATACAAATAGCACCCTGACAAATACTGTGAGACTCACAGTTGATTGAATTTAACCTCCGTGGGAGTCAGTACATTGTTCTGCGTAGACATTTTTATTTACGAGTTCCGGAAAACACGTTAATTATTTTTAGTTTTAATTTCCAGAAGAAAGCCTAATTAATTCCGTTAGACATTTAATTAAAATATACTATCTCCTCTTTGTGTATACTATTCAACCATGACATTTACATGTCAAACAAAAAACTTGAAGTTGTTTTTATTATTAATAAGGGATCCAACCCGGGCTTCCAAGGTTACAGAATATAAAGTAACCCATTTTTTTCTAAGTGTAAACTGTAATAAATTTTTTACATTTAATGTATTTTTCAGATTGCTCACTACAGCCAAACCTTGAAAAAATCCGAAAACCCCCCAAAACCCTGATAAAACTTGAAAAAAATCCCAAAAACCCTTATAAAACCCCCAAAAACTGAAAACACCCATTGGGTTGGGGGTTTTTTTCTGGGGAAAAAAAAAACGCGTTTTTGTCAACTTTGGCTCTAACTCGCGTAAATATACTCGGATTTCCATGAAAATGAAATACGTTATTGAGGTTTACTATATGTCACGTTCGGTATTGAAAATGAAGTGTGTGGCAATTACAGTTCGTTTACAGGGACAATCAAAATAATTCCGTTACATTAGAGTCATGGGGAAAAATCATTTGCGGTGTATTTTAGTGATGTTTGTTACACTATTTCAAACATATTGGAATTGATATATATATATCTATATATCTGAGATGCACTACAAGATGCTTACTACAGAATATTGTATGCATAGCATGTAACCGTTCATTTACAGGGACTTCAAAAATATTCTGTTACATTACGGTCTATTTCGAAAAATCGTTTGCACTTTATTTTAATGATATTATACTATTTCAAACATCTTGAAATTGATATATTATAAATCACTGAGGTGAAGTGCAAAATGCTTACTATAGAATACAGAGTGCATAGCATTCATTTACAGGGACACACAAAATAACTCGGATACAGTACTGTCTATGGACATTAATTGCTGAAAGTTCGTTTTCAGTTGTGGTGCGCGTTTTAAATTTAACAATTTTTTTTTTTTTTTTTTTTTTTTTTTGCATATTATTTGGTGTGTATAAATTCTATAGATCATATGCAGGGCTGCACAAAACATCTCCAGTACATTTCCGTCTGATGGAAATTGCTGAAAGGGAACTTCAACTGTGCTATGCGTTTCCTAATTAAACTAAATTTTAGCATGCTCTCTAGTATATATATAAATCTATAGATCATTTACAGGACTGCACAAAATAATTCGAATATTTTTTCCGACTATTGATGTTAATTGCTGAAATTAGGTTTTCAAATGTGTTATGTACTTTACAAATTGTTTACTTACATATCATCTTTCGCCTTATTAAACATTGAAGTTTTGTTCTAGTTTTATGAGTATTTAAAATAGATGGATTGAACTTTGTGACGTTATATTAAAAATAAATGATCAACGTAAAATAGCACAAATAGAAATATGTAAAATGGCAAACAGCTGTTTCGGAGTCCCTAAAGCTCCATCATCAGTGCCAAATTTAAAAGATTAAAAACTGATTCAAAAGTTTAAGCCATGTAAATATGCTTGCATCACGCAAGCTTTAGGGGCTCCTATCGGCTTTAGGGGGTCCGAAACAGCTGTTTGCCATTTTATATATTTCTATTTGTGCTATTTTACGTTGATCATTTATTTTTAATATTCTGAATATGTTGGAAAGTTTTTCATAATCTATGCTTGACGCATGATTTTTCGTTCTTGTTTTTATTTATTCATTTATTTAACTGACTGCACAATTTAGAAAGGAAATATATCAAATATTAGGAATGAAATATTTGATAAATAATTTCGGTATACTTTTATGCTAGCCGGGAGCATATTTCGCCAATAACATTTTTTTAAATCGCCAATATAAACTTTTATATTTCTCGTGTGCAAATTAGAAACAATTCTTTGATGTCGAAATAAAAACTTTTGGTTTATGGTATTATTTATTCTTATTATTTTTTTCTTTTTAGTATTTTAAATGAAATTAGTAAAAGGCATTTATTTTAATAGAAAAAAGGTTTAGATTTTAAATGAAATGAATGGAACATGATGGTATGGGAAAACAATATTTGACGATTTATCACATGCGTCCGCGGCTAACATGAAAGTACCATGAATTCTTTAAAAATCACTTTTTATTCGATCGCTTGTTTTATTTTGAAACACATACATGTTTCAGTCCTTTTGTAATCTTTAAGCACAAGAAGAAGAGTTCAAAATGAACTTTTATTTCATTCCCAGCTATTCTAAAGCTTAAAAGGATTTCCCTGTTCTGTTCTTCCTTAAGTAAACTTAACAGTTTATTTCGAATCCCAAATACAAATACTCATTAAAACAAGAAGAGTTATAAAATTCCATTGAGACGAAGTTTGAAACAATTAACAACCGGAATTGAAAACTTCACAAAGTAAGCAGTAGTTTTGGATTTTAAGACATTTTTCGTAGTTGGAAACGAGTAAATGCAGATAATAAATAAGAGGTAAAAATAAATTATTTTAAATGTGGAAATTAATGGATTTTAAGGGTACACGACAGTGTTGTCAATTTAGTGAGTTGTTTTATTCAAAATATCTACCAGAATTTTCGAACATTAATCTTCGCTTCATTTAATGTCTGCCATTAAATGAAACAAAAAATACTAAATTGATAATGCAGTAGAATAATTACCGAAACGTCAGTGAAGGCTCACTGTAGAGACGCGAAAAGTTTTTGGTTCCCGTCTGTGTGTTTGTCTGTCTGTCTATTCTGCTATAACTGCCGTAAAAATCACCCTAGTAAGTTGATTTTTGGTGGGTAGGTTGGTGAAGTACCCGGAATTAGATGTATAGTTTTTAGCTACATTTGGTTTATTCGTTTGAAAAATATAGAACATTTCTTTTTAGATCATAATGCTTTCCTATGGGAATGCAGGCTATTTTCAAAGTTCATTTTTAACTAAAATGAAAATCGCATATTTGAATAATAGATTTAAACGTAAAATTACGGATTACTAAATTTTCGATATGGAGGTCTTAAATATATGCAATAGCTTTGAAAATTTGCCGATACATCTATTAGAATTTAGAAATTAATTGTTTAAATTATTGGAAAATTTTTTGCAACTGTTCAGGAAATATAAAACATTTTATTTTCCTTTTTTTTTTTTTTTTTTTTTTTTTTACAAATTTTAAAGTGCATTTCTTTTTACTTTCCTCTTTATTTTATTAGTTGCTTAGCAACCATATTTCGAAAAATATCAAAATAAGAAATGCACTTTTTTATCTAAAAAATTACAATAAGAAGTTTATAAGAATTTCAGAATACCATTGCATAAATCGTGTTTAATTTAACGCTTCTAATTTCTGAAACCTCCGAAGTATTTTATATGCCTATAAATATGTATGTAACATAAAAAAAAAAAATTAATTGCGGATTATAAGATGCTAAATAATATATGAAAAGTGAGATTAAAAAACAATCACTTTCAGAGCTGACGTTGAGGGTCCTGATCTGCAGATTTACTAGTTTATGTATGGGCACTACTGAAATATAATCTATTTATTGATATTACCGAAATATATGTGTATATAAATATGTAATTTGTAGTGTTCCGTTTAGACAATAAGTTTAAGAATGCAGCACCCTGTCCTTTTTAAAGTTGGCAAAATGCACCTTGTCCTTATTAAAAGTAATAAAATGTACTACTCATTATACCTAAAGATTTCTAGTAAAAAAATTCTCCATTAAATTGCGACACAATGAGATTTTTACGGTGAATATATATATATATATATATATATATATATATATATATATATGAAATGATTATATATAGTTTTAAATTTTTTTACTAACACAAACAAAAGGCTCTATCCGAGTCAAAGAAATAAGGAAAAAATAATTTATTAAAATTTGTAATAAAAAAAAGTTAAAATTCTTATAAACTTATGTTTGTTATATTTCTCTTTAATATACTTGGGAGTTCTGACTTTTACGAATTGCACTCGCCAATCTCCGTTCAGACTCCTGCAGACTCTAAAAACACACTAATTTGCTCTGATTTAAAAATATTACCCTATTGTGGAAGATTTAATGATATTATCACAACCAGTAGCAATGTTCTGTATCTACTCATTTCCCTTTGACTGGCAGATTTGTCGTTAGTCAAGGCCGCAATTACCGGTGTCGCGACAGCTGACGGCTGTTTTCGTGATTGATTAAGTAACACCTATCACACATTTAAAAATAAGCTTGTATAAAATGGTTAAGTAAAAAACGTCGCTGCCTCCCGGACTTTTTAATAACGTTTAGAAGAAAAATTTTTTAGACGTTATAGGAAAATTGTTTTAAATATAATGTTTTAAGTAGTATATTGTTTTAAATGTGTGGCATTTTCTCCCATTTAATGTTTTTCGCATGTAAAAATTTTATTATTTGAAAGTTTTTTTTTCTCTTTTAATATTCACGTGTAAATATATTTTTCAATTGAAAAGTGCTTGGAAATATTATTATTTGTGCTTTTTAAATATGGTGTAATTTTCATCAAATGCTTTTCGTACGTAAACATTTAATTATTTTAAAGTTTTCTTTCTTTTTTAATATTCTTGTGAAAATATATTTTTCAATGGAAAAATGTTTGGAAATATTATTGTTATTATTATTATATTACTATTATTTATTATTATTATTTTAAATCTGGCAACAGTAGGTAAAAGTACGGCTTTTTCGAAATATAAAATTAAATCTCTATTCAGATAATGAAAACATTTTAAAATTATTAGCAGATAATTTACAATGAAATCACAACAAATGTGTCATAAACTTATAATGAAAAATTTAATTTTAATGAAAAAAATTGTAAAATAAGCAGTAATACACAACCGCTCATGCGCGGTAGCGTATTACTGCTTATTTTACTGTTTATTACTGTTAATTTTACGGTATAATACTGGCAGCTGGGATGCTTAGTATTATACTGTAAAATCAACAATTTTTTTGCAGTGTATTTTTTTAAAAGTATATTTAGGCAAGTTTCCTTTTTAAAAACGTTTTAACACTTTCCAAAATAGTTGAAAAGTATTTTTGAATTTCGTTCGTGTCTCTGTCTGTCTCTCCGTGTTCTAACTCGCGTAAATGTATGTACTATGTACTCAGATTGCCATGTGATTGATATATGTTATCGATATTCACCATGGCATGTTCGGTATTTAAAATGACGTGTGTTGCATTTATAGTTCGTTTACAGGGACACTCAAACGAACGCCATTACATTATGATCTATTAGAAAAAATCGGTTTCGGTGTATTTTAAAGATGTTACACTATTTCAAGCATATTGAAATAGATACTAGAGGAATATTTGCTGGAAATACGTTTTCAATTCTGGTATGCGTTAATTAAAACAATTTTTTGCATATTACTTGGTGTGTATCGATTCTATAGATCATATACAGAACGGCAGAAAAGAATTCGAGTTACATTTTCGCTTATTGACGAAAATCACTGAAGGGAAATTTTCAACTATGTATTATGCATTTCCTAACAGAACTAAATTTTTGCATAGTATGTAATATATGTAGAAATCTATTGATCATATACAGGGCTGCACAAAATAATTCGGATATTTTCCCGACTGTATATGGTAATTTCTGCAATTGGGTTTTCAAATGTGTTATGCTTTTTCCAAATTGCTAATTTAAACATCATCTTTCATCTTATTAACCCTTTCCGGCATGGTGGGTTAAATTCTGTCCCACTTAATTTTAATCCCCAAATGCGACAATATCGCCAGTATTTTGAAATGAATTTGTGCCTTTTAGATTATATGTGAAGAAAAAGTTTTACTTATTTTCAAATAAATTTGTTCGCAAGTGCCGGTGTCGTTCAGTTAGTTCCACATTTTAGCAACAGACGTACTTTGAGCCGGAAAGGGTTAAACAAACGATGAAGTTTAGTTACAGTATTTTGAATATGTTGGAAAGAGTTTCATAATCTATGCTCGACGTATGATTCGCCTTTCTTGTTTCTTGAAATTTTCCATTTAAAGAAATAGGAAATTATAAATTTAAAATTAGGCAGAAATATTCTGTATTATTTCATAATATTTTTTTTCCACGAAACGGATACGCTTTCTTGTTTACATCCTAGATAAAACTCTATCTAACTTTTTTTTTTTTTTTTTTTTTTTTTCATTTGCTCGGCAATTTTTGTTTGCTGACTTTCCATATTTCAAAATGAATTATTATCAACAATCAAGAGCAGAGACAAACATCCAAAATATTTTTAAACATTTTTTAATAAATATCCTTTGATATCAGTAAGGCAGATAAAAACTGGATGACCGCACGCAATAATCTATTTATTAAGAGTAGTGTTACGGGATAACCTTGGTGATACAAAGGAGGAAGTTAGGCCTAGAGTCTGGCACGTGTCGGGTACAACCCGACCCGAACCCAATATACTTCAGCACGAACCTGGAATATTCAAACCCGATTCCGAAGCGTGAAAGGAAATGAATTCATATTTCAATACAAATTATGGAAAAAATAGTCTACAATTATGTCTCTAATATCAATTTTATCTTTTTGAAATAAAGATGTACACGTATGCACTCACTGATATTTATCGCTTCAAACCGAATCCGATCCGAATTAGTCAAAACCTAACCCGAACACCAAACGTTTAAAGTCAACCCGACCCTCAACGGAAACACAATAGCTTCAACTCGACCCGACATGTCGGGTCGGGTTCGTGCAAAATCGGGTTACCCGACCTGGTGCAGGTCTCTATTTGGACCAGAAAACAAAATCCTATTCCTAAACCCTATCCCTAAAATCCTATCCAAAACTTGGATTCTTATTAAAAAAAAAAAATAAATAAATAAAAATCATCGTTAGATCATTTTATTTTTAAAAAGCTGATTACTAAATTAAAATATGAAGGGGGAAAAATATGATTTACTAATATAAAAGATGGATTGTTAGAATATTGCGCTATTGCTATTGTTAATCACCTGAAGTGAAGCAATACATTCATTGACAATACATTCATTGACATGGAAGCAATACATTCAATGAATGCAATACATTCATTTCTGAGTGCTGCGTTTTAGGTTATAACAAGTTTCTTTTTAAAAAAGTAAATTAAAACTACATTTTGACTACATTAATAATGCATATACAAATAAATAGTGGAGGAAAAAATTACAGGTACAGCCAACGTCTTCTGATAGGCACTAGGACTAGACCATTTGGCCGTTTCCACCTTCTTTTACTAATATACTATGGGATTCAACACGGGCCTCCCAGGTTACGGAACATAGGTGAAAATCATTTTCTCAAAATTCTAATAGATTTTTTACATTTAATATATTTTTCTAGATTGTCCATTGACAACACCAAAAAGCATTTTTATATGAAAAATATCAATGACGTATTCAAACAAAGTTTTAAGATTTATTAAAAGTGATACTTCCATATTAGCCGCATGTCAGGATTTAATAGCCGAAAAAAAATCACCAAAGATTTCGCTACTTATAGCATCTTTTTTTATTCTGATTATTTCAGTGGTTTAAGCGCATAGTTCGATTACATGTGTGCTAAATTTGAGTTTGTGGCGGCACTCGAATGATCATGCTGAATTAATTTATCGGGGCGACACGAAAGTTCGACTAAACACCACAAAATAGTTTTCGCTAACTTTTTTAATAACTAGCTGGCCCGCCCGGCATTGCTTGCCTGTCCACGTGATAATAACAATATCTTCTATACGAATATGACTCAAATATGTAAGACTATCGAAATCAAGTCGAATGAGGTAAACCCCGTCGTAATAGGGCCCGAGATCGGAAACCGCACCCTGGCGAAAGAAAGTGCAACTAAAATATTTAAGGCTATAGATATCAAGTCGAATGAGCCAAACCCCGTCGTAATCGGGTCCATAGAACCAGAGATACTCCTGTAGTTCCACCTTCCACCGCTAGGGGCCGCAATCTATTCTGGAAGAGGCCTTTTCAGAACACTCGATCCAACCAAATTTCCTAGTAGAATTGAAACTTAATCACGGGTAAACATTGCCAAAATAGCGTAAATCGCGAAAGTGGGTTACGTAAAAGACCGATTTCGAAAGGGTTAAAGCAGATATTTTAAAAAACCCAACGGTGCGTTTTGAAGAAAATGAACGTGTCTATGATCTGTAGTGTACTGTTTGTCAGTATTAGCATTTCCCGATTGCGTTTTGAAGAAAATGAACGTGTCTATGATCTGTAGTGTACTGTTTGTCAGTATTAGCATTTCCCGAGTCAATGGTGATTTTTAAACCTGGGCCGAAAACGAAAATCGCGTGAGTGAGTTTTGGAAACGATTTTTTTTTTCAGAGGGTTAAAATTCAAATTTTTCGAAACGGATACCAGATTTTAAACAGCAAAGTAACGTAGATTAGGTACGGAATTTTTAGTTTTTCGTACCTTAGTTATAAACGCAGATTCGAATTTTTAAAGATAGGAGAAATCGTTAAAAATGCGAAATTGACTTACGGTAAAAAACGTTTACGAAAGGGTTAACGTTAATTTTCTTTTAAACTAAAGGTTTCTGCCTGAACCCGATTAAACGTAGATGTCCTTTTTTTTTTTTTTTTTTTTGGTTGGTTATTTTAGACATCGATGCGTGATTTTATATATCGCAGAAAATCAGAATTCGCAAAAGTGAGTCTGCGCGTGAATTTTTTTCGAAGGGTTAATATTCGTATTTTTGGAAAACGATTGCAGATGTCGAAAAGGAAACGAATGTAGATAATGTCTGGTATTTTTAGTTTTTCATAACTCGCTCGGGTCGGAACTGCCGATGCAAATTTAAAAAAATCGGCAAAATCCCGAAAATCGCAAAACGATGTACAGAAAATATACTTTTTCGAAAAGCTAACTTTCGTATTTTTTAAAACCAAAGGGGGCTTTAAAAAGGGCAAAGTCAGATTTTTAATTTGGTGAACTTCCTTTTTCCGTATCTCTTGTAGTCCGGCGGATGCGAGGCTCGGAAAATGGGAGAAAATAAAAAACATGAATTCGACGTTTCTTGATTATTCTTTTTTTTTTTTTTTTGAAAGCGTTAAATGTGGAATTTTTTCGAACCGGCCGGATCGTTTGAGACGTAAAAGTACATTCTTCGAGAATATGTAGATGGTTTTTCCGTATTTCCAGCCGTTCGCCCGTGGCGAATTTAGAAAAACTGAAAAATGTACGATCTGAGTCCTTTGTTTCTTCTCTTCAGAGAAGATGCGGTAAAAGGGCTTCTGAGCATGCGCGCGCGGATTTCGGAAGAATGCTTTTTTGATTGTGATCTTTGATAATTTTTTAATTACTAACTACTCTAATTTTCAAAATATTAAAATTCTGAGACTCAGGTGCACCAGGACTATCCTCACCTAAATTTTCAGACTTTTAGGTGCGCCCTTTTTGGGAACTGGTACTCTGTCCCTTTTTCTTCCTAGAATGAATACTAAATTATTAAATAATTTTAATAATTAAAGCATAAAAATGTATATTTTTCTAATTAGAGAGTTAATTATTTAATCATTCTTAATTTTAATCAGTCTTAACAATTTAATATTAAAGCGGTAATTAATAATTTTAACAAATATGAAATATCAATATAGTATTTAATATAGTTTTACATAATTATTGCAAAGTATTAATGTACATAACATAACATGCTACTAACTAATGAAATTACTAATTTGCAGTTTTCATAATTTCTGTAATTACTAATAATTTTATTAATTATAGCATAAAAACATAGATAATGTTACTAATTAAAGGGTTTATTGTTGTAGGAAGTTGAATTTCTCGAAAGCTATTCTGTATTTTAACGCCCCCCCCCATAAAAATAAGATTTAAATTTTAAAAAATCTGATTTTAATCAAATAAATCCGATATTTTGATATCTATCTATCTATCTATCTATCTATCTATATCTATATATATATATATATAATCATGATTTGTTTAAACCCTACTATTAACCGGATTTGTCAAAATAAAATATTTGACCTTGGCGCTAACCTGAAAACCTTAACAACAGACCAGGAAGCATTTTCAATTTGAAAATTATTATTTCACTTTCAATCATTGTTTGGAGCTAGTTTAAACCTGGATCTAACTGGAATACAGCCAAAAGATTGCTTAACGTCTCTTACACGTATATCCTTAAAATTAAAATACAGTAATTTTTTTTCCTTTATGCGCTGCATCCTCGTTTAACAAACACACGCACTTCGATTTTTCGTGCTTCATTTGGAAAGGGAGGGGGGGGGGGGTTGATTTCAGAGAACAATTAGTAGAAAAAACATTTGAAACTGATCTTTTTTCCTATTAAAACTAATTAAAATTATATTTCCTGCTAAAAGAATAATAACAGATAAATGTACAATTGCACAATATTTACAGTGCATTGCTTCATTGTTTCGTAACTGTAAATAAATGTCGTAGAAATGTTATTTCGTAATTTTGTCGTAAATTTCATAAATATCAAGTGTGGGTTTTACTCCCGCACAGAGAGTTCCTTACTGTAAACTTATTAATTACTAACTGCAATATTACGAAAAATCGTTGCTAAAAGAATAATAAAGACATTGTAAAAAACTTGGAATTACTCTATGAATTTGTTTTCAATAATTGCACTCAATAATTACTTTTAATAATTGAATTCAATTGGAATGAAAAACGTTGACTATTTATCACTGTCATTCGCCTTACCTTAAAACAAAGACCATGTACAAAGTTTAAATTTGGCATTGTGCGAAGCGCGATTCCAAAGGAGGTCGCAAAGTTGCAATACCGCCTTGATACGTGCCGCATTTTTCTAGATAGGTTTTTAATTATTATCTAGGCTAATTACCGACAATTTTTTTTCGAAAATCATTATCATCCTTAAAATTTTACACTTTAAATTTATCGTCGCATTTGCGAGAAAAAAATAAAAGAATCATACCACATCCAACACAGAAATTTTAGACAAAGCATAAAAAAAAGAATGGTCAAAAATTCACCTTATTATTACGAAAAAATTAGTCTGTTCGATCCCGAAAGGATTGAAACCTGTTACAGCAAAAAAAAAAGTTTACCAACCAAATATTAAGTTTTAACTAAATAATCCAAATAAATTAGAACAAGTTTTGACAACTTGAAGGACATGAAAAATTTGAAAAAAATTGCATATAAAAAGAGAAAAATAGATGATTGCACATCGACAGGTACCTCAAGCGGGATATTGTTACATTTTTAATGATATATCTGAAAATACAATACCTAAAATTAAGACAAATATATTTTTTATTTCGGTGTTACGAGATCCTCCCTACACGATGCTTTATACTAAAAAACAAACAAACAACAACGACAACAACAACAACAACAACAAAAAACAAGTAACTTAATTAGCCCCCTAAATTTTTCATAAAAATATTTGTGAATGTCTAATGATCTATAAATACGTGGATCAATAGCCTTTATAACTCTGCCAAGTTTGAACTTTCCACATTCGTTTCCACGTTTGTTTTTGAGAAAAACAGAGGACAGTACAATAAATATTCGACTATGGTTGCTGTATAATATCCCCATGTTATAGATACACCCCCTCCATCTCCAGACTTAAAATTTATCGTCGCATTCGCAAGGAAAAAAAAATCATACCACATCCAACACAAAAACTTTAGACAAAGAATTAAAAGAAGAATGGTAAAAAATTACACCATATTATTGCGAAAAATTAGTCCGTTCGATCCCGAAAAGATTAAAAGCTGTTATAGCAAAAAAAGGTTTACCAAAGGTAATAGCTGTACCAGCTGTAACTATATAGGTATATATATATATATATTTAACTTCCATCAGTAAATTTTAATCGAAATTTTTGTCTTATTTAAACTCCTTATTCATGCGAAATTACTGTGATGAATAAGGTACAATTTTCTATTTCTTATTACTGGAGGAAGTTTGTCCCGTTGGTAATCAGACCCCGTGTATTTTTATTTAATCGCTATTAGGTATATTTTTTATTTTTCTTTAATTACAAATGCTTGAAGTAATAAAGCACAAGGTTTGATTATTTTATATCAGTGGGTAATAAAACGTATATAACATTATTATCCTTGCATAAAATTAAATCTAAATTAATAATTGTAGAAAATGTGACGTCACAAGAAGAGGGAGACTATCACTCGAGTGTGACTACCTGTGACATACCGAGAGAGGGAGGGAACCACGGAATGTGCGTGTCGTAATCGATAAATGACCCGAAGATGAGAAAAAAAAAGAAAGTATAGTGGAAATTGGAAATTTAATTAAAGTCAATTTTAATTAATTTTATTTTTTTTAGCCCCCCCCCCCCCCCAAAAAAAAAAAAGAAAAAAAAAGAAAAAGAAAAACGAAAATAGCGATTTTACCGGAAATTATTATTTAATAATTTCCGGTAAAATCGCTATTTTCGTTTTTCTTAACGTTCGTTTTTCGTTTTTTTAAAGCTTTCATATTTAAATTCTACCAAACTCTGAAATTTACAATACGGACACACAATTTCGACAGCATGTTTGGCTTTTTCGGTATATTTTATCTTCGGATACCAAACGGGAAGCCATTAGGTCAAATAGTTAATGAATTGTGAAGGTTTAAAGTTCAGAACTCCTAATGTTAAATTGTTTCTTAATGGTTGCAAAACAGATTACAATGCGGGTAGCTTTTGAAACATAACTCAAAACTTACTTGGCGGAATGAGCTGTAATAATGGATCCGCATGTTTGAAACTTCTAGAAATCGATTTCTGTTAAAAATTTAATAGATTACAATTCTTATTTTTTCGAAATTTTTTCAAAATATGTATATTTTTAAAATTATTTCTCGAAAAAAGAAAAAAAAAAGAATTGTGACCGATGATCAGTCAAGAACAAGGAAAGTGAAAGGAGTACAAAAATATTGATAGTAAAGGGGAAAAAAAAAGTATATTTTTCTTTACTATCAATATTTTTATCATTCAGATCTACAATGTTAAAGTGAATTTAAAAAAAACGTTTTTCGTCTCTTTTGTAACAATAATCACAAGAAAATATGACAGAAATGCTGTATTGCAGTTGATATCGTGATATTTTATGTATGAAATGAAATATTTTAAATTTTCTCCTTTATTTTTGTTCAAATAATTATTTCTTTTCAAAATTTATATCCTTGAAATTCTGTCTCCAGAAACAATCATAAAATTCGATGAAAACCACTTTATAAATCACAGTAAAACGGATATCAGCAATTCGATATGTACACAGGAAACTATTCAATTATATTTCTTTTTCAATTTTTGCATTAAACGAATATTTTGTGCCTTATTGCATATGGGTAATTATACTGGTCAGATTGCTCTGAAATACAATATTCCGATCAAACACCTGACGGTTGGCAATCTTAAATATAACACACCGGCGCATATGCATAATACAGTTGTTTGAAAATTTCTTATTATCCGTGAATCTGATTTCATCTATGGAAATGGGCAATCGATTGCTGCAACCAAATTCTTCAAATCAACATTTCTATTTTGACTGTTTTGTTATTATCAACAATAATGCGAATTTAAAAAACGAAAAAAGAAAAAAAAATCAAATACAATAGAATAGCAACTGAACGCTGAAATCGAATGCATTTATCGAATATAAGCTCGTTAGCATTAATTATGTTCAAACTTTATTTTTAATCACTAAATATACTAGTAAATCTGCAGATCAGGAGCCTCAACGTCAGCTCTAAAAGTCATTCTTTCTTAATCTCACTTTTCATATTATTTAGCCTCTTACAATCCGCAATTTATTTTTTTTTTATATTCCATACATATTTATAGGCATATAAAATACTTCGGAGGTTTCAGAAATAATCGTTAAATTAAACACGATTTATGCTCTTAAATTCTTATGAACTTCTTATTCATGTAACTTTTTAGATTAATAAAAACAAACTTGTATTAAAATAAATTCTTCATTTATGTCAGTAGAATTTTAAAATAATTTATTTTGATAATAAAATATTGCAGCAAAATAACGCGAGTTACTTGAATTTTATTAGTTTGATATTCTTTGAAATAGGGTTGCTAAGCAGCTAATAAATGAAAGAGCAAAGTAAAAAGAAATGCATTTTAAAATTTGTGAAAAATATGAAAATAAAATGTTTTATATTTCTCGAACAGATGCAAAAAAATTTCCAATAATTTAAACAATTAATTTCCAAATTCTAAGGAATGTATCAGCAAATTTTCAAAGCTATTGGATATACAGTGTCTCACAAAAGTGATGGGACACTTGTGCTTTATAAAAAGAAACTGCAATAAAATAAATAAACAAACATGTGCAAAAATTTTTTGGGTGTGTTTCATATTTAAAGTTAGTAACAATTATTACATAACATACATTTTGTCAAAATATTAAAATATTAATTTAGTAAAAATACAATTGTTCAGAACGGAGCAAAAAATGGCTCACATAAGTGATGGGACACTTACTTTTCCATCAAATATTTATCCAAAAATTTTACTTTTTAAAAGGTTTTAATATTTTGTTGGATTTCCTTTTACTTTTAAAACATGATTTAATCTTTTTGGGATGGATTCGACTATTTTTTTTGTGATTTCTGGAGTGATTTTACCCCATTCTTCTTGAAGCACCGATTTTAGTTGTTGTTTTGAAGAAATGGTGTGTTTGCGAATTCTTGATTCCAATTCTTGCCAAATATTCTCTATGGGATTTAAGTCTGGAGATTGTGGTGGTGTTTTTATTATTTCAGGACAGTTATATAGCAGCCAGAGTCTAACGTTCAGAGCAGTGTGCTTGGGGTCATTGTCCTGGTAGAATTTAAAATCGTTATGAAGGTTCAATTTTCGTGCTGAAGATTTCAAATTTTGCTTTAAAATATCAATATACTTGTACTGATCCATTATACTGTCAATAAAAACAAAATTACCAACTCCAGCGGACGACATACACCCCCATACCATAACTCCTCCTCCACCATGTTTTACTGTTGGTACCAAGTTCTGTTTGCGAAGTTCTTCCCTGGGTTTTCTCCACACCAAGATTCTACCGTCAGAACCAAATATATTAAATTTACTCTCATCAGCAAATATAACTTTATTCCAGTAATCAGAATTCTTATTTATGTTGGATTTTGCGAAAGCTAGTCTGAGTTTTCTATTCTTTTCACTTACGAAGAATTTTTTCCTGGCTACTCTACCGTGATATCCAGCAGATCGAATTACCCTTCTAATAGTTTCAGGATTAACAATTATTCCATATAATGCTTGTAAATCAGCAGCAACTTTTGAAGCACTAATTCTTGGATTTTTTTTAATATTTCGAACGATAATTCGCTTTATTCCATTGGATAGCTTTGATGGTCAGCCAGGTCTTCTTTTATCCTGAATCATATGATTCTTTTTATATCGTTTAATGATATTGAAAACTGTTGAACGACTCAAGTTAACTGTTTCAGCAGTTTTTCTAATAGATTTTCCACGTTCAATATGCAAATTAATAACTAATTTTCGAATTTCAGGCGAAGTTTCTTTTCGTTTAGCATTCATGACTACACAGAGCTAAAAAACACAAAAATTCCAAAACAAACTGGAGAGAAATACTGCAGACGATTTTATAAATTATTGCCAATTGCTTTTAAGTAAAAATAAAACCCCAAAAAATATTTTTATTGCTTATTTCAGGCGATTTTTGTTGCATATATAATGGTGTCCCATCACTTATGTGAGCTATTTTTTGCTCCGTTCTAAACATTTGTATTTTTATTAAATTAATATTTTAATATTTTGACAAAATGTATGTTATGTAATAATCTTTACTAAATTTAAGTATGAAACACACCCACAAAAAAAATGTGTACATGTTTTTTTAATTTATTTGATTAGTTTCCTTTTGTAAAGCACAAGTGTCCCATCACTTATGTGAGACACTGTATTTAAAACCTTCATATCGAAAATTTAGCATTAGTGATTTTACGTTTAATTCCATTATTCAAATATGCGATTTTCATTTCAGTTAAAAATGAAATTTGAAAATCGTCTGCATTCCCATAGGAAAGCATTACGACCTAAAAAGAAATGTTCTATAGTTTTCGAACGAATGAACCAAATGTAACTAAAAACTATACCGGATATATATTCCGGATACCTCACCAACATACCCACCAAAAATCAACCTAATAGGACGATTTTTACGGCAGTTATCGCGGAACAGACAGACAAACAGACGGAAACCAAAAACTTTTCGCTTCTCCACAGTGAGCCTCCACTGACGTTTCGGCAAAAATTGTAGACTATACGTTTTAAAAATCGTCTGACTGGAAATTTTTTTTACAAAGTATAAACGCTGAAAATAATAAAATTTCCTTAATTATGTAGTTTCGAATCAAAATATTTTCCAAATTTTACCAACTTAAACGTTGCCTTTTCATATTAAAAAAAAAAAAAAGATAACAAAAAATAATATTTGAATTATTGGAAGACGCAGAATAAAAAAAAAATTACAGCATGCAAAAACTATTTCTTTCTTATACAGAATCGTCTGCTGTACTACTAAAATAAATGCAACCTTCTAATTAAAGGTTTTACTGAACGTGTAATGCGTAGTTTTGGTTTGAATATAATAGCCAATCAATGTTCTCTTCAAAATTTAGCAATGCTTTCCTATTCAGATAAGGCAAAATGCATCCTTCGATTAGGAAATATTGTCCAGTTCTTTTATAACGAGAACAAGAATTGTCTAATTGGACTTTTAAAATACTTTGGTAGTTTTGCCAACAAAGGCGCTGTTGATGCTATCCTTAGGGGAAAAAAAAATCATCAAATGAAAAATTTTAATCTATTTGAAGTTCCAAGATAAAAATTATAGGATATACACAAAATATAATTATTTGAATAATTTTATGGTTTTTTGAAGAATTTGTTTTACTCTTAAATTAAATACATTTTTCTAATCAAAACGAACATCCAATGATACAAATTACATGAAGCTGTAATAGACAGTTATGGCAGTTTTTCCAAATTTTGCTACACTTTACGATTTTGAAAAATCAGATAAGAGAAAGGCTGATTGATTAGAACACTAAACACACTAATGATTAACAAGTTGGAAATTGTATGTCAAGCGTGACAAATGAGGGGCGTTCGTACTATAGCTAGTTGTATAAATATTCAGATCTTGATTATTTTTAATTCTGTGAAATGAATTACAGTGTCTCACATAAGTGATGGGACACTTGTGCTTTACAAAAGGAAACTAATCAAATAAATTAAAAAAACATGTACACATTTTTTTTGTGGGTGTGTTTCATACTTAAATTTAGTAAAGATTATTACATAACATACATTTTGTCAAAATATTAAAATATTAATTTAATAAAAATACAAATGTTTAGAACGGAGCAAAAAATAGCTCACATAAGTGATGGGACACCATTATATATGCAACAAAAATCGTCTGAAATAAGCAATAAAAATATTTTTTGGGGTTTTATTTTTACTTAAAAGCAATTGGCAATAATTTATAAAATCGTCTGCAGTATTTCTCTCCAGTTTGTTTTGGAATTTTTGTGTTTTTTAGCTCTGTGTAGTCATGAATGCTAAACGAAAAGAAACTTCGCCTGAAATTCGAAAATTAGTTATTAATTTGCATATTGAACGTGGAAAATCTATTAGAAAAACTGCTGAAACAGTTAACTTGAGTCGTTCAACAGTTTTCAATATCATTAAACGATATAAAAAGAATCATATGATTCAGGATAAAAGAAGACCTGGCTGACCATCAAAGCTATCCAATGGAATAAAGCGAATTATCGTTCGAAATATTAAAAAAAATCCAAGAATTAGTGCTTCAAAAGTTGCTGCTGATTTACAAGCATTATATGGAATAATTGTTAATCCTGAAACTATTAGAAGGGTAATTCGATCTGCTGGATATCACGGTAGAGTAGCCAGGAAAAAATTCTTCGTAAGTGAAAAGAATAGAAAACTCAGACTAGCTTTCGCAAAATCCAACATAAATAAGAATTCTGATTACTGGAATAAAGTTATATTTGCTGATGAGAGTAAATTTAATATATTTGGTTCTGACGGTAGAATCTTGGTGTGGAGAAAACCCAGGGAAGAACTTCGCAAACAGAACTTGGTACCAACAGTAAAACATGGTGGAGGAGGAGTTATGGTATGGGGGTGTATGTCGTCCGCTGGAGTTGGTAATCTTGTTTTTATTGACAGTATAATGGATCAGTACAAGTATATTGATATTTTAAAGCAAAATTTGAAATCTTCAGCACGAAAATTGAACCTTCATAACGATTTTAAATTCTACCAGGACAATGACCCCAAGCACACTGCTCTGAACGTTAGACTCTGGCTGCTATATAACTGTCCTGAAATAATAAAAACACCACCACAATCTCCAGACTTAAATCCCATAGAGAATATTTGGCAAGAATTGGAATCAAGAATTCGCAAACACACCATTTCTTCAAAACAACAACTAAAATCGGTGCTTCAAGAAGAATGGGGTAAAATCACTCCAGAAATCACAAAAAAATTAGTCGAATCCAGCCCAAAAAGATTAAATCATGTTTTAAAAGTAAAAGGAAATCCAACAAAATATTAAAACCTTTTAAAAAGTAAAATTTTTGGATAAATATTTGATGGAAAAGTAAGTGTCCCATCACTTATGTGAGCCATTTTTTGCTCCGTTCTGAACAATTGTATTTTTACTAAATTAATATTTTAATATTTTGACAAAATGTATGTTATGTAATAATTGTTACTAACTTTAAATATGAAACACACCCAAAAAATTTTTGCACATGTTTGTTTATTTATTTTATTGCAGTTTCTTTTTATAAAGCACAAGTGTCCCATCACTTTTGTGAGACACTGTATATCGTCTGCAGATTAGACAGATCGTCTGCGTCTGTAATAAAATAAGTAATCTCGGTCGCTTGACGATTAAACCTCGGAAGCTCCTATAACAAAAAAGCACTGATTAAAAAAAAAAAAAAAATTCAAATTTCTTAATAAATATTTTTATTAATATCTGCTAAAGTTTTGATTCGATTTTGATAAAATTTGGAATGTCTCGACAAAATTCTACAAAGATAATATATCTTAAATTTCAAACCATTCGATTGGGTAGTTTTTGCGTTGTTATATGCGGACGGACGGACAGACAGACGGATGGACCAGACGACGACAATACTAGGTGCTACGTATTTATATAATTACGAACGCACCTAAAAACATTTCCCTGTATAAGTCTAGTAATATTTAAATTTTTATAAATTTATCAATCAAATATTGTTCACGTGAATAACTATTTCCCTAGCTTCTTTTGCTGCAGCCAAATTTTTAAACATTAAATGAACACAGAATCAATAACATCGTTCAAGGAGTGAGTGCATGGGATAAAAATCGCATGTTTAAAAATAAACTGAACTTCATATGTCACTTATTCATTCTCTGTTTCTCCACTAAATCCTGTTGACGTCTGGCGCAGACCGATGTCCTTGTATCCGTGAGTGTTTACGCACTCTTCCAAAGTCGTCTGCCCAGACATTGTATAAACACGAGATGATGATAGTTTTCAGAGTTCGTCAGTCCATTGTAACTTCCTCGTTTATTGTGCATCCCCCCTCCAAATATGCAATTTTTATGGAATATGGAATAATAGAATCGTTTGGCAGCCAGACGCTGTAAATGGTTTCTTGCTGGAAGATGATTGCATGTTTAAATTGGCTTCCTGGATTTAAGTGTTTTGCCTGATGCTTTTTATTTTAGCTCTATTCTTTCCTCCTCCTCTAATGAAATGCTGTTATGTTTTTTTTTTTTTTTTTTCTAAACCGGCTTTGAAAAAGATGTCGTTATTTAATGCGACCGCTCCATTTTTCATGCATAATTTTCGAGTGAATAAACTCGATTTTAAGAGATTTTTCGTACTTGAAAAAAAAAAAGAAAATAGTATATATACAGGGTTTAGAAAAACAAAATCACTACGATTGTATTATAGTTGGATTTTTTGTCTATTTTAGAGTCCTACATCATATTGGATAATCTAATTTTATCCGAACCCAAACCGACCATTCCATGTCCTTTTATCAGTGCACTTTCTGTGTTTACAGACCTTTCAAAATCGTCTGCCCAGACGTTGACTGTCTGAGGCAGACAATGATCACCCAGAAGGGTGTAGACGACTATGTAGACCAGCCATACTCAACCTTTTTTTCTCGTGGGCCGCAGACACATGTTTTGGACGTTAGGCGGGTTCTTAACAAAGGGTAAAATAGGGGTAATTAAAATAATATCTAACAAAAGTAGTATAACAACGCAATATTACACCAATAGGGTTAAAAGTATGTGGCGGAAGAAATGTTACCAAAAAATTTTAACAGCACCATTTCCAAACAATAAACTTCATGGTAGATTTCTATTATAAATTTTATAGCAATTGGCCGCAAAATTCGTTGTTTGGAAATAGTAATATAAAAAATGTTTGGTGCCAATTTTTTATGAGATAAACGTTCAATACTAAAACGCAGTAATAGCTGTATAATAAGTATAAAACGCTACAATATAACAATGCAAAATTGTTAAGTTCTAAAACAAAATCATGAGATTTTTTCTAATAAACCAATATTTTGCTCAATTCAAAAACTTTATTTTCTTTTAATTGTAGAAATATATAGATCTAACAGCGCAAATCTAATTAATTTGGAATAATGTTTGATTAGTGTTGTAGATTTAGAAATGCATACAACACTATAGTACAAATAAGACTACATGTAAAAAGAAATTTTGACTAAGAAAACGGTATTTAAGATGTTTTAACATGATTCTAAATTAATTATAAATAACAGGACAGATTTTGTCCTCCCATGAAAATATATAAAACAACAGTCTTAAATACATTTTATGCACATCTCAATTCATTTTATACATGGATTAATGATTATGTGTCTCGAGCCGCAGGTTGAGTAGGGCTGGTATAGACCGTTTTCCCCGGAGTTTCCCTGACACGCAGGGGCTCGTTGGGTGAGGCCAACAGACCAGTCTCGAGGAAAGGCGTACGCCGACGCCACCAACTCACACACGAACCTCGGACCTTTATTTGCAATTTGCAATATTAAGAGATTACAAACTGAAATCCAATAAATAAACTAGGATCGCCGAAATTTAGACAAGGGGTAGCCAGGTCCTGACTATCGCACGGGCACTCGGGACCCATGCCCTGGGCACGAAATTTCTGAGGGGCACGAAAATTTTCATAATTTCATCTAAATTTTCATTTTAAAAAATCATAATTGTGCCAACGTTTTTATTTCTTTTAGGACTTTTGTTTGCGCTCAGTATTAGTTTGGTTTTATCATTTAATATCAATACCATCATTAATAAGTAGACTTCTTATTATTTTCTAGTAATTGATGTACTGTATTTATCAAATCATTCTATTTTATCATGTTTCACATTTATTCGAAAAGTGACACAACTGAAAAAATGTGATATTTGAGATATTAATACGATAAAATGACAAAAATATATTTCAATCTACTGTTAAAATCACATTTCAATAAATAATAGAAAACAATATTTTATTATTATTCTTGGAACCGTTTTTCAGTTTTCCGAAAAAAGTAATTTTTTGAGTTGACACTTTTCAAATAAGCGAGCAAGTAAATCAACCAATCTAAAGGGGCACGAAAAATTGAAAGTGCCCTGGGCACAAAAACTTGCTAGTTGGGCCCTGGGGGTAGCTAAAAATTATAGAACGTAATAAAAAAAGAAAAGAAACAAGAGGGGAAAATTCTGCTATAAGGCAGAATATAGATTGCCACACACGGCTTTTATTTAAAAAATAAATAAACTAGCTGTAACTCAGAATAAAAACGCAATGACAACAAACAATTTTAAAATATCTAAATAACAAATAAAAATTCCCCTGTTAAAGTGTTGAGTTGTTGAATAACCATTCGATTTAGAAAAATATTTTTCTACCACTGAGCAATTTTTCTTAATGAAATTTAATTCATGTTGCTATGGCAGCAGAGGATAAAACGATATCTTTGGAATAAGGGAATAAATAGAAGAAAAAATTTTGTTGATGTTTGTGATAAAATGTTTTTCTTTATTTTTTAAAAATGTATATACATAATTCACTTTTATATTTTAACAGAATAATAAGTTTACTATAATTCGTTACTCATGCTATGGCCAGTATACACGATACACGTCGAGCCACAATGCCTTTATCATTATCTTTTTACGCGTAAAAGTTTCGCTACGGTACTCCATTGTGAAGTTTTGTAATTTTTGAAATCTAATACTTGAAAAACGACATAATCATTAGATTTGAAATTTATATCAAGAAAAATACAATTTTTTACCATTCTAACGCAGTTTGTAAAACAATTTTGTGACAAATACTTTTCGAGTTATTAATTTTTTAAGTAACTTCAAATGTTTCATTTTCCGAGATTAATCTGTGGCAACGATGGATTGCTGTGACTTTTCATAAACATGAAAAATGATAGAGATTGAAAGAATAAGCCACCCTGTGTGTGGCTAAAAGCTGCCATAAACGCGACAAGGGCAGACAGGCAATTGACAATCAGTGATGAGAAAAAGGTGAGGGTGAGTCCCAAGCTCAGAGCGAAACTAAGAATAACCAGTTAAATTTAGTAACACATGTAAGGCAATAAAAACAAGAAATTAAAATAAGCCTTGCCAAAAAAAAATAATAATAAATAAATAAATAAAATAAGGAAAAGAAAAGTAAGATGCTCTAAAGCAGGGCTGTCCAACTGGGCGCCTGCTACTCACCAGAAAATTGTTACAAAAAGATTTGCATTTGTTCAATTCCCGAATATCTCCGATTAAATAAGGCAAATATTTCTGTAAGAATTTACTGGTGAATAGCGTTCGCTAGGTTGGACAGCCCTACTCTAAAGGAAAATTTGGAATAATAAAGCTAAAAGAAGAGCTAACGCATAGGAACAGACGAAATTATTGCAAGTAATAAAAACTTACTGCGCAAAGTTTTTGAAAAAAATTATATTTAGAAGAGTAAAGTTAGAGATAAAAACTTACAGTAGGACCACGCCTTCTCTGAGCCACGGACCGCTCATGGTTATTGTTGAAATATAGGAAAATCCCCGTACCAATGTGATGGTACAAGATGTGGCCAAAATTAGGACCACGGTGTTGGTGGTGATGGAGGTGAATAGCACTGATCTATATGAAACTGTCCTGAACGCGAATCAGTAGGATGATCAAAGCCATGAGACTGACCCTAATGTTTATTAATGAGAAGATCAGAGCCATATTTACCTATAGAATAGCGTGGAACATGAGGGCGGCTGAACTCCGAAGGTGGAAGATTCGAGAATTTGGGTGCAAGCAATTTTAGAAAGGATCGAAAAAGGTTTATCCAGTCTTTCGCTTTCTTCCCGAAAAGCATTCTTATAAGTTGGACAGTTGGAGTCTGATGCTTTATGATGAGGGAGGTGTTGTATTTATTGTTGCTTCAGGGGCAATCGATGCAAGTTGGCTCTCTAGACCAATCATTTGAGTTATGCTCAAGACCACAGTTAAAAGAACGTAAGTCACTTGGACATTTATTTTTAATGTGACCAAATAGCTGGCAGTGATGACATCTTAGTATAGACGTAAAAGGTGTGACAAAGTATTGCTTTGTGACAATATGTAAAAGCCGCCGTCCCTGACGATCTCCTTCAGGAGACACGGTACGAAGAGGATGAGCCAGTTTCTGGAATATTGGAAAACTGGCTTTTTAGTATTTGGAACTAACTCATCTGGCCAGAAATTGTAGCTGTTTTCCATAATGACTGTGATATAATCAAAATTGAATGCCTCCGGAATGTTCAGCCGAATCGCTTTTTGGAGCTGAGTATCTTACACTTTGTGAGACTAAAGAGGCTGATTGGTGTTGTTAGAAGACGGAGGAAAATTATTAGATTGTATAAACACGAGATGATGGCAATTTTGAAAGTTACGTCTGTGCATTGCATTGTAATTTCCCCTTTTATTTTTGTTTTAGCCTAATAATTCGCCCTTTGATTTTCGTTGCTCTTTTCATATTTCAACATACATAATTTTCAAGTTGATGAGTTTCAACATATTTTTCGCATTTGAAAATAAAGTCTTTAAAAATGATGCCGAAAACATCATTATACGATTGCATTACAGTTCGATTGTCCGTCTATTTTAGAATCCTGCATAGTGTCGGGTAACTTAAAACCCGACCCGGCCCACCAATGTCATGCGTATGTGCGCATGTTTGCGCACTTTTTAAAATCGTCTGCGCAGATATTGTATGAACAAGATAGGATGATAGTTTTCAGAGTTCGTCTGTGCATTCTAATTTTGCCCTTTATTGTGCATTTCCCCCAATAATACAAATATGCAATTTTTATGGAATGTGGTATAATAGAATCGCTTGTAAATGATTTCTTGCTGCAACAAGATTGCATTTTTATACTAGCTTCCTAGATTTAAGTTTTCAGTCTTATGCTTATTATTTTAGCTCTTTTTCTTTAATGAAGTGCTGTTATTATTTTTAATCGGCTTAAAAAAAGAAGTTACTTAATATGACCGTACATATTTTAATGAATGTTCGTGCATAGTTTTGGTGTAGATGAGCTCGATGTTAATGTCTTTTTCACGTTTGAAAGAGTTTATTTTAGAGACAGTGGCGTAGCAAATCGAAAATTGAGGTGTTCAAGCGCCCATTTCCAAATAAATTGAACAATTAGGATTATAAAAAATGAATAAATGATTACATTTATAAGAATAATTAATGGTTGAAACTAAGCATTAATGCCATCATCACAGTATCAATATTTTAATTATTTTAAATAGAAAATTTAAAATACTTCTAGAGAGTTTTAGAGAGTTGCGATTATCAAATTAATGAGACAACAGGGGGTTTAGGGGTTCTTTCCCTTTGATATGATAAATATTTTCATAGAAAATAAACAGTCCTGATCTATTAAATTAAATATGAAAAAAAAAAAAAGATTAACTGTGGGTAGAGACTATGACCAGAAAATTTACACGTTAAAATTACAACCATTATTTTCAGTGTTCCTTTACGTACAGAGTTGTTTTTTCTAGAGATGAATTATAAATATTGAAAACAGAAAATATAGTCTTTGGGACAGCTCACGTGGCTTAAAATTTGTCTGCATTTGAATGGAGGCTTGAGCCCTCATGAGTCCCTCCTCAGAGAAAATTTTACTGTTATGTCATAACACGTATTCATAGCTTCAAACTTTATGCTTTTTTTTTTTTTTTTTTTTTTTTTTTTTGGTTATCAGTATTTTTTTAAAAAAGTAACACATTCCTTATTTAATCGCAGAAAATTTTGGTTAAATACGATATATGTTTCTTTTCAAAAATAGTGTTAAGAAAAAAGCGTAAAATTGGCAGATATGGATATTACCTAACTAACATTTATTAAATTAAGGA
Organism: Maratus michaelseni; assembly: GCA_963931845.1. NCBI lineage: Eukaryota > Metazoa > Arthropoda > Arachnida > Araneae > Salticidae > Maratus > Maratus michaelseni. Next base: position 174,950,396 of record OZ007593.1, read on the forward strand.
CCGGTATTGCGTCAGTATAGCATTCATCAGAAATACTTTTAATGAAATACCAATATTAGTTAAATATTGATTTTGCATTGAAAATATTTGCAATGGAATGTCGCTATTACAGAAATTTTGGTTTTACATTAGAAATATTTCCAACAAAAGGTCAATATTGCAGAAATATTGCCAATGAAGTGGCAAAATATTTCCTACCAATATTGCTGCAATATTTCAAAATGAAAATACCCCATTTTTAGGGCAATTTTTATTGTCAATATTGCCAAGATTGACCAAGATATAGCCAATACAACCAGTATTGTCCCAATATTGTATATCTAATAGGGTAGGTGGATTGCCGGTCTATTTTTTACCGGTCTTACGTGGAAGCATGAGAAACGCAATCTATGGATGCCTTTATTTAGAATATTAACAATGTGTTCAAAAGTCTTTTGCGTAAAGGAATTGAAAAGGGTGACAAAAAAGAAATGACTTGAGGTGTGTCGTATAACCTCGAGCTAGCAGTATCTGTTAACATTTTAATTATTATAAAATGTTCTGACTGTCACGAAATTTCATGAAAGTTTAGGATTATCTGCATTTTGTGTCAACATGGGACTGCTCAAAAAGGAAATTTGCATAATTTACATCGATAAATTACGTTACATTCTATATTAAAAAAAATATATATCTCTCTCTCACCTCCCCCCCCCCTTCCTTTCCTCTCTCTCTGTGTGTGTTGATTGGCGATGGCTAGGGCATAGCTAAGCTACCACACGTAGAAGTAGCAAACTTAGATAAGAATAGACTAAGACGCCCCCCCCCCCCCCAAACTGTTGGTTCATTTGGAAAGATTTTCCGTTAAAAAAATTAAAATAATAAAAATTCGAACTTCTTTTGCAAAAACAGACCCAATTATGCGTAGCACGTCCTGGTGTACGCTATAAAGGTGAAAATAAGCACTCGGCGATTAAATTTGAAAAACTGGCGATTACAAACTTGGAAAGAACCGGCCAAATACAGGATTTTCCGATTTCCTTTTTTCCCCAAAATTCGCGATTTTTTCGCGCCCGTTCGACGATATTCATGGTTTTTATTCACCCGATCGACGAAATTCATGATTTTTACGCTCCCGATCGACGAAATTCATGATTTTCTCGCGCCCAATCGACGAAATTCATGATTTTTACGCGCTCGAATGACAAAATTTGCAATTTTTTTTCGAAACTAATTGGCGAAATACACTCAATTCCTGAATTTCTTTGGATGGTGGCCACTTTTGGCCCGCTGGCCACATGTTGTACATGTGTAATGTATATCACGTTGTGGGTTATTATTTAGTGCATAAGCATACCTATTTTATTATTTTTATTTAGAACATAAATTGCTTGTTTACTGAAAAGTCATTACATTTTTTAAAAAATAAATATTTAATGACATAAATGTACTTACTGGCTACTAAAGAAATTATTCTCACTAGCCAGTAACTGGCTACTAAAAAATATCAACCTACCGGCCTGTGGCTACTAAGCGAAATTCCGTATTTTCACCTTTAGTACGCTGCCAAAACCAGCGGTGCCGAAGACAGTGTGGTTCCCAACACTAAATCCCTCCCCCAGAAGAAGGTTTGAAGTCAACAGTGATTTTAGGTATATTTAAGGTTATTATCCCAGGACCAGGCGACGCTGATCGGGTCACTTAGCATTTTTATTAAAAAAATATTAATAATAAAAATTACGGGTGAGCGCTCGTAGAGATTGCACGTCTGTTGTCAGTAATTAATAATTTAGCAAATCCAGAGATAATTTAAGAAACACCAATTATTACGTATAAAACTAGAAAAAAAATTATTTTTTAATTTGAAAACAACCATAAAAGGAAAGTGTCTTTTTGATATAGCTTTCATTTATTTATATTATTTTTAATTAGAAAATATATTCTTAAAATTTTAACTTATCTCCATATTTAATATTGAGTACTTAATGTGTAGTACATTATCTCGATAGTTGTATACGTATATCTTGCATATCTTACACTACATACAGTACATACAATAACGCTTTTTTTATTTTAAATAAAAGTAATATCGACCACTTTATGTTAATGAATAATCTTTCAAAATACCAGTTCAACTAAATCTTAATTACTTTGAGGAAGATTCTATAATTGGAGTGTATTTGAAAACAATGATTTTTCATCAAACAAAAATACTAAGCTACTCTTTCGCCTATAAAAGTTGCATTTCGTTTAAAGTAATTTAAAGGTTTATTAATTCTTTTCAAACAATCCTTTTAAGAAACAGGCGAAGTATGAAATGCGATAAAAATAATCCCTTTACACTTTTCGGAGAACTCCGAATTCTATTCTCACACGAAAAGACTCGTGTCATAAATTTGTAGCCAATAACCCCGCGATGAAATTTATAAGTCTATAATTTTGTGAAATAACAAAATAAGATAATAGATAAGAATCGCGTCCAGCGAAATCATTTTTCATTACTCAGGGGAATTAAATGGATTCTTTTATGAGAGTTTCGCGTATTGGTGTAAATGTGGATAAATCAGATTTATAGCGTTATTCTATGAATTCTAAATGTAAAAGGGTGCGGTAATGAAGAATTATTTCAAAGAATGTTACACAGCATTCATAGGAAGTTTTTATTCCTTATTTCTTTCTGTATAGAAGAGGAACAGGGTTTAACCTGGTAGAAAAAAAATTCTCCAGCATATTAGCCGAAAGGCTTAACATATATTTTAACTTTTACTAATGTCTTAAGCTTTTTCTTTGGAGGAGAAGGTGGTGGTGTAGTGTGTGTGGTAAGGGAGGGGGGTATGACAATTCTAACCTTGCATACTTCGAGAAAATTTGAATCTAAAATTACTAATTAATGGTATGTAATTATTACCATGCTAACATCTGCATAAAATTAAAAATTCACTTTTCTATTATTATTTTTTTTTTTTACTTTTTAGCTAAAACTTTACTGATATATTTTCGCAAAATGAAAGAATAAAAATAAATAAATAATATAAAGCTTATTTCTGTAATGTAAAGTAGCTGGTCGACCCATCTTTACTCGGGATAAACGGGAAAAACTCCTTATGCAGTTGTTTTCCTGGTGAAACTTTCGTAATCAGGTCCAAAGCTAATTGATGCACTTAATATCATTATTATTATAACTCTCATACAGTTAAAAGAATATCATTTTTGTTTGACGTCAACCTTACTTGTGGATCCCATTACGGAATATTAGCTATTTTAACTGTGCGAAGATCAAGTGTAACATAATAAATTGTTTCATTTCGTATACCGCATACTATTTGCAATATTTTATGTTTCATTTTGTTTTTTGCAAGTTCTTGTACACTTTTTATAGTTTCTGCAACGATTTTCACTTGAAATTGATATTTCCCGCAGACTGAGAGATTGGTTTCTAAGATCCAAAATAGCTCGTTTTCCTCAAACTCGTTAGAACAGTTTTCGAAAAACTCAGCAGGGGAAAAAAAAACACCTTTCATGCAGTAATTTTTATATAGTTAAAATTGTATATTGTTTTCTTGTTTGACGCCAATCTTGGCTACGAATCTGATTGCGGAAGATTAGCCATTTTACCTGTGCGAAGAGCTGGTATAACATAATAAATTGTTTCATTTCGCATACCGCATGCTATTTGAGATATTTTTTTTTGCGTCATTTCAATCTTTAGCATTTCTTGTATACTGTTTATGCTTCCTGCAATGTTTTTCGCCTGTGCGAAGCGCGGGTAGCACGTGAAGACGATTTTTTTTCCCAGATAATGTACCCTGACAAATTGATTTCTAAGATCTAAAAAACCCTATTACATTTTTTGTTTCATGAAATTCCTTAGAGCCATTTTCCAAAATTCAAGAATATATAAATAAATAAATATACAAGAATTGCTCGTTTAAGATCACATAATTCTCAATCGAATGGCTGCTTTCGTTTTTCTCTGCCACAATTTGGCGATAAAGATGTATGGGGTGTCCCGTCTTCTTCAATCGACTGTACACCATTCAATGCCTAAAGACATCAGTTAAGAGGAGAAATGTCTTTTGAATCGAAAATTCGATCTAAAGATATTGCTATTTTCAAGCTAATATTTTATTATCTTCAACAGCATCGTTAAGGACAGGTTTTAGTGATATACCGGGTGATTATAATTAAAGTTACGATTTCAAAAATCGATAATTTTAAAACTACTGGTCAGAATGACTTGATATTTTAGCAGAACAATCGTGAGGCAATGGAATTTTATTTGGCGAAGGAAAAAAAACAGTTATAAAATGTTCCGATAAATGGCGCTGTCAGGGTAATCTCAGGGGAAAGACCAAAAATTTATTCTTTAAACACAGGAATGTTGTTAACCAAAAGGGAAAAAAAAAATAGAGTTCAGGGATTTACTAAAAATGTATTAGTGAAAAGACAAGAATACGTGTTTACAGCGACAACAGCAATAATGACAAAAAAAAAAAAAAAAAAAAAAAAAAAAAAAGCTTTATGAAACAAACACTTTGCTGATGATTAAAGTATAAGTTGTTCGATATGCCCTTCCGCCTTGTTTCGCTACTAATTGGAAGCGCAAAACGGCATGCTCCACAACAGATTGGAGGGTATCTGTACTGATGCAATGGGTGTGGTGTGTGGTTCTTGCCTTCCAGTCGGCTAGATTCTCATTTCGCCCGCTGTAAACAACATTCTTCAGGTACCCATAGTTGCCACGCATTAGTAATTTGCATATCTTCAGACAATCTGAACCCTGACAGCGCCATCTATCGGCACATTTTGGAACTATTTTTTTCCTTCGCCAAACAAAATTCCATTGCCTCACGATTGTTTTGCTAAAATATCAAATCATTCTGACCAGTAGTTTTAAAATTATCGATTTTTGAAATCGTAACTTTAATTATAATCACCCGGTATATCAGTGGATATATGCCATGATATATATATTATGATATATACCCGTTATTTACTTTCAAAATATCATGTTTGATTTTTTTCGATATTTTCTTATATTTGATATTTATTTTCAAAATATCATTGTTTATAATATTTTTGATATTTTCAGTAAAAACAGGTTTAAATGAATTTTTTTAACTGTTGTTGATTTTCAAGCTAATATTTTATTATCATCAATAGCATCGTTAAGGACAGGGTTTGGTGATATATATCAATGGATATATGTCATGATATATATCATAATATATACCCGTTCATGATATATATCATGATATATACCCGTTATTTCCTTTCAAAATATCATGTTGTATGATATTTTCGATATTTTCTTATATTTGATATTTATTTTCAAAATATCATTGTTTATAATATTTTTGATATTTTCAGTCAAAACAAGTTTAAATGAATTTTTTAACTGTTGTTGATTGTGTCGTTCTGTAGATAGAATACTTTAGCATCAGGCAATAACTTTTATAGACCCCCCCCCCCCCCCCCAAAAAAAAAAAAAAAAAAAAAAAAAAAAAACATGGGGCAATATGAACTTAGAGACACTGAAAGATAAACTGTCTAATTTAGATAATCAGTTATTTACACCTTCATTAGAAATAATCTTTTCTGGTTAAAGTTTAGCTCAGTTTAAACTGCACAACAGGTCAGGGAATAAAAAAACAGAAAAGCTTACATCTATGAGCAAAATTTTCAATTAAAAAATTGTTTCGTATTTAAAATTTTGTTGTATAAAACAAACATTTTTCTTTATACTTCATACTGAATACTATAGTTTGTTTTTTGATGAGTGTATAAATCAAATCGTTTCCTTTTTCAATTACTTGATCTACAATTTTGATATATAAGTGAAAAAAGAAAGAAAAAAGGCATTTAGAATAGTATTTTATTGAGTTGAAAATATTACTCTGATGTTTTAGTTTTTAATTTATACTAAGTCTGAAAATGTTTATAACCAGCTGTAAGTTGAATTTAGTTTGAAAATTTAAGATATATATATATATAAAATATCGAATAACTGGAGAATGTTCTATCCTTATTTGAAAAGAAAAAAAAAGTCCGCAATTTATCTAACAAGGAGAGGGCCAAGCTTGGTAATCACAGATTTTGATTATTTTTATATATATAGTAGGGTAGAAGCCTCTTAGTCTCAGATTCAACGGATTTTATACGACGCCCCTTAGTTCTCGAGTATATTATAACACAACTTAAATAGTTACTTTATAATAGAATTGCTACGTTGATCGTAGCTCAGTTGTTATGGCGTCTGCTCGTTGATCCGTGGGCCCAGGTTCGAGACCGGGATACGTTTCGTTGTTGTTTTTTTTCTCATTTTTTGTTTTATAAATATAGTTGTAATTATAATTTAATAATCTCACAATTAAATATTTTAATATAGTACATTAATTATATTGTTAACATATTTAAATTTTAGATTAGTATTTTTGATTTTTAAACTATTATTAAACATTTTTCATCATTTAAAGAGATTTTTAAAAAAATTGGATCTATTATTAACTAGTAAAAATTCCAAAATCGTTACAAATCATACCTTTTTTTATTAATAACATCATATAAATTTCAATCCGTAATATGCAAAATATATGTTGTAATTTAATTATTATGCTTATTTTTAATATACTTATGCTTCTTACTTTAAAAACAGTAGTATTATCATCGCATTGACTTCCCTTGTGATGGAAATATATAAATGATGTTTCTTTAAAATCACAAATTGACACAATTGTTCAATATCATTACATCGATAAAGCACATATGAAATACATTTTATAAGTGATTTAAAAGAAAAATTAACCGTTTAATGATGTTTTATACCACGATTTAGTTACAAAAAAAAAAAAAAAAAAAAAAAAAAGTTAACATTATAATTAATGTACAATATTATAATTTTTAATTGCGATTATTAAATTTAATTTCAATTATATTTACAAAACAAAAAATGCAGGGCTCCCAAATGGTCCCCTTTTTCCCCCAAAAGTCCCCTTTTTAAAAAAAGGTCCCCTTTAGTCCCCTTTTATGTGTTTTGGTCCCCTTAGTCCCCTTTTCATAACTGGAAAAAAATTTGCTAATGTGGAAAAAATTCTGAAAAATGCAAAAAACTTTAAAAATTGTTGAAAGTTAAAAAATTGTACAAAGTTTATTATAACGGGTTCAAACATTGTAATCAGAATTCTTTCACGAATGTCAAAAAATTGCCATGGAATTCAGAAAAACATAAAAGAATACATTGGAAATATCATTAGAAATCACTAAAAATTCAAAAATCTACAAGACTAAATCTACTGTCATAAAGTCACTGCAAAACTCAAATTGCATAAAAAATTAGCCAAAAGTCAAAAATCGCTGCGCGAATTCCAAATAAATTTTATTGAAAAAAAGGACAAAATTTATTAAACTGGGCAAAAGATTGAAACTGGATTCCCCCTCAGCAGAATATGTTTAAAAGTGCGACATACATCGCAGAACAACGGGCTTCTCTGCAGAACATTTAAAATTCTCAATTTCAACGAAATTCGCCATTCAGTTGTTATAAAAAAAAAAAAAAAAGAAGGTGTGAAATTCGTCAGACTAGCATTGTAAAAAAATCACGAAATTCTTTAATCGTTCATGTAAAAATATTGTGAAATTCATCAATCGGTCGCGGGGGGAAAAAATTGCAAAATTAAACAGTCGATTGTGAAATTCTTCAGCGGGTTGCAGAAAAAAAATGCGAAATTCATCGATCACTTGTGGAAAATAAACTGCGATTTTCAATAATCAGTCGCAAGAAAAAGCCACAAAATTTGTCAATCGGTTGACAGAAAATATCTCAAAATTCGCCAATTTGTTGTGGGTAAAGGCACGCAAAATTCGGCAGTGGATCATCAGAAAAATTCTTCAATTCTTCATGAACAAAAAATTTTGAAATTTGTCAACTGAATGAGTGGAAATAGTGTGAAATTCGTCTGTAGATCGAGGGGGGAAATCGTGAAATTCTTCAATCAGTCGTGGGGAAAAAACGTAAATATCGTCGATTGGTCATGAGAAAAAATCTGAAATTCATCAATTGATTGTGAAAAATGCAAAATTTGTAGATCAGTTGTGTAAAAAAACCACGATTTTTGCTAATCAGTCGCGAGAAAAGTCTGCAAAATTTGCCAATCAGTAAAAGAAAAATATCTCGATTCGCCAATCAGTCGCAGGTAAAATCGCAGGATATTCGGCAGTGGATTGTCAGAGATATTCCCAAAATTCTACAATCAGTCGCAAGAAAAAATTTCGTCAGTTGGTCGCGAGGAAAAAGCATGAAATTCACCAGTCAATCGAGTGAAAAATCTCAAAAATGTTTTCTAAATTTGTCTGTAGATCGGGAGAGAAATTGCAAATTTCTTCAATCGGTCGTGTGTGGAAAATGCATAAAAAAATGTGAAATTCGTCGATCGGTCCCGAGAAAAGATAGCAAAAGTCATTAATCCATCAAAAGAAATCTCAAAAATATTACAAAATTTGTTAATCGTTCTCAAAAAAAGATTGCAAAATACATCAGTCAGGAAAAACTTTTGCAAAATTTGTCAATCAGTTGTCGAAAATATCACAAAATTTGTCTTTCGGTCGCGGGAAAATTCTACCGATTAATGGGGACTTCAAACAAACCAGTTTAACAAAAGATGCTTTTTGAACAGGATGCAATAGTGCCTCTTTCAAAAACTGTATGCCTCTTTTAAAAAATTCCCTCCCAGTGCCCCTTTCATTCTAGAGTCAATACTATATTTGTTACTTACATGCAGATCTTCTTCCTCCAACAAATGATACTCATAACCTGTTAGATAATATTCAGTAATAAAAGAAGAGCTCATGGGCCTCCACATTGACATAATTCTGTTAGAAAACTTCTTGGACTTATGACTAACTATGCATGGATCAAATTTCCTAAGACATTTCTTCCATAAAAGTAATATATCAAAATATGTCATTTCTAAAATTATTGACAGAACTGAAAATTATTTGTTAATGCAATGGTTTTCAAAATAAATCCTACAGCAAAATGTTTCTTGTGTGTGTATCTTTGTAAAGATAATCAATTAACATATTTTCTGAGGTAGTTTTAAAAAAATTGCATATTTAGGAAAACTTGGTGCAGTATTTTTAGTCATGTAGTCCCTTTTCAGTCGCCTTTTTTAATATAAATGATCCCCCGAAGTCCCCCTTTTTTAGTATAAATGGTCCCCCAAAGTCCCCTTTTTAAATAAAAATGGTCCCCTTTCCCCCCTTTTGGAGGGCTAAAATGTGTTGGGAGCCCTGAAAATGAGAAAAACAAACGTAGCGCGTGCCGGTCTTGAACCCGGGCCCGCGGGTTAACGAGTAGAATCCATAACAACTGAGCTACGACCAACACAGTAATTTCATTACAAAGTAACTATTTAAGTTGTGTTATAATATTACACCCCCCTATTTCTCGAGAACTAAGGGACGTTATATAAAATCCACTGAACCTGAGACTAAGGGGCTTCTACCCTACAACATATATAAAAATAATCAAAATATGTCATGACCAAACTTGGCCCTCTCCTTGTAAGTGGAATTTGTGCATCCTAATTAAGGCTTCATGTGAGACTTTTCTATATTATTACTTATTATTCAAGCTAATAATAATTATTTACAAGCATACATACAAGTTAAACACAAAATATTGCATTTACAAGTAAAGGAACAACATAGTCATTAAATGAAGAGCCAACGTTTATATGAGAGTCGTGCTGTTCTAAATAAGGTAAAGAATTCTTAAAATCGTTATCTTAATACTGGCAGACAGTGGATATTTATAATCCTTTCTTTAGTCTTTTAATAAATGTAACAAATATAAACTCTGACAAGAATAAATCCCTTAGAATCTTCGACACAGTAGGGATTCTAATTCACGTGTCAATAATCCCGTAAGAATTTCACAATATAACAAACAAAATAAAATAATAACAACGTTCTGAAAAAAACATTTTTTATTATTCAGGAGAAGTAAATGCATTTTTCTATGAATTCTTTAAATGCATTTGGCCGAGTAATGAATAATTATTTCAAGAACGTTAGAGATTTTTCCGTTAGGATTTATCTACTTATTCCTCTACCTTAATCGTAAAAGTACGTTTATTTTACTCTGATTATATTGGCATTGTATTTTAATAAGATAATTAAATGTAGATATTTTTCAGAGGCGTTCTTTATTATTACTAACAAGTTGAATGTTTAATTTATTTGATAAAATTTATACGTCTATAATTTTCTAAAATAATAAAATAAAATAACAACAGTATTCTGTGAAATCATTTTTTTATTACTCGGGAGAATTAAATGAGTTCTCTTATGAGTGTTTTGGGTATTGATGTACATGTGGATACACCAGAATAAATTCTATAAACTGTGAAATGTATTTTATGAATTCTTTAAACTATTCTACGAATTCTTTAAATTATTCTATGAATTCTTTAAATGTATTGCGTTATAATCAAAAGATATTTTGAGGTAATGTTAAATTTTTTTTTATGAGGATTTGCTTCTTACCCCTTCTTTTAGGATAGAATTAGAATAGTCGCTTTTTCAGTTAATCATAAGAGATATCCCGTTGATTTTTTTTCTAATTTTGTGAAAATTCTGGTAGAATATATATTTATACAGGTACAGAATGTATATTTATAATTAAAATATTACCCTTTTCTCCAACTCTTAACTATCACAAAATAAAAACTATGACAAAATGAGTCCTTCAAGTTCTTCTTTACAATTCGAATTATATTTCCGGAAAAAAAAAATGTGCCATAAATATGTTACCAATAATATTGCCGCGATGAAATTTATGTCTGTAATATTGCTGAGTAATAAAACAAAATAAAATAATTACAATGTTTTGAAAAAAAAAATTGTTGCTCGGTAGAAGTAATTTTTTTTTTTTTTTTTTTCTGTGAAATCGTTAAATGCATCGGGCTAAGTAATGAATAATTATTTCGAGATACGTTTGAGATTTTTCCGTTAGGATTTGTCTACTTATTCCTCTACCTTAATCGTAAACTAACATTTGCATTACTTTCATGCTGTTGGTTATTTGAATATGATAATTAAATGTAGGTATTTTTCAGACGCGTTGTTTATTATTATTACTAACAATTTGAACGTTTAATTTATTTGATAAAATTTATACATCTATAATTTTGTAAAATATTAAAACAAAATAACAACAGTATTCTGTAAAATTATTTTTTATTACTCAGGAGAATTAAATGATTATGAGTGAACCATTCGTACATTTCTTTTACGAGTGTTTTGGGCATTGATGTACATGCGGTTAATCCAGAATATATTATATAAAATCTTTAAATCTATAATTCTCCGAACTACCTATTTTTACAGACATCATTTTTTTTTTTCAACATATAGATAGGCATTGTACATGTTTCGAAAGTCTTAAAAAATCTCTAAAATCACATAAAACCAGTCATATGTTAAAAGTTTCACGAAAGTAAAATATTTTCACCTGTCGTCCCAGGCTTTTATGGTTTTCTGCTCTGTCAATCGATTTGTTTGAAACTTCAATTCTGTCTTTTCCCAACAACATCTGGCGCCATCTGGTATCAATTTTGGCGTGAGCCATATCATTGCAAGTTTCTGAATTTGATTTATATATTTTTATTTCTATTGCTTCCCTCTGTAATGCGTAGTTTAAATTATTATAATTGGCTAATTTTTCAACATTATTGAAGTCTATTTTAATTGAATCCTCAATAACATCAGTATTGAGGATGCCTGGAACGACAGGTGAAAATATTTTATTTTTTGTAAAACTTTTAACATATGACTGGTTTTATGTGATTTTAGGGATGTTTTTAAGACTTTCGAAACCTGTACAATGCCTATCTATATGTTGAAAAAAAAAAAAAAATTTCTGTAAAAATAGGTTGTTCAGAGAATTATAAGTTAGAAAATGACATTATGGAAGATCATAGATTAAAGACTCTTTAAATCTATTCTTTGAATTCGTTAAATTATTCTATGAATTCATTAATTTATTCTATGAATTCTTTAAATTATTCTATGAATTCTTTAAATGCATTGCGTTATAATGATGAATTTTTTCGAGGTATGTTAAGACTTTTTTTTTTATCAATTATCCCTTCTTTTAGGACAGAATCTTTTTATAATCTGTTAATAGTAAAAGATATCCCACAGCATTTTATTATTATTATTTTATGAAAATTTTGGTAGAATATATATTTATAGAGATATAGAATATATATTTATAATTAAAATATTATCCTTTATCCAACTCTGTCACAAACCTAACATCCTTTATCCACCTTTGTGAACAACTGTCACAAAATGTAAGCTATGATAAAAATAAATCTTTCAGGTTCTTCTATACAATACAAATTTATTTCCGGAAAGTCATGTTGCCAATAATGCTGCGATGAAACTTATGTCTATTATATCGCAGAATAACAAAACAAAATAAAATAATAACAACATTGTTCAAAATCATTTTTTATTACTCATGTGTTCTTATGAGTAGGTCGCATATTTGTGTAAACCAGATTTATAGAGTTATTCTGTTCATTCTTTAAATGTACTGCGCTACAATAATGAAGACTTATTTCGAGGTATGTTAGAGATGTTTTATAAGAATTTTTGCTCCTTAGTCCTTCTTTTAGGTTAGAAGATTGGTTTTTACGATATCTGTTAATCGTAAAATTAGATTTATTTTACTTTTGTGTTGTTAGAGCAATGTGTAATAATATAATAATTAATTTCAATTATTTTTTTTCGGAAGATTTGTTTATTATTAACTACTTCTCTCACGCAGAGCATCTACGCTCTAGTTTCTACTCTTTGAATTATATGCATATTAGAATACGCAAATTTCAGCATTATATGTATAAGTACTATGCATAAAAATTTCTCCACGTAGGACTAGATACTTTGAAATTATATATATATATATATATATATATATCATAGGATATGGACATCATTTAAAAATATGAAAACAGAGGTATTTTTTCCGCATCATGCATATAAAAACCTTTGCATGCACACAGTAGTTGCTGGATACTCTTTAAAATTAAAAATCTGTATACATATTACATTGAAAATATTTACACGATTCACAGTTATAAAAATATGTTCACCTGTCTTTTATTTTTTTATTTTATTTTTTATTATTTTTTTAAGAATAGAAAACTTATTTATATACACAATTGTAAATTTCAGAGCTTGGAGATACTACACTAACTGAATCAAAGGTTCTAACTTGGATCTAACCCTTGAAAGACCCACATACAACCGACCAGGGCTAAAAACTGGTTTTAACAAATCAAAGCAATTTTTTTCAAAAGTTTGACCCTAGGCTTTATTTATAGTCATTGAAAAAGTAATCGGATAGGACATTGTATACGTATTGTCTGATGAAATAAGTGGTATTCGAGGAATGAGACAAGTTTAATTAATATTGGAATCAATTTTATTTTGTCGCCACGTACCTTATCGTTTTATTGTATCAAAATATTGTAATAATAAGTAACTCATTTTTTTTTTGCGAGAAATGGGCAAAATATTTCGCACCACAACAAATAACGAATTCGGCTAAAGCTAGGTTTAGCAGGTTTGATTTTCTAAACAAACCACTCGTTGCCATCGGCAAAAGAGAAATAACTGATTTGTCGCCGCCACGTACCTTAACGTTATATATGTATATACATTTAAAATATAAATTTTTTTGTGGCAGTATTCATCGAATTTATATATATATACATATGTATACATACATATACATATGCATATATGTATGTATACATATAAATATAGGATAAATATTTATAATATACTTTTTTCAAATCTTTTAATAAGGGGTTATCCATTAATTACGTCATGCAGTTTTTTTTATCCTTCTCTTCCCCTATGTTGCAGAATGTCACACTCGAGTGATACCTTCCCTTCTGTTGTGACGTATTAAATTAAAGCTAATTTTATGGAAAAAAAAATTATATATGATCCTGGGATTCCAACAGTGGTGATGTCTGAGTCTGCTGCTTGTTTCCTAAACTCTGCGTATCAACCGCAAATTAAATCAACACAAACCGTTGTAAAGTAGTGTATCGATGTTATCTGAATGGCAATTTTTTTTTTTTTTTTTTTTTTTTTTTTTTTTTTTCTGGAATGTTATTTTTAAGCATTTCTTAGTGCTAATTTTGATTTCAAAATTGCTAGAAAGAGTGTCATTAAACTTCACCAAATGTACAGCTTTTTTAATAGCGAAGTAAAGCTAAGCAAGAGAAGAAAATGCCTATGAATAATGCCTATGAACCATGTAAAAAATTACATCTTTGACGGGGATTCGCCATTCGCATATTAATGGGCAAGTTCATATGCAGGATAGAGTGTACAAGGATAGAGTGTAAGTTCGGCTGATAATTCTTATTAAAACTTATTTTCGCACCATGATAAGTGTTATCACAAATACTGTATTTGGATGCGTTTTACCACTAAAGATCAAGTATAGATAAACAGCGGTTTGTATGGATCTAAGACTCCTATAATAGGAGCTGATGCATATCTATTTTGTTTCGCATTATTGCTACACAGCTCAGCATCAATCTACCGCAGCTGGAGTTGGGGTTGCCTAAAACTCGGTTCTGATTGGCTGAACCGGTTCTGATTAGCTTGGTTTTTCGACTGGGCTGCGAGGATGCGTCCAATTTGCGGTTGCTACGCGGAGTTGAGTTGCATGTGACGTCACGCTGATGGAGTCCATTACCGACTGATATAAATAATATAAAACCCTTACGATCTTGTGTGTTTTTAATTCAAGCTGTGGAAATTCAAAGAAAAAGGGAAAATACATGTAAATTCTACCTGAATAACAATGCATATTTTTTAAATGACCTTTATTAAACTCGTAAAACTAATGCCTACATAATTGTTTTCATATTTTACGAGGCTGGCGAAAAAGACAGGCTGACGCACTACATTTCGCATTCGTCTCCCTTAGGACCACAGGGAGTCACGTGGTGCTCTTCATGCATTCGTGCTTTTCCAGCACCTGCCTCACGAAAAAAGCAGCACGTGATTCAAGCGGTCCACATGTAGCGCAGCGCGGCACCCTGTCTTTTTCGTCAACCTCGATATTTTAAAATTAAAATATAGATATTTTGATATAGATCGGTAGTTTAGATGTGACATGTGACACGTCACAACATGTTAACCCCTCCCACATCTTGTCACACTTTGTGGACCGTTACCCCACCCTCTTTAGAGCGACGTAATAAATGGATAAATCTTGAGCGTCACAAATACAACCTCTGGCAAGATAAAATCGTTTGAGGTCTGTACAGGCCAAGATTTTCAGACTCAGACCTGAAATCTATCTTGGCCCTGCCTGGCCCAATGTAAAAGATTTTCGAAAAAATGAGCCAATATTTCATAACATCATACCTTACTATTCGTGTTTTTTTTTTTTTAGAGTATTTTATACATATATACTTATGCAGAAAGTACATCATTTTTCATTTTATACTTCCACAAACAATGGAATACGGAATAATAAGATACTTAGAAAAATACATTCGAATGGAGACTCATTAGAAAAATGATGAATGAAAAAGAACGTTAAATGAATATTAGGGAAATTAAATAAATTCTGCGCTACGCGATGAATAAGTGCTATGCGATGAATGAGTGCTTCGCGAATTGGTGTAAATGGGGATGAAATTATATTTATAGCGTTATCCTGCGAGTTCTTTATAAATGCATTGCGCAACGCTAATGAGGAATTATTTCCGGGTATGTGAGAGATTTTTGGTGAGGATTTGTCTCTTAATTTTCTTCATTTTAGTGTAGGAAAATAGTTTTTATTATATCTGTTATTCGCAAAAGTAGATTTATTTTACTTTGGTGGTGTTTTAGCATTGTGTCTGAATATGATAGTTAAATCAAAATGTTTTTCTGAAGATATGTTTATCATTGTTATTAAAAATTTTTGATAGAATATACACTGTTAAAAAACTTTGCAGCAAACTGTCCAGTCATTCGACTGTTTTTAGAGAAATTTGGTATACGTAACCGTAATTTAACTCTTTTCTGACCGTCTTTTCTGTAATATGCGCTATAATATGGTCCAAATAGAGTTAAATTACGGTTATGTAACCGTTTTCTATGAAAACGGTGGAATGGCCAGACAATTTGCTACATGTATCGCATAACCGTGTATATTTAAATGCGCAGTGAATATGTATTTATAACTGTATAAATATTATCATTTTAAGCTCTTTAATCTAAATTTCTTATCATTCTTATCTTAAACTCTTTAACTATCAAACTCTTTAACAAGCGTCAAAAATATATAACCTCTGGCAAAATAAATCTATTAGAATCTTTGATGCAGTACGAATTCTAATTTCCTTCAAAGACACGTGTCATTTTTTGCTACTAATCCCGTGATGAAATTTATGTCTGCAATTTCGCAAAATAACAAAATAAAGTTAAAAAAAACATCGTTCTGCGAAATCATTTTTATTACCTTGTAGAATTAAATGAATTCTGCTATGACTGTTTGGCGTATAGGTGTAAATAAGGATAAAAACTGTTTTATAGCTTTATGGTATGAGTTACATTAAATGTATTGAGCAACGCTAATGAAGAATTATTTCGAGGTTATGTTAAAGATTCTTGATGAGGATTTGTCTCGTTATTCCTTTTTTCTTTTAGTGTAGGAAAATGATTCTTTATTATATCTGTTAATCGTAATATAATTACTTAATAATATTTTTTCCCCTTTACTTTGGTATGGTTAGTATCGTGTTTAAATATGTTAATTAAATCTAGAAGTTTTCTCAGACGAATAGTTTATCATTTTTGCTACAAATTTAAAAATTTCGTAAAAATTTTGATAGATATTTATTTTTATAGATATACTGTAAAAAAATATTCCGTATATACACTGCTTGACAATTGTTAAGGAACAGAGACATTTTTTTGAAATAAATAATCACAGGCAATGATTGAAAAAATGAAATTAAGAACATATATAATAGAGGTAGAGTGTTATATTTATCGTGCAAAATGGCACAGCTCACACCACATGGGAAATTGAGTTAGCAAAAAAATAGCTACTTTTCTTATTATTAACGTAAAAGTAATTTTTCGAAAAATTGAAAAAAAAATGAAGAAAAAGAATATCTGAAAGGGCTAAACGCGAATAAACCAGATATCATTCATATATATTATTTCTGTTGTCAACATCCCTTTTTCTATGCATTTACGAAACGCACAACAACGAATGAGGTATCATTCGAAAGGTTTTTGAACCGGCTTCTGGCATAGTACACTCACATTTCGTTAAAAAATGTTTTTCGAATAAATATTGCTCTTAATTAAAAATCAAATCACTATCGTTTTCATAAATGAAAAAAAAATATTTATTATTATTATTATTATTATTATTATTTCAAATCAATGTTGCCACAAAAATAAAATACCGCATTATACGATGTTCAACAATGAATATGAAAAATAATAAATAGTACAAAAGAGGTAAAAAGTGACGTTTTCTCACGGGTTTATTTTATATTTATGATTAAAAACCAAAAATGAAATTGAAACGTTTAGAAGAAAAAAATATTATTGATTGATCGAAGCAGCTACACATGTAGCATAAAAGGTACGATTTGTTATATTAGATTTAATTGTAATTTAAGTGTATTTCAATTTATTTTTCTTTGTCCCGTATTTTGCCCAAAGAAGGTGACGTCACCCTTTAATGCAGTTAAAATACAATATCTTCGATGAGATTTTATTCTTAGGAATAAATGAGATGATATTTTCGCTTGACTAATGTTGTTTGCAGATATTTTTATATTTAATTTTTCTTTAGAAGTTTAAAACTGCACCTAAAAAATATTAGATATTGCTAAAAATTATTAGGCTGCGGTCTGAAATCCTCGCCCGGATCCACTGGTATTATTTTAATTCTGTTGTCAACATCTCTTTTTCTATGAATTTATAAAACGCACAACAACGAATGAGGTATCATTCGAAAGGTTTTTAGAGCGGCTTCTGACATAGTACACCCACATTTTGTTAAAACATGTTTGTTGATTAAAAATTGCTGTTAATTAAAAATTAAATCGGTATTGTTTTCATAAATGAAATGAAAGGTTTTCCTCAAATTATTGTTGCCACAAAAATAAAATACCGCATTATAGGATGCTCAATAATGATTATAAGAAAATAAAAAAATACTACAAAAAAGATAAAGTATGTTTTCTCCGCACGGGTATATTTTATATTATGGTTAAAAAGCAAAATTTAAATTGAAATGTTTACAAGAAAAATACTGATCGATCAATCGAAGCAGTGGTATTTCACGGGTAGAATAAGAGATATGCTTTGTTATATTAGATTGAATTGTATTTTTAATGCATTCAATTTATTTTTCTTTTTTTCATGTTTTTCAAGAAGCAGATGACGTCATCTTCTAATGCAATTAAAATACGATTGTTAATTTTTCTCTCGCGCGTGCCTTTTGCTATCTTCAATCAGTTTTTACTGTAACTTTGATGGAATGAATGAGAAGATATTCTGGCTTGACTAATGTTGTTTGCAGATGTTTTTATTCTTAATTTTTCTTTAGAAGTTTAAACCTGCATCTGAAAAATATTGGATTATTGTTAAAAATTATTAGACTGCATTGCGAAATCCTCGCACGGGCCCACTGGTATAGCATTAGTCTAGGAATTCTTTAAATAAATGTATTGCGCTACAGCAATGAAGAATTATTTCAAAGTATGTTAGAGATTTTACCCTTTATTTTATTGCATCCTCTTTTAGTGTAGAAAGATGTTTTTATATATTTTAAGGGTATGCGTGATTTCAAATATTATTTTTCATTATTTATGTTATTCCTACAAGAAATTTTTCAAAAAAGTGTTCTGTATTATGAATTAAAGAAAATATTTGTAAAAGAAAATTCAATTTACCGATAATTTAACATTTTTAAAATCTATTAATTAGTTTTTTTTTGTTTAAATGTTTTAAGATGCGTTTCAATTTTCAAAATGTTTTCTCCATATTTTAAAATTTTATTATTGAAAAAGACTCTATTTAAAAAAAATCGTGTACCCACTTTTAAAAATAACATAAAATAATGAAAAAAACCTTGAAGACTATTAAAAAAAGTTTCTTAATCTAAGAAAATATATAACTATAAACGAATATATGCAATAACCTCTTTCGAGTTATCCACGCTTCCGAAAAGAGTTCTTTATATTTAAAAACCTCAGAAACCAATATATTTTTCGCAATTTAAAGAATCATTTATAAAAACAAAGTTTCTTTTGCAGCTACTGATTTTCGGAAACAGTTTCCGAGTAGTTTTTATTAGGAATGCACCGGATCTTAATTTTTACCGGGTACCGAATATCCAGCATAAAATTTTACCGAATATTCGGTATCTGGCCGAATATTTTCTCATTTTAAATTTCAATAGTATTATTTGTATTTTATGCTTGCTTAAAGAAAAAAGACTTTAAATTGTTATAATTTTATGTCACTGAAATGTTAATAATAGATTTAAATTCATTTATTAAGTTAAAGTTACTTAAAAACAAATGCTATTTAGTAATTAAGTATTGAAATTTAATCATGTTTTGTCTTTTGCCTATTCTAATATACATATTAGAAGGTTTTTTTTCTTTTATTCAGGGTCATTGAACATAAAAAGACAAACAATTAAGTAATTTATCCGTTTTTCATATTTATAAATCTTTGTTATTTATAAATACTAAACATCCTATTGAAATGGATTTTTCTTTTCGTGTATACTCGTATATACACTAGTGTGCAAAATTTAAGCAACAAACACAAAATGCTAATTTCTGAACACGTGAGTACTCAAAAGGAAATTCAATAAACAGCAAGTGTAGAAAATAGGTAATACCCTAACAGCACAGACAGTCGATGTGAAGTCTTCTTGACATCACAAATGGTCACAATTGTCACAGTCACTACAATGAACAGAAATGTGATATCTTTAATTCGTCTCATTTTTACTCTCATTTGGTCACTCCACTGAACAGTCACCATGACTACTGCTTTTTGACGAGTCACCAGGTGACTTTACAATGAAGTCATCTTGTGACTCTCATGTGACTGTCATTTTGACACTCCATTGTAAAGTCATCATGATAGTTGTTCTGTGACGAGTTCCCAAGTGACAGAAAATGAAATCATCTGGCGACTTTTCACAAAGGAGTGCAATGATGACTTCACAATAGAGTGTCGATCACCGGAAAGTCACCATGCGACTTCGTTGTGACATTATTTGGCGACTCATCACAATGCAATGCTCACAATGACTTCAAAGTTCAGTCTTCAACTGACAGTGACTTGAGAATCACAAAGTGACTTCATTCTAATGTCACCTGGTGACCAATCACAAAGCGACAGTCACAGTGACTTTTCAGTGTTAACAATCATTTGAGAGTAATAATGAAACAGTGAAATATCCCATATTTTGATTCACCGTAGCGATTGTGACACTTCTAACCATGTGTGACGTCAAGGGGACTTCACATCGACTGGCCGTGCTGTTAGGGTAGTACTTCTTTTCTACACTTGCTCTTTATAGAATTTCCTTTTGAGTACTCGCGTACTTCATAAATTAGCATTTTGTGTTTGTTGCTTAAGTTTTGCACACCAGTGTATTTACTTACTTTTCCTATGACAAATGTTTTCTAACATAATTTAAATAGAGAAGCTCCTCATTGCAAGTAACCTTGTTTTGTAGTACAAAGTGGCACAATTCTTTTCATGATCAGTATTATTTTAGCACAGCTGGTCTTCCATCCATAGACAAAATAGTGACAAGAGATTCAATAAAATCATTTTTAATTTAGGACACAAGAAAAGAGTGAACACAGAGGTGAATGCTTATTCTCAGAAGTAGGAAATATTTGTGATAAAAAACGTAACATATTGCATCCTGAAAGTGCTCAGTAGCATCCTACATCATAACTTGCTTTTAATAAAATTTAATTATAAATAATTAGTTGTCACGTTTTAAATATTATATTTTCATTTATATATAAAATCCTATAATTTCATTTTTGTGAAAATATATCACTATTTATTTCTATTAACATTGTTTTAATGGGATAATGTTGGTAAGAAGCAAATTAATTTTGCATTCACTTTTTCTGATAATGTTAAAAATGTGATTTAAAAAATGAGTCACTATTCGGCAACCGGATATTGAAGTATCCGGCCGGACCGAATATCCGGTTTGAGTGCCAAATAAGCAGGATATCCGGTAGAAGTCGGATATCCGGTGCATCCCTAGTTTTTATAGTTGTATTAATCAGTTTTCTCAAACCGGAATATCGGTTTTTAGAATATAATTTATACATACAACAGAAACAAAAATAATATTAATTTTTAGGGTTCCGCGCTTAAAAAGTAAAAACGGAATCATTATAAGATCACTTCTGTGTCTGTCCGTCCGTCTGTCAGAGCCCTTTTTCTCGTAAACTATGGGACGTGGAAAGTTCAAACTTGGGAAAGTTATAAAGCCTTTTTACCCACATATTTTCCTACTATTAGCCACTCTCAAATGTGTTTAGGAAAAATTTAGGGCTAATTAAGTCACTTGAAAAAAAAAAGTTTTCTTTTGGTATATCATGTAGGGTATCGTGCGAAAGATCTTGTAATATCGATATATTTTAATTTTTGGTATTATATTTTCAGAGATATCGTCGAAATTGCACCGCAAAAATATATCCACCCCTCTATTTCCGAATCTACAGAAACTAAAATTATGAAAAAAAATAGGGGTAGTACGACTTTATTTAAACCTTGCAGGAAAACTATAGCGATTTTCCTAGGTAACATAGTTTTTGAGAAAAACGCATTTTTCCGTTGCACACATACTTTACTTTTCCGGCGCTCAGCGGGGGAGTTGACGGACGCTGGAGGTATCTATCGACGCAGAATCATCCAACGATATTTGATAATGATTTTCGAAAACAATTGTCGATAATTAGCCGAAATATTAAGTTACTTGAAAAAAAGAACTTTCTTTTTATATATCCTGTAGTTTGAAAGATCTCGTTTTAAAAATCGTCTCAAATTTTAAAAATGGCAGTGTGCTGCGCCCTTAGAGAAAACAGTAAGTAATCAGAGAATTAATAAAAACTGCAAATTAGTAATTTCATTAGTTAGTAGCACAAATAACAAAACAAATACCATTTTCAGTTCGTTTTCCATTCGTATTTAGAGAAATTACTGTTAATTGCCTATATCTAAACTTGTATGTATCTGTATGCTAACGAAAAGAAAGAAAAGAAAAGAGTTAACCCAATCACACACACACATACAGAGTAAATATGAATAGCCAGTTATAGCTGAAATCCTTTAAATATTAAATAGCAGAATTATTACCACTTACTGAGGATTATTAGCATTCAATGTTTCAAATTAAAAAAAAATAATAATAATTAAAAGAAAAGTGCCTAGTTAAACTGATGGCAATGAGCTCACAGGCTTTTCACACAATTTGTATATTATACTCTTATTTCAAAGAATAATGACTCTCGAAAAATAAAGAAATTGACGATAAATTAAGGGGGGATTAGACCCCCGTACTTAACCAATGAACCCCCAAAACTAATCAGGGAAGCATCTTATCAGAATGAACCTATATACAAAATTTGAAGCAAATCGGATATTTCTATCAAGAGTTATCGGTCTCAGGCTTTGATAGCCTGTGAGCTAAAAAAGAAAAAAATATATAAATTTAAAAGTAAAAAATTAAATATATTATTCAACCTCTTCTGAAGAAACTGTTGATGTGCTTAACATTTTTGTACCAATTAGTTATTTTTCTCTTATACATTTTTTTTACATTGGCTGTTGAGCAGATTGTCATTCACATTGCCGATGTCATTCTTTCATTCTTCTTTAGCTCCAATTTGCTATAAATTTATTGTTAAAATGAAATACTGGCTATTTACTCTTTTACTAGCAGAAATGTATTAACTTGATATTATTATTTTATATAAAAGAATGAATAATTTGATTACTTAAAGGAATTGATTACATTGCAGATTGTATTACGTTTAAATATAATTTTTAAATGAAATGCTTTTTATGTCTGATAAAAAACTTGTTTTTTACAAACCTGTACTTGTTTTTTTACAAGCCTAAGAAATTAAGCTTAGAAACAAATATTTAAACTTTTTTTTTTTTTTTTTTTTTTTTTTTTTGTTTATTCATAACCATAAGGCAAAATATCCATAGCAACACTTTCCAAATTATGTTCATCTTAGATTTTATTACTTTTTTATGTCATTTTAAACATTTAAAACATTTACGATTTTAATCAATGATTTATTTTTTAAATAACTTGATTTAAATCATGATTTAATCACTGATTTAAATCATCTGATTAAAATTGTTCACACCCTGATTGTTATTACTTATACATTATAAACATGTATATGCAATTCTTTCTTATTATAGATTATAATTTGCTTCTAATAACTTATCAAACTGAAACTACTGCATATAGAATTGAAGAAAAAAAAATCCGTTATTAAATAAATATTGAATTTATGTTTTAGAATCGTTTTATTCGAGTAATAAAAAGGTTTTTTTTCTCTCTTTTCTTTCTTTCGTTCTTTCTTCTTCTTTTTTTTTAACTTTTTGATTTTATCCTTTAATTAAACAGCACACATATTAAATCAAACAAAACTAATCCTTTAAATTTTTATAAAGCTTGGAATTCAATTTCCTACCCTCAGAAAAACTCACGTCATAAATTTATTGTCAAAAATCTCGTGATAAAATTGATGTCTATAATTTTGCAAAATAAAATACAAAATAAAAATAAGAATGGCGTTTTGCAAAATCATTTTTCATTACTCAGGAGAATTAGATGTATTTCTTCATGAGTTTTTTGGGTATCAGTGTAAGTGTGTATAAATCAGTTTTATAGTGTTACTTTGTAAATTCTTTAAATGTAGTGTGCTGGGGCAACAAAGAACTATTTGAAAGTTTATTACAAATCATTGATAAAGGGTTATGCCAGTTTTCTTGTTCTTTTAATGCTGAAGAGAGATGTTTATATGATTATGGCATCTTGTTATCCGTAGATTTATTTTATCTTGGTATCTTTTAACAGTTGTATTCTAGTATGATAATTGAATACAAATACTTTTCATTGTAATCCTCATTTTCATCATTGTTATGATAATTCTGTAAAAAGTAACAAACTTCAGAGCATAAATGATTTACCCTATTTTGGTATCTTTAATTGTTTTTTAGTAGGATAATTGAATGCAAATATTTTTCATTGTAATCCTCATCTTCATCATTGTTATGTAAAAAGAAACAAGAAAAGAAACAAACAAAGTTCTGGGAAACGAAACAAACTTCCGAGTATGAATCATTTACCGTATTTTGGTACATTTAATTGTTTTAGTAAGATAATTGAATGCAAATATTTTTCATTGTAATCCTCATCTTCATCATTGTTATGATAATTCTGTGAAAAATAACAAACTTCCGAGTATGAATAAGTTAAATTATTTTGGTACATTCCACAGTTATATTCTAGTATGATAATTGAAGGTAAATATTTTTCATGGTAATCTTCATCTTCATCATTGTTATGATAATTCTGTGAAAAATAACAAACTTCCGAGTATGAATAAGTTAACTTATTTTGGTACATTCCACAGTTATATTCTAGTATGATAATTGAAGGTAAATACTTTTCATTGTAATCCTCATCTTCATCATTGTTATGATAATTCTGTGAAAAATAACAAACTTCCGAGTACGAATAAGTTAACTTATTTTGGTACATTCCACAGTTATATTCTAGTATGATAATTGAAGGTAAATACTTTTCATTGTAATCCTCATCTTCATCATTGTTATGATAATTCTGTGAAAAATAACAAACTTCCGAGTATGAATAAGTTAACTTATTTTGGTACATTCCACAGTTATATTCTAGTATGATAATTGAAGGTAAATACTTTTCATTGTAATCCTCATCTTCATCATTGTTATGATAATTCTGTGAAAAATAACAAACTTCCGAGTATGAATAAGTTAACTTATTTTGGTACATTCCACAGTTATATTCTAGTATGATAATTGAAGGTAAATATTTTTCATGGTAATCTTCATCTTCACCATTGTTATGATAATTCTGTGAAAAGTAACAAACTTCAGAGTATGAATTACTTACCTCAAATGCACTATTTCAGCAGTGTTGCCAGTCCACTATTTTTTTAAAATCCAGATTGATTGATTGCTACAACTTTTTAAAAATCGTATAGTATTCACCATTTTTAATCTGTCATTAAATAAGGCGAACAATACTATTTTAAAAAAGTGGTAGCAAGCAAACAATCTGGATTTAAAAAAAGTAGCGAACTGACAATACTGTATTGCAGTCGAATGATAGAAGAATATTTAATTTTATAATTAAATTAATTTTTAATATTTTCATTTATAGCTTTTGCAATAATTATTTTTTTCGTGTTGATATTTCTGTTGTGTTCGTACTAAATATCCCTAACGAAATTGTGTGATTTTCATGCTTTTTATAAACTATAAAAAACGCCCTGAAAACATAAAAAAACTACCTAAAATATAAAAAATAACTCTAATTGATTGAGTTTTGAAAACATTTGCTACATCAATTACAAATGATTTAATTCAGTGGTTAAAACCTTATAAAGTACAGTAAAACTTGTGAAAACAGAATGGCTATGGACTAGGATAAATTTCCTTGTAGGCAGGTTCCCGTCTTAGCAGATGTAATTGTACGGTATTCCTTCCGTTAGAACCATGATATTTTTTTCCCGTTATAGACAGGTTCCGTTTCACAGACTTTCGTGTATTAGTATTTTATTGTTTTTTATGTAATAAATAAATAAATAAATAAATAAATAAAATCGAATAAATATCTCTACAAAAAAAAAGACTAATATATATATATAAATGCTCCATTTAAATAAATAAATAAATAAAAATGCAAAAAGACGAAAAATGGAAAAAAAAATGTCATCAACGTCTGGTCTCTAATGTTTTTTATATTGACTATACTTATTAAACTTTTATATTGACAATGCTTTTTACATTAAGTGTGAAAATATTTTGTATACGCATATAAATGGATAGTATAATCATTAAGCACAGTATTTACAATGGCCATTAAGCATAATGATTACGAAAAAAATGTCTTGATATTATAAAATTGTTACCCAAAATATATAAAAGACTCCAATTTTTAAAAAGGCGAAAATGAAAAACAAAAAAGAAAAAGTCATCACCGTCTAGACTTTAAATAGAATTTAGAATTTATTAAAATAGAATTGTGCCGCTAAACACGTTGAATGACTATTTAAAGTAAAATTAGCCCTGAAATAAATATAAATGTTAAACAAAATATAAAAAAATACCATAGTTTTTTAAAAGGCAAAAAATGAAAAAAAATTAAGAAAAAGGTCATCAACCTCGGATAATGCAAATTTTTATGACTAAGAGTTTGAAAACGTTTTGTAGACATCTATTACAAATAATTTGATTGAGTGGGTAAATAGCCAATGAGAACAGAATTTTGAATTTATTAACCCGGGAGAAATCGCGCATATCTAGGGTATGAATATAGTTTTTACTTTGTCACCAATAAATACAAACAATAATTCTCAACTTATTTAGTCAGTGACAACTGTTACAAATTGTAGGATAAAATACGCTAAAGATTACTTTTCAAAAAGTAGTGGTGATAATTGTAAAATCTGTACGCACTCGGGGTATGTCATACCCCATGCGACTTCTCCCGGGTTAAAAACTAGAGTATATCCAACCGGGCTTTACTGGGATAGAGAATATATGCGAAAACCATTTATTCATTTATTTATTTTTATTGAAAATTCTAATAGATTTTTTACATTTAATAATTTTTTTAGATTGCCCTCTAAAAACACCAAAGAGCATTTTTAAATGAAATATGTCAATTATGTATTCAAATAAAATTTTGAAATTTATTAAAAGCGGCAATTTTGTATTGGCCTCGTCTCAGAAGTTAATAGCCGAAGAAATCGCTAAAAATTCCGTTATCTTTAGATTTTTAAAATTATTCTGATAATTTCAGCGGTTTTAAGCGCATATTTCAATTACATGTCTGTTAAATTTGTGTTTTATTTATACTGTTTTGTTTTAATTTCGTTATTGAATATTAGCTGGAAACAAATGCTGGACTTTTTATATTGTTTCTCTTTTATATTGTTTTTATATTGTTTTGCTTAAAGTGCAAACGGATTAATATTTTGTAATCGTCTGCAAGCGATAGAGATATATTTAAAAAAAAAATCGTGCTTGAAAATTGTTTTAAAAACCATAAAAAATCAGTCAATTAAGATACAGTTTTCAAACGAAATTGAATTTGA
The DNA here is from genome assembly GCA_963931845.1 of Maratus michaelseni. Classification (NCBI taxonomy): domain Eukaryota; kingdom Metazoa; phylum Arthropoda; class Arachnida; order Araneae; family Salticidae; genus Maratus; species Maratus michaelseni. The sequence goes on from OZ007593.1 coordinate 174,977,863, forward strand.
AAATAGATTTTTTTTTCCCTATATAACGGTGTAAAAATTTAAAATGTGAAATATTTAGAAATTAAAAAAATTGCAGTAGCAAAATTCGCAAAACCGAAATTTCATGGTCGAGTGTTGCCATTCGCAAAATGACGTCAGCGTTACGCACGGACACGTTTGTCCTTTATAATATAGATAGATACAATAGCGCTTAAACATAACAATGTAGAATGGTATTTAAAAATTGAACTAGGAAAAAATGATCCAAAAATACACAAATTATTTTTTAAATAATGCTCCAAATTTTTTAAAAGGCAGAAAATTAATGACAAGTTTTTATGACTAAGAGTTTGAACATTTTTTGTGTATGTGTACGACTACAATTGGAGTAAAAATGGCTTGTTCAGTGGGTAAAGTATGATTTAGAATTCATTAAAAATATAATTTTCAGTAAACATATGGAATAAACAATCGTAGGAAAAAAAACAAAAAACACTTCCGTACTAACTCCCGCAAATCATTGTATAAAACATGACTGGTACTAATCGATTTGTAATAACGCCTGTTAATTAATGTTAAACTTACATTTTGCTTAGGAGGTCGTCTACATATAAATATTGTGCTAAACTCTAAAATTTTCAATACTAACACCGAATTTTGACATCATATTTGGATTCTTCGATAAATTTTACCTTCGGATACCAAACGGAAGACATTATGTGAAGTAGTTTAGGGATTGTGCAGGTTTAAAGTTTGGAACTACTAATCTTAAATTCATTTTTAATTCGGGTAGTTTTTTAAACATAACTCTAAAACTACTTGGCGGAATGAGCTGTAATTTTGGATTCGCATATTTGAAGCTTCTAGAAGTCGATTTATGTTTTTAAAAATGCATAGGATAAAATTCATATATATTTCGAAAATTAATTTCGAATATATATATTTGATATATTTTGAAATCAATTTTAGCATTAAAAATTGAATTTAGAATTCATTAAAAATAAAAGTTGAGAAAAAAAGCCTTGAAAGTATAATAAATAAATAAATAAATTGTCCGACAAAAAAAATTCTGAGATTTTTTAAAAGAACGAAAAAAAGCAAAAAATAAAAAATAAAAATAAATAAATAAATAAATAATATTAATAATTCATATAAATAAGTCATCAATGTCTGGACATTGATAATGACGAATTTTTTTTTTAGTTTGAACACTTCATGTGTACGTCTATTACAAATGGTTTTCCTCAGTGAGTTATTAAACTTGGAATTTAGAATTATTAAAAAAATAAAAAATAGAATGGCATTAAACACAGAAGTTAGAAAGAACCATTAAAATGTAATTTGAAAAAAAAAAAAAAATGCCCTGAAAGTATAAAAAACAGTGGTCCCCCCCCCCCCCCCTCTCAAAAATAAAATAATAATAATAATAATAATATGTAAAATAAGATAAAAATAAATCTATAGTAATAAAATAAAATAAAATAAATGAAAAAAAAAGTTTATCTATGTCTGGACGATGTCCGATAATAATAATAATAAAAAATTATGACTAAGTGTTTGAACCCTTTCACTGTACGCCTGTTACAAATGGTTTGGTTCAGTGGGTAAATGCCCATTAAAAATAGAATTTAGAATCGGGTCAATAAGCTGATCCAGACGGCAGGAAAGAAGAGACAAAATAAGGTCAAAGATTCCTGTATTTTGATGCACCTGTGTCTGGCGATAAAATACGGCAAGTGGTTTCGAAAGTGAAGTTTTGGTTTTGCTTGTCGGGTTATATGGAGATTATATAGACGGAGAAATTTTTCCATTTTACTGACCTAGATTGACTGCAGTTATCTAATTTTCTTTATACAGATATAATAAAATATTCTGTGAAAGTATTTTTTTTTTTTTTAAACTATAAAATAAATACTTTTTAATTATTATTTTGAACGTGGAAATGATATTTAGCTTCAAGCAATTAATGTGTAAAATTTGCATACATAATTAAAACTAATAAAGTTTTTTTTTTTTTTAAATCTAGAAAGATTGTCGAATCTTTTCCATTTTTTGCATGTATTTTAATGTTTTTTGTAAAGGCGAATATTAGTCTATAATGTAAATTAATTATGCAGCATAACATGTTTAAACGGAATCTGAGTATAACTGAAACCTGCCTTAAATAAACTAACAAAACAAAGCAAAAAACTTCTTTCCAATTAAAATATAGATAAAATGATACAAAGAGGAAACACAAAAGGCTTATAAAAACCTTTTAATGATCGATATAGGTTTCAGCGCACATATACGGCGCCATTTTCGAGATATATAACGATAAGTAAAATATTCTCCCAAATTTTGAAAATAAACTTGAAAAACATGCGGGAGACAATGGTGTTTGTATAACGGAAAAGTACTAAAAAATTAATGAGTAAAATTTGAATCTTTAAACCTGTTACAGGCTGAATTCAGATCCAGGATCTTTCAACCCTTTTGGGTCCAGATTTTTAATTTTGGAGAAAAACACTTTTACATTTTCGAAATTAAAAGTAGCTATCTAAATCACAAAAAGTTTATTGAAATTTAACAAATATGCTATTTACTAAAATCTAAACGAATATAGTTACTTTGCGTGCTATTCATATGATAATAGGCTATTAGGAAGAATTTTTGAAGACGGTTGAAAATGTTCTGTTACAACATGATTGAATAGACTTAACAATTTTCTAAAATGTTTTATTTATTATTAAAAATTATTCGTTTACAAAAGTAGCATCCCATTTTAAATTTAAAGTGTGAAATATATGTTTGACGTAAAATATTCACAAACGTTATAAATAGAATTAAGCAAACTTTTATTATTATTATTATTAAATGCTGAAACATAAATGAAGTCATAATAATAAATTCATAGACATATACTATCATTATTATATTTAGATTAGTCGATGTAAAGACATGCCCTATTAGTAGGACTTCAGATTATCGGGTTAAGTATGCCTATCGATATTTTAAAAGTATTGGATTGTCTTTCAATTTTATATGACTTTTTTAATTTGAAAAATGATATTATATTGAAAGTGGTAAGAAAAGGCCACTTTCAGATTTTCTGCACTCTTTTATGTCTGAGAGGTAATTTACATCTCAAAATATTAGCCATATCTCTATTATATTTGGTAATTTGTTTTCTAATCAATACTGAATGAAATTTAATTTTTAATCGATATTTCAACTCCATGAAAATTGAATCCCCAATGTTCCTCACTGGAGAACATTGGCCTGGTCTGTAAGAAGTTAAAGAAGAACTTACAATTAATTATATATCAACAACTAATATCGATATCTATACATGCATGTACCTTTTATGTCATGATCGTTTTCACATGATGTTTTTAACCACCTTTATATAAAAATATTAATTGCTTTTTTTCTTCTCTCTTTTCAGGTAAGCGGTTATTATTATATCAAAACAATTCTTATCTATGTGGTAAGTTTGTTCCTGTTTCTTAGAATTCTACTGTTATAATTCTGCTGTTACTTGCATTTCGATGCACCTGTATCTGATAAATACGGAAACTGGTTTTGGAAGTGAATATTTGTTTTTAGCTCACAGGCTATCAAAGCCTGAGAGCTAATGTGCCCGCCCGTTCTGTATGTATATATGTATGTATGTACGTATGTACGTACGTAACGCGATAACTCGTGATAGAATTATCCGTTTTGCTTCAAATTTTGTTTACAGGTTCATTCTAATAAGGCGCTTCCCTGATTAGTTTTGGGAGTTCATTGGTTAAGTATAAAGGGGGGAAAGGGGGGGTTAACTCCCCCTTAATTTAGATAAATGGGTTTTTCATGCAGAAGTATCCGTTTTTCTTCAAATTTCGTATATAGGTTCATTGTGATAAGGTGCATCCCTGATTATTTTTGGGAGTTCATTAGTTAAGTATAAAGGGGGGAAATCGGGGGCTAACCCCCCCTTAATTTAGATAAATGGGTTTTTCATGCAGAATTATGCGATTTTCTTTAAACTTTGTATATAGGCTCATTGTGGTAAGGCACTTCCCCAATTAGTTTTGGGTGTTCATTGGGTAAGTATAAAGGGGGGTAAACGGGGGGCTACTCCCCCTTAATTTAGATAAATGTGTTTTTCATGCAGAATTATCCGATTTTCTTCAAATTTTTTCACGTCAGATTACATGAAAATTACAAATAATCCATTAGAAGATTTAAAAAAAAAAAATCCATATATTTGGATAGATTTTTCGTTTTAAAATGTAATATCATACACATTCGAAGGTGTACGCTGCAGAAGTTAGTGAGGCCCCCAACACTATATCTTTTCCGGAGATAAATGTCTGAATTCATCATTTTATTATGTAATATTTAAGGTTATTATCACGGGCCCGAGCAACGACGGGTGGGTCAGATATATACATATATACATATATACATATACACATATACAGTAGAAGATCTTTATAACGCAATTCTATATAATGCAATTCTCCATATAACGCACAACTTCTCAGATGTAAACAATGAATTTTCAGTTAAGAAACACCTGAATTCTTACATTATAAATAGTGCTATTCTCTAGAGGACTAAATCTGATACATTAATTTAACTTTATCTCCTTAATTCAGAGCTAATTACTGAAAAAATTGTTATAATTTGATACAGCTATGTTTGGACAATCTTTATAAAGTAAAAATGACAATGTGTGGAATGATCTATATTATGCAAAAAATTATAATATATAACTCCTGGTAATAAAGAATGCAATATAAAGATACTCTAATGTATTTTGGTATGTTTCACACACATTTGGCCATGTTTTACAAGCTAAATTTAATGATGTGTGAAATGTGATCTATATAGCGCAAAATTCTATATAACGCACAACCTCATGTTTTTAGGTTTGCGTTATAAAGATCTTCTACTGTATATATAATTATTAGAAAAAAGACAATTTTTCACATTTATCAAATCTATTAAATGTACCACGATTTATTTATTTATTTATTTATTTATTTTTTACCAAATTGAATATTTGATATGATATTAAATTTTTGGTATCTGACTATAACGTTGTTTCCTAATAAATTAAATAACATCTTTTCTTTATACAGATTTTTTGTAAAATGTTCCATAAAAGCATTTTTTTTTAAATATAAAAAATATTTTTATCACTTGTTATGGTGAGGACAATGGAGTTAGTTTCAAATTTTAATTAGTAGCATGTGAATCCTTAATGGCGGAAAAAAAAATACGGGTTTACAGTCGCTCAAAAAATTAAACTGCTACCTTCATCGAAAAAGTCCTAAATTTTCAATTATCAGTTATACTATAGAGAACTTCATTTCCTACGATGGAACAATTAATCTTTCACTTCCGTGAAATGGATGTTTCTGTTTTAGCATGTTTTTACTTTTCTGTTGTTCAACAGAAAGAAATAACCAGTTAAAAAATTATATGTTGCTATAGTGGCGTGATCCTAAATGTACCATCGTTTAAATTAAAATTTTGTACACTGATTCTCCTGCAAATATAATTATTTAATCCAAAGATTAATTCTGTCGAATGAACTAAGTCAACCAACGGTTCTTAAAGTGCGGTCCGTAGACCTCAATGGGTCCGAGAAGATCTCAAGTTTAATGTAAATTATTTCATTTATCTAGAATTTGAGTCAAATCTTGTGAGTAAAATGAAAACTTAGAATACTGTTAAAAAATACAGTATAATTAGTTTACATATCTCTATCAGTTTATATGATAATGTATTAGATATTCTAAATCAGGGCTGTTCAACCTGGCGCCCCCTATTCACCAGAAAATTCTTACAGAAATATTTGCCTTGTTTAATCGGAAATATTCGGGGATTGAACAAGGCAAATCTTTCTGTAAGAATTTTCTGGTGAATAGCAGGCGCCAGGTTGGACAGCCCTGTTCTAAATAATTTCAATAGTTTAAGTCCTAAATCATAGGGCTCAGCGAAGACCGGGAGGGGAGAGGGTAGGCAAAGGGAACCATGGTAACAAAGAGAACCGCTGGACTAGATAGTACTCTTTAGGAAATACTATATGTTTAATAAAATGACAGAAAGCTCGAAAATGGCGAAAGCTCGAAAGCAGAAATTTTTCAGTCTTGATTTAGAAAGCCGCTGTTCCAATTTTTTATCTCCTTGACTCGCTAGGTCGCTATTTTCTACACGCGACTGACATTTTCAAAAAAAATAAAAATAAATAAATAAATAAATAAATAATAAAAAAAAATAATAATTCGCAAATTGCGATGATTTTTTACGTTGCAATTTTTTTTTTTTTTTTGTTAAAATACGAAAATTTCCGCTTTGATTTAACCATTCTCCCCCCCCCCCCCCCAAAATGCAGAAAATTCACCAATATAACGTAAAAATTACCTGAAATCCTCCGATCGAAAGTTGCCTTCTCGCCACATCAGAGGAGAGTTCCGGCAACTGTGCTGTGTGGTACTTTTTCATATTAGAAGCGGAACTTTCGTGTATAAAGGACACACGCAAAAATTCCGTTTCTTTATTTTAAAAACTGCAAAATTCACTAGGATGATGTAAAAGTTGCAAGGATGGAATATCTGCGCACCAGCAGGCCAATTATCATCACTAATTGTTAATAGTAGTCTTCGTTTTATTTACTGACAGAATTTTTGCGATTAAATAAGGCAAAGATTATAGTCTTTAGTGCATTAAACACTCCGACCCACCTGAACCCGCTAGTCGATGTCTTAAACTTATTGAATTTAGCTTTTAAAATTTTCCGGTGGCATATTCTGTGCTAGAGTCTACTACCGATCCTGTCAGAAACTGAGAGAAGGAACCTCCTACTCCGCGCGGGCGCCTCCTTTTCCGCGAAGTAGCCACGTTTTGTAGCTGGCGGTTTTCCCTCAAAACGCGAAAAATTCTGAAACAGAAGTTGCAAATTTTCGTAAATTCTCCAATTAAAAGACGGCGGTTTCAACAGACAAAATCAGCAACAACAGACAAAATCACTTTCAATCACACGTATGGCAATTTGCTGTCTGTACTTTGACGTTTTTTATGAAATTTTATTTGAGAGTGAACAGTAACCGGTGTTTTCTTTCCAGCTAGCAGTAATTATTTCAAAAATAGCACTTTTAGCAAAAAGATCATTGATTTGCTGATCTTGATTTATTGCCCACCATGTTTTATTAGTAGTATACGACGTTACGTATTTACAGATATTTAGTAGCTAGGTAATTGCAGATTTTGCCAATATAATATCTTTTTGTAAGAATACACACAAGTTATATAAAACTATTTTTTATTCTCATTGGAATTTAAAAAAAATAATTTGGTAATTGGAGTTCGTATTTAAATTGATGCATGAAGAATATAGTTAAAATTAAAAATGGCACATTTAAGCAAAATACTGCGATTTTTTTTCTCTCATCAGAAGGAAGCTATTTTAAGGTAAAAAAATAGATTCTGCGGTTATTACACAGATTTAAACCAGGTGTATCATCATAAGGATGCTTCATATACCTTTTTGTAGCCGACTATAAGAGACGTTAGATGATAACATATAATTTATTTCAACAGCTGTAATTCTTGGGCATAAATTTGATCACGTGTCCAATTGCGGCTTACTATATTCTAACGTATGCAAAATGTTATTCAGTATATATATATATATATTTTTTTTTTAAAGAAAAAAAAATCAAGAATTTCGCATGGAATGCAAAATTGACGGGGGGGGGGGGGGGGTAACGTGACGTGCCTTTGAGTTAATAAAAATAATCAAGCCCAGGACATTTGCATTTTTTCTTTTTTTTTTATTGAAGGGGCATTTTTTTGTATTTCGGATCCTTTTGGCCATTAGAGAATATTTTTAACACCTTTTTTGTGGAAAGGACAGGGAGGGGGGTGCATTTTTGTATTTTTCTATCTTTTATTTTCAATTTATGTTCCACGAGAGTATGATTTAAATTAAAATATACAGGGTGAATGGAAATTCCACGTGATTCCATACAATATAGAAGAAATAATGTAGCCATGTTATGTTACTTGTACTTATACACTGCAAGAAAAAAAAAAATTTGATTTTACGGTATAAAAATGGCAGCTGGAGTGCCAGTATTATACCGTAAAATCAACATTTTTTTTTTTTCAGTGTAACATCAACACATAGAGTTTTATATTTCTGAGAAAAGTTTTGCGCGAGTCTTTAAAATACTCCAGCGATAATCCAATTGCTTCCATGTGCGTCGATAGCTATAGTGTTGCCATAGATGTCCCCCGATTTACGCAGGACGTCCCGATTTTCAGACGCCCCAAGATCCGTCCCGCGGAAGCTCTGCGCGGGACGCCAAATGTCCTGCTTTTTCATGATGCATAAATACTTTTAAACTTCTTTTAGTACAATGTCATTCGTTAGTCTGCATGGGATGGAGCTTAATACAGTAAAACCTGTGGAAACAGAATCTATAACGGAGCATTAAGTTTTTAAAAAAGTGTAAAAAATAATCAAATAACCACAGTGAACGTCTCAAAATTCGAATGCCGCTATAATTTGTTGCTTCAGTTCTCGCTATCTCACTTTCAGCCCTTGAAGGGCAGTGGTGTATTTTATATACAACTTATTTTTAATTCTCAAATATCATTATGGCACTAGAATTTTGTAATAATAGTTTGTTTTTATAATGAACTTTACTTATTTTCAAATAAATTTGTTCTAAATTCTAGTGCCATTGAATCATTTCGGCGTTCTAACAACAAAAATACTTGCGTCATTTACATAGTAACGCCACGCAAAAAAAAAAACATAACAAGGTAATACATTTTCTTTCGTTTACGAAAAAAGCGCTAAAATAAAATGGTTTAGCGGTGCCATAAACCTAACTAGTAGAAGTTTTATGAGTGTAAAAAGAATGGTTTATAAACAGGGGTCGGAAGTAGCGCGCTACAAGTAGCGAAACTACTGTAGCTGCTACTTTTTACAGTAATTTGTAGTGTAGCGCGCTACATTATGAATAATGTAGTGTAGCGAGTAGCGCGATACAAAAAATACGTAGTTTGTAGCGAGAACCGATGCTACTTTTAACGCTACTTCAGGGGTAGGAATGTATAATTCTGCAAATCACGTTGCCAAAATTTGCTTATTTTGTGCAAAATTTGTTCTGCTCAACAATTTGCGAATATCAGCTACAGCGTATAAAAATGTATCGCATGAAGCAATAGACTTTCCCCATTGACACTTGCTGCTAAAATCAAGTACTAATCCACCAAATTTCTTTCTGGCAACACTTGTCTATTTACTCATTATTAAGTCTTCATATTTTAACGCCAGTTTCTTGTTATTCGGAATTTCTTGATTTTACAGATTTATTTATTATTTGCATTTAGAGTTGTTTTTCTGTAAGTTCCTAGATTATAATCTCTCGCTTAATTTTGCTACGGAATTTAATGTGTGTATAAAGTAACATTTTGGAAACAAACACAGAACATTTTCTTCTATGTTATCCTTTTTCAATACCGTCGATTATGTTGCATTCATTTAATTATATCCCGGTAGATGCGATATAAAGAGGGTCGCTTTATTATTTAATTTGTGTCTTTAATTTCTAGTGTAAATGGAACCCTTTGACAAAATCTGAAAGTAGCGAAGTACGAAGTAGTGACTACTTTTAAAAAGTAGTTTGCAGTCGCTACTTTTTAAAACAAGTAGTTGTAGTTGTAGTTAACTACATTTTTGATAAAGTAGTTGTAGTTGTAGTTCGCTACAATAAAAAAGTAGTTTTTCCAACCCCTGTTTATAAATATAGTTTGGAAATGTCATGTGTTTGCATTTGTCATAAAAATCAGAAGTGAAATTTTGTACATTTTTCTATTGATCCTCGGAGCATTAATAGTGGTAATTGAAGGCACCGATGAAGCACCTGTCGGCGCTGTAAAGTGCTTGGCGCCTGATGCCGGGGTTTCCGTCCGCACCACCCTTGTTGCGGTCCTGGTATAACATGTCTGCTTTAATCAAATATCGAAACTTCGTAGTTATCGAGGATTTTTATTAAAGTTAGAGCACACGGGGGCAGACAGAGACAGTGTTGAATTCAGACATTTTTTTTCCGGGAGGGATTTCTGTGGCTCCGGGGGGGACATTGTAGTGTTCTGGGGGGAAATTGCGCTTTTTAACCATTACAAGCATAGAATCTCAAATCTTTCGGGGGCGGGGCGGGGCGTTACAATGCTCCGGGAGGGGGGGGGGAGAATGTCCAGGGCTGTAGCTAGAAGTAAACAATAGGGGGTGCTCAAGAAAATGTAGGGGGGGGGGGGCTCATACTATTTCTCTCTCTCTCTGACAGGTGCACGTAAAAACACAGATATATATGATCAAAGTATTATATAGAAAGGTAAATTAGTGCATATTTATATTGTAGGCACTATGTTTCTTATTAAACTGTTTATAATAACTTTATTTGATGCTAAGAAAAGTAAAGGTTGCAGACAGGGATGTAATGGAGGATATATGGTGGATACGCCGTATACCTTCTGAATTATTTGAAGGAATACCGTATACCCTCTTCTCAAAAACTATAGCATATACTTTTTAGGGTATACCCTATGCCTAAAGCTCTCTGGTTCTTTTACTACTACATCACTGGCTGCAGAATGAAAATTTTCAGTGTATAATTATACTAGTGATAGTGAAATAATAAGTGATGATGTCAATAAGTAAATAAAAAGCTGACAGTTCACCTGTTTCAAAAGAGTTGCAAACTTTAATTTTTTTCTGACTATTCCGTGCCCTTAAGGATTCTAAAGTTATGTTTTTATATGATAAAAAACATTAGAAAAATCAAGGGTGTATTTTGCATTTTTAAATTATTTTTGTGTCTTGTCCATAGCTGAAACCAGTTGTATTTAAAATGGCTATAACTCATTAGAATAACTTTGTGTTATGCTAATAATGGAAAACGCTACAAAATGAAAAATTTTAGTATATAACTAATTCGAAAGTCAATGTTTGCATCAGCAAAAGGTTGTTAATTCTGAGTATGTGCAGATAAGATGTGCGCCTATTGAAGCACTTATTTGCAGTTTTTAAACAAATACTACAATTTAGTATTTAGGCAAAACTGTAAAAAGCCCCCAAAACTAAGTTCAATTTTTGAACGGAGTTTCATTTGGATTTTTGAAACAGAATTTCATTTGGTGGCTTTGGCAACTTTCCCAGGGGGGTTCAAAAATGTTCAGGGGTGCTGAGCCCCCCCCACCTCTGGCACCCCCCTAGCTACGGCCCTGAGAATGTCCCCTCCGGGCTACCCCAGGGCTGTCTCAATATACCCCTTGAATTCAACGTTAGACGGAGAGATACGATATTCTTGCGATATCATCGAAAAAAAAGGAAGAAAAGTTGGCGCATCGGTTCGAAACTTATGCTTGGACATATAATAATAATAATAATAATAATAATAATAAACATAAAATGTTGCATAGAGACCCTTCCCCGTTTTATTTAAAAAAAAAAAAAAAAAAAAAAAAAAACAATCTTGGACTGCTGATTCGTTTATGACATCTGCGCTACTCAGAATCGAGTATAATAATCAGTAAATAGAAGAAAGCGAAGGACGAGTTCAACTAAATGTGTCATGATGTAACGAGGCCAAATTAAAATTGGTGATTATACAAGACACAGTAGAGTAGATGTTTCCCTTTC